>VXBB01002174.1:1306643-1320544 GCA_013399915.1 Illadopsis cleaveri | reverse complement strand
GAGGGTTCTGGAGTGGGGGTGGGGGGCAGACTGCCTCTTGCAGCTGGAGGGACCTGCAGCTCCTTCCAGCTGGGTGTTCCATATGTCCGAGCTCTGTCCCTAGTAGCCCCACAGACCTGAAACGTCATCCCCTAGATCCCTCTCAGACCCACAGCCCAGTCCCTTGTTCCCTCATGGACGTGGGTCCCTGTTTCCTGGATTTCTCATATACCCTGCCTTCCACATCTTCTGGCTCTGCCCCAGCTCTCCCATGTCCCAGCTTCCCCATGATCCTGGGGTGACATCACTCAGGTCCCCAAAGCTCCACATGGACACAGGGCTTACCAGCTCTTAGGATCTGACACTCCCTGCTCACCTCTGACCCCAGATCACTCAAAGACCCCAGTTTCCTCACATCCCACTTTAAGCCCTTCACTCATGGTCTTTCCCAGGGACTCAGGCATTTTGATCCCCAGTGCCCTCCAAAGCACCCCCTTCTTCAGCTCCTACAGCCCTAAACCTATTTCTCAGTCTGATCCCTACTGCACTCCTGCCCCCTCCCCACTCTGGGCTGATGCAATGTCCATCAGCCCTGACCCGCCCTCTATGCCCTCCCCCATGCAGGTTTTCTGGAGGAGTATCATGGTCACTCAGGCTGCCAGAAGAGGACAGGTTGGTGGGTCTGGCACACTCCCCACCTCACCCCGCTGTCTCCAGGGCTTGTTTTCCGTTGCCTGCGGTTTGTTTCAGTGACTCAGGCAGCGAAAGCAAGTCTGGGAGGCTGTGGAGCCACTGCTGTGAGAGCTGCACTTTGGGGGGCTGGGGAGGAGAGAGATGCAGGGAGCAGCCAGGGCTGCTGGGCTGTACAGAGCTGGACATCCCACTGAGAGGTTCAGGGGGAGCTCAGGGGACAAGCTGGGGGAAGAGAAACTTTTTAAGGGCTGTTACATCCAAAGAGGATTGGTGGGGAATTGCTGGGTGAATACCATGGTCTCTGCTCATGTCTCCCCTTGCCAGTATCTGCTCTTTGTCCATGATGGAGATGGGCAGCAGAGGTGGAGCACCTGGGGCAGAGGTGGAGCTCAGTAACCAAGAGACCCCTCTGTTTCCTAAACACTTTGGACACCCGCTGTCAAGAGGAGACACTAGCTCTGTTGGCCTGTGCCACCCCAACTGAGCATTGCTCCCCTTGGGCTGCAGCTTCTTGTGTAGGGCAGGAACATTTTGGCTGCAGTATGAATAATCACAGTGAGTCTGGCATGGCTGTATCCTGATTTCCATCAGATTCATGTCTTGCAATGATCACTTTCCAGAAAGGCAGCTAAATCCAGCATGAGAGCTCATCCTTTTGCCAAACATCAATGAAACACTGCAGGAGAAGTTGTGAGCCTGGCTGTACAGTGTTGGACTCGTGGAGTAGAACTGGTGACAGCTGCTGGCATACTGCCTGCCTGCCTCAAGCTGTGGGATCCTGTGGAGTGTCCACTCCTGACCTGGGGGACAGAGACTCTGACAGCACCCCACAAGTGCATATAGCAGCTGAAGCCATGGGTGACAGGGCAAAACCTGGCCAGATGTGTCTTTTTGGAGCTGGTATCACCTTTCTCCAACATAAGTTTCTCCACAAAATGTCCTCCTGTCTTCAGAATGTACCCAGCACAACTCTGGACCAGCAGATGAAGATGGGGCCATCCTGGTTTCTGTGGGTGTTGGGGGTTACCCAGCTTCTACAGATCCTAATAAAGATGTGCAACAGGTTGGGACAGGGCTGGGTGCTGTGGGATGGTCACAGGCTTAACTGTCCCTGGGGCAGGGACTATTCAGAAGGGCACAGAGCAGCCAGGGAGGTGGCAGAGCTGTGGTATGACCTCGTGCCACCAATTGCTGGAGATGCACTTACCCACCCCAAGACTCTGGATACTGCAAAGGAACCCCATGACCATTGTCCTGGAGGTGGAGGCACCTGGTGGGGACTCACCTGGGCCACCCCAGGGCTCTGTGAACTCCAAGAAGACCCCAGGACTGTGCTGATGATGCTGGAGCTGGGGAAGGGGCAGGCACGGAGCCCCGTGGCCAGCAGCACTGTGGCTCGGAGAGCCAGCCGCCAGGGGGACAGCGCCGATGCTGATGCCGATGCCGATGCCGCGCAGGGAGATGCAGGGGTCCGAGGAGATGCTGCCCGACCGGCGAGTCAGGAAGCGAGATGTGGGTGGGAGGCCGGGCCCGGGCAGTCTCCAGGCAGTGTCCGAGCCCGCTCCCAGCTGGGATGTCAGCGCCGTGTTTGCGAAGAGTTAAGGAGGCGGAAGAGGCAGGAAGCGGCCCGAACCGCTCTCCATAGAAACCCGCGGCCGTGATTNAATAATAATAATAGGGGCAGGAATATTAAAACATGCAGCCCGCGGGCCGCCCCCACAGCTGCCATGAGACACGGCACCGGAGCGGTGCCACTGCTGCTCAACATGTACCTGCCAGGTACGGGCGGATCCTTCGGCCGCTGCCCCACCGCAGCGCCGTGCACCGCACAGCGCCCAGCCCCTGCCCGCCCTGTCCCGCTGAGGCCCTGGGGCTCTCCTCTGCCCCATCTCCTTCCAGCGCCCACCCTGTTATCCCCTCTCCCTCTGTCCATTCTGTCTTCCTGCCTTCCAGCGCCCCAACCATCCCTTTCTTCTTCCTTATAGCTGCCCTCACAGCTTTCCACACCTGCACACTCATCTTCCCATTCTTCATCCACCCACCGTCACCCTGTCCTTCTGTCTCTTCATCCACCCTTCTTTTCTTCCAACCCATCTTTCCACCCACCCACTCACCCTTCCCCTGTGCTTCCATCCATCCTCCCACCCCACCCACTTGTCCCTGCATCCCCCTTTCCATCTCTGCTACCAGCCAACCCCTCCATCTACCCAATGTCCCTTCCATCAGCCTGTTTTCTCATCATCTTATCCATTACCTGCCCTTCCGTCCATCGATCCTTCACACTTTCTTTCCTCCATCTACCCACTCACCATCATCTCTTCTGTCCTTCCATCCACTCACTCATTTCCTTCTTTCCTTCCTTCTATCCATCTATCCATTTATCTCTCATTTCCACAGCGGTCCACTCCCCAAATGCCGACAGACATCCTCGCTTCCACCCACCGCTCCTGTCACCCATCCTGCCACCCACCAGCCTCCTCTCTCTCTGTCTCCCACTGCCCCACAGCTCTCTCCCTCACTCCCTCTCTCCTCCCTACCCCAGCCCACGGGATCTTCTATTCCTATTTAAAAGCTTCCCCGGCTGGGTCGGAAATCGGATTTCCTTTTTCCTGGACGCGTTTCCTGGCTTCGCCGCAGCGGCGGGGCAGGCGAGGGGGAGCGGCCGGGGGCTGCGGGGACGCTGCCCGCGGGTGGGCGCTGGGGGGTTGCGGTCCCGCCTCGCTCCAGCCCTCCCTCCACCCCATCCGCGCCCCCTATTTCCCCCAGATCCAGTCGGGGAAACTTTGTTCAAAGACGGGAAGAGCCAGGCGTGGGGGTCTCTCAGCCCCGGCGTGCAGAAAGGTAAGAGCACTGCTGCCCCTTCCCCTGGACAGGCCCCGCTCCCCTCGGCCGGCACGGAGCGGGGACCCCCGGGGCACTCGCATTCTCTCCCGCCCCGCAGCCACCGGAGACCCTTTCCAGTCCTTTGCCGGGCACTGCCCAGGCAGGACACGGCCACCGCGGAGCCCCCGTTCCCTGCTGCTGCGAGTGCCACGGGCTGGTAGCATCCTGCCACCAATTCCCACGGGGACAGCGGCGATCCCCGACGGTCGGAAGCTCCCGTCCCCTGGCATCAGAAGGCAGCGGGGAGAGTGCAGGGTCCCAACTCCGGTCTCCCAGGAGCTCCGGGACATCCGACGGGGAGGGAGCTGCCAGCTATCCCGGGAGTGGGGCGGGCTAATTCGGGCTCGGGAGATCCGTTCCTGCGAGTGGAAGAGGATAGTTGAGACATCATTCGTGAGGGAGCTGCCAGTGAAGTGCTGGGGCTCGGACAGGGCTGGGAAGGGATGAGTCCCCGGGAACCGGAGCCATCCATCTGGAACAACCCGAGCAGGGGTCACGGGCATCGGCCAGTGCTGGCCAGGGAGCAGCCTGGAGCCAGCTTGGGAATGCAGCAGCACTATAGTGTTTGGGCCATGTAGTTTGGCTGTTTGCTAGGAGGCAGGGACCAGGGGTGCTCTGAGCAGGAAAAATGGAGCCCTGGTTTAGTGGTGGGAGCGGGAGAAAAGATGGAACTGGGGGAACCCTTTTGCCTCTGCACTGCAGACTCTGCCCAGCCACACTCTAAACAGTGTGCTGCAGTGAGAAGAATCTTTTTGGATGCATGGATATTTCCTTAGGGAGCTCTCAGGTGCATTTTCATGGCACCTTGCGGCAGACAGGATTGAGCCTCACCACCCCACCCAAATGTACCCCCCAACACCTCGCTGACCTCCTTGCATGGCGTGGAACACCCATGGGTGGGAGACAGCTGGAGGTCAGGGTGGGCTGTGGTGACGGAGAAGAGACAAGGGCTGCAGATGCACCCTAGGGAGGAGAGATCCCCCACCTCGGTCCCAGGATGAGGAACCAGGAAATGCAACACCTTGGAAAGACCTGGGCTCAGCTGCCTGGATCAGGATGTCTGAATGGGGATGGATGGATGGGGAATGGCTGTTCCCTGCTTCTTCTAGAGCAAGATATAAGGCACATCAGATAAAACAGATGGGTCTAAACCAACCAGAACTATGTGGGTTTTTTGTGGGAAATGTAGCAGAGCTGTAGGACTTCTTGCTGCTGAGGTCATGGGTGCTAAACCTCTGTATAGGATACAAGTACCTTTAGACGAAATAATGGTAGAAGAGCACACGGGTAACTGCAGAGGCACATCCTCTGCTCTGGAAAGAGGCTGTGTTGCAAGGACTGGCATCAGGAGCAGGGATGTGCAAGGGATGCTGCTCAGAGGAGGCAAAGTGGGGTGTCTGGGTAAGTGTAGGGCTGCTCTGCAGGGTGGCCAGGTCCCAGCAGTAGGACTCCTCCTTGCCCAGAGGTCCATATTCCCTCTCCTCTCATGATCTCTGGCCAGACTTGATGGAGCATGTCCTTGTGCCTCATCAGGGGCATGTCGAGGTGTGCCAGGCTGCAGCGTGTGCACAGCCTGGCAGAGGGGCTTCACAGGCACCCACCAAGGATACTCCTCAGTGCAAGCTGCAGATGCAATGGCCATGGCTCAGGGAGGACATTTTTCTTCTGGAAATAAGAAACATCATTGGTGCCTGATTCAAAGCCACAGTAGGTCATGCTATGTCCTCGTCTCTCCCTCCCCTACACCTATCTGTGTCTCTCTGTGGTGTAGTTCAGATCAGTCTTGCACCCTGACTTGAGCTGACTGTGGAGACATCTGTGCAGGGCACAGTGTCCCTAGAGCAGGGGCTGTGCTGTGAGAACAGCCCAGTTTCAAGCAGACACGGCAGTGGGGAATATTTGTGCTGGGATAGATCTGGGTTCTGCCAAGGTATGTCCTTCTTGGGGCTGCCAATAAAAGAAAAAGGCCACATCCTCCCATGAAAACAAACAAGCAGGTATTCATCTTCAGTGGTGTGTGAATGTAGGTGGGAGGGATGAGGAGACTCTGGATCCAGACCCACTGCAACCTGTGTTGACCTCTGAGCACTCCTACTCCATCCCAAGGTGCAAGGGCATCTTCTCCTCATATCTGGGGTGTAGGATGGGGTTGGAATGTTGCAGAGGAGACACAACCTTGTTACCATCATATGTGTCTCTAAAGCAGGGAAGATGCAATGGGGTGCAGCCAAAACCTGGGTGGGGGTGAGGATAACATAACAGAGGGTCAAGGGGATTGGGGCACATCCTGTCCCTCACCTTGTGCCCTGGGAGGGAGCTTTAACCTCTCTGGGGCCCGGCCTTGCAGGCAGCGGGCAGATCCAGCTGTGGCAGTTTTTGCTGGAGCTGCTTTCAGACCGAGCCAACCTGAACTGCATCGCCTGGGAAGGCACCAACGGGGAGTTCAAGCTGATCGACCCTGACGAGGTGGCGCGGCGCTGGGGCGAGCGGAAGAGCAAACCCAACATGAATTATGACAAGCTGAGCCGGGCACTGCGCTACTACTACGACAAGAACATCATGACCAAGGTCCACGGCAAGCGCTACGCCTACAAGTTCGACTTCCACGGGCTGGCACAGGTGTGCCAGCCAACCACCCCTGATCACACTCTCTACAAATTCCAGGGCAACCTGACACCATTGCCCTTCTCGGGCATCTCCAAACTCAACCTCATGACCTCGGGAGTGACACCAGCTGGCTTCTCCTACTGGCCTGGCTCCAGCCCATCCCTCTACCCTGGGCACGGTCTTCAGCCCTCAGCCTCGTTCAGTGCCATGGCAGCCTCCCACCTCAACAACATGAACAACCATTACCATTAGAGGCTCAGCAGTGCCAAGTGGATGCTCCATGTCCCTGGCAGCATGGGGCTGTGGATTTGGGAAGCTCAGTGGGGAGGGATGGGGGTTGGAATTGTGCCCTGCTCTCTCACTTGCCCCCTTTTAGGTTTGATGTGGTGTGGGGGATGGGGGTGCTTGCAGGATAGCTGGGTTGGTTCTCTGATATGGGTGCCTGGAGGAGGGAAGCCATCTAAATTTAAGGTGAGGAAGTATCCATGAGCCTGGGAACAGATGTGGATACCTAAAGCAGGGTGTGAATGGAAGGAAAAACCATGGGCTCCTCTCCTGGCAGGGACATCGCCCCACCTTTCCTTTGCAACATGCCGCCCACACCATGAATGTCCTTAGCTCTGCCTCCAGCCTGTGTCTGCTCTCCCCATTCCCTGCAGAGAGGAGTCAGGAGCTGGGGCCCCAGGGCAGCTGTGCCCATGAATGAGGGTCCCACTGAGAAGATACAAGGAAAGGGGACCTTCCTTGACTACTTGGTCCCCTCACCTTTGTCTCCAAAGGCTTCCTTTCCTCCATCTCTCCTATACCTACTGCCTGAAGGCAGCTTCCTTCAGACCTCAGGAGAAGCCTTGGTCTGGAGAGCAGATGCTTTCTATAGGTTCACTCATGCCCAGGGCAGGGCTCTGGGGCTGGAGGTGCCAGGGACAAGTGTGGGGCTCACTGCCAGTCCTCAGGGCAAGGCCGGAGCCTGGAGGCAGCATAGCCTGGTCTCTGCAACTCTGCCCTCTCCCCAGTGCCCAAGGATCACACCACAGACAGACCCTGACACCCTGCATATGAGCCTGTGTCCTGCTCATCACTTCTAAGATTGATGTTCCAGCTTTACTCCAGCTTTAGCCCCTCATGTGCAGGCCTTAGTGGGACACCCTCCACAAGTGGGAAAATCCCCAGGGACAAGGCAGCGTGGGTGGTGGAGCAGAGGAAGGGATGACAGCAGGACTGGGAGCCCCAGGTATCAAGGGGCAGCCCTGGGTCTGTCCCCCTGGGTTCAAAGAGCTGCCCCCATCCTCTGGAGCAGGACTTTGGCCCTGTGGGTGCAGAAGAGCTGGGCATGCTGAGCTCTGCACTGGCTGGGGAGTGGGATTGGTCTTCAATAAAACAGAGAGGTGCTGTGACCTGTGTCCTCTCCTGTCTGAAGCAAGCTGGCGAAAGAGGGAACCACACAACAAATTCTCTCCCATCTGAGCCAGAACACCTTCAGGGCTGGGGTGGGAAGGGGCTGGCTGCATCATCTTTTGTCCAGGCATCACCTCTGGTTCTTACAATCCCCAAGAGATAGGACAGACCTGGAAACCTCTGGGTTACTTGAAACACCCCTCCAGGGGCTGTTCTCAGGCTCCCAGGCTTGCAACGGGGATCAAACTGGCTGTGTAGGGGGAGTCACGTAACTACCCAGCCCATGGAAGGAGTGGTCATCCCCCACCTCTTCTCCCTTCATGCCCCAGATCACAGCAGTTCCCAGATCTGGAGGCTTCATGATGCCCTTTCTGCATCCCTCCAGGGTCTGGTCACTCTCTTAGCCTTGGTGGCATCTGGTCCAATGCATCCTTAGTGCCCTAATCATCTTAAGGGAGTGGGATCTGATGTCAGTGTGTCCTCTGGGGAGGGCTCAGGCTGTGAAGTGGGAGGGAGGGCTGATGCTGCTAGCAGAGAGTCCATGAGAGTGAAAGGAATTGCAGGGACTGGGAAGGGGCTATCCCTACCTCCAGGGTGTCTCAGTGTTGCACAGGCTGGTTTCCAGAGACGGCAGGAGGTGAAGTGAGGGGGAAAAGGAATAGGTACCCCCACGCAACCAAAGCCAAGATAGGCTGGAGACACCCTCTGCCCTCAAGTTTCACTTTGCAAAGACAAAATGGAGGAAATGGCCACAACTGGCTCCCTCAGAGATGGGGCGGAGGGCTGTGCCCTCACCGGGGGAGCCTGCTTCAGGGCTTAGGTAACTGCGTGACGCAGGGCAGGACACGGATTAAGGGATGTGGGTCACTAGTAGCTCCTCCCTTCCCCCCTTTCCTCGTCCGTCTGCCAGTGTCTGCACCAGGGAAGCCCAGGTGAATCCAGCCCCCACCTCACGAGAGACCTTGCAACCCGGATCCCTGATGGATTGGAGGCGGGACAAGCTAGGGAAAAGGGGGACTTACCTTTTTGGAAGAGGGGAGACTGCTGCACACACGCAGTGCAACAGGCTGCAGCTGGCGGCTTGCTTCGCTCTGCTCTGAGCTCACCTGGCACAGTCCCACCGCTCTGTCCCCAGGGTGCAGCGCCAAAAGCCGGGCAGCAGCCCCGCACTCCCCGGGGACGGCAGCCAGGAAGGAAGCGGGGGGGTGGGTGGGACACATGCGGTACTGCACCAGCCATGCTCTTGCCTGCCTGAGGATGCAGCCGGTGTCACCATGGCAACTCGGGATGCTTCCATCCCCAGGCCCCACTGGAAGCCACCTCCCCTCACACATGACATGTTAAGCTTATCGGAGGGCCGAACACAGGACCGCTTTCACCCGGCCCAGCCTCCCCCCCACCCCAGAGCCCAGTCTGACCCAGTCCACCGGCAGTGCTGCTTTCTGCAGCTTTCTTCGGTCACCAAAACCACCGGCTCGGAGCAGACTGCAGCAAAATCCTACCAATGGGCAAGCAGGGCCGAGCCCAGCACAGCTCCCGGTGGGACACCATCCATGGCCCTGAGAAGGGGTGCCCAGCCCGGGGGATCAGATGGGGGTGCACCAGCTAGTGGAGAGCCTATTTTATGTGGCTCAGCTGCACTCAGTGCACCCGTGGGCTTCCAACCTACCTGGGGAGAGTCCCTGGGTGCCCTGTTAGGGTGAGATGGGGAACACAGTCACAAAGGGCTCTAGCCTGTGCTAGGAAGACTGAGGGAGCAGAGTACATGGCCTGGTAGCTTCTTCTGCTGCCCTGTGATTAAAGGAAGAATGTTTGGTTTTTCTCCTACTAAAAAAACCACAAATGTATCTTTGTGTCTGGTTTTGCTCAGCTGGCAAAAGGGTTGCCCTGACCACAGCTTCTTGCCAGCATGACAGGGGGACCTCTCCAACTCCTCCAAAATCTTCCAGCCCCCCGTAATGGATCAGAGAGAGAATGGATTAGTGCCTCTCCTATTTTAGTGATGTTGTCACTTCCTTAATTTCTTATGCTTGGAAGAGCAGTATAGCCAGGCCATGTCTGCCCGGGGGGACACAGTCTGCCTCCCTGTCCACTCCTGCACCCTCTCCAGCTCTCCCAATTCCCACCTTCTCTCCTCATCCCAGCTGCACTAGCGCCTCAGCCCCCTACCCCCAAGCTGCTGACTCACATCCTCTCTCCAGACACTACCTTCTTTTAGCCTGGCTCCCTGCAAAGTGCTTTATGACTTAGTGTGGCTCAGCCTGAGCCTGCAGGTGCAGGCAGCCAGGCTCCAAAACCCCGTGTGAAGTCTCTCCAAGGAAGCAATGGTGATGCTTCCAAAAGGCACTTTCTCCCTTGGCAATGTGCTGAGGGCTGGAGCTGTACTGCCACCATAAACCCAAACCTTGTCTCTGCTGCACCAGCTGGTGCCCATCAGGGGCAGCCAGGGAGAGTGTCCTGGTGCCACTGCTGCCCAGCTGTACACTGAGACCTTGGTGTGGACTTTGCTGAGGGCAGGAGCTGAGTAGCAGGAGGACTGGATTAATGCACTAATGCCAGATTATGCTCTAATGCAGGACTTCTGATGAGGGAGCAGTCCCTGTTCCAGCCCAAGCAAAACTCACTCCCTGGGGCAGGCTCCCCACATCTGCCCTGGGTCACAGCTTGGTTCTGCCTGGCTGTCCCCTAAGGAGCAAAGTCCTCAGAAGTGACAAATGACTGTGAGACAGGCAGGGGACACAACCCAGGAGGGAAACCTCCACGCTCAACTCTCAATGAGCTGGAGGTAATGACCCAGGCTATGCAGCCCTGGCCTTCTACTTTGCCAGGCTCTGTGACAGAAGGATTAACCATCACAGCAGGGCTCCAAGGTAGCCATTTCCCCTTCCTCATCTGCCCCAGCTTCCTGGCACAGAGCTGTCCCAGCCTGTGCTCCTCATTCCCAAACACATCAGCCAGGCAAGGCCACAGGCCATGCTTTGGCTACAGTGGGAGCCAAACTGTTTACCATCCCACCTCCCTCGGTCTCATGCCTGCCACTGGGTCATCCTAGGCACAGGCAGAGCTCTTGCTGGTTTCCACCAAACCTGGATGTGTCTTCCATCAGATGATACAATACAGTAGCATTCTGCCCCTATCTGAGTACAAGTATCTCATCAGCCAATTTAGTCTGGGACCTGTCATACTCTCTCTGCCATTTGCTGCCATCTCCCTGGGTCATTTTGCCTGTGTGCTCCCCCACAGGCACCCCATTAGCAGCTGTGACTGAAGTGCCATGGAGCAAGGAAGCAACCAGAAACCTACACCCACAAGCCATCCCCATTTCAACAGAGAAGCAACAGCCCAAAGCTGCAATGGAGCCAGTGTTTGAGTAGCTCCCACAGAGGCAGAAGAGAGACCTCCCACTTCCATCTGCCTCAAGGAACATGTTCTCCACCATCCTTGCAGGCAAAAGAGGAAAGGCTTGTGCAGAAAGCTGGGCCAAGGCAGGTCCTTCACCAGCCATGCAGGGTCTGCATCATCCAGAATACTTTCCTCCCATGGAGCATCTCCAAGTCATTCTGGGGGATGATGACAACTCCTAATAGCAAAAGCACAGCTTCCCTGCTGTTTGTCTGACAGGAAGAGGCATGGCTTGCCAGGCTGGCTGCTCCAGCTGCCTGTCACCAGTGCCATGGCCAGCTCATCCAGCCCATGGAGTTTGCTCCACAGACAAAGCAGTCAGGCAAGGGAAGTCCCATAGGGCTTCTTCCATGACTCCAGGTAGAAACTCCCTTTTTCACATGTGACCATGCATCCTTGGGATCCATTGCCACCCAGGGTGCATCTAAGAGCCCTGTGCACCTTTGGAAAGGAAGATAAAGGTGCTTTGGCCTGAGGAAAGACCTCTTTGGGGCAGGAGGGGCTGAACCCACAGCAGGCTGCACTTCCCACCTCTGCTGCTGCAATGTGGAGCAGATGGGGCACCCAGTGTGAGGCATGGAAAGGAGATGTATTGCTGGTGGAGGAATTTCAAACTAGGAAAGTACTGGGATCCCTCACCTGGATCCCTGTGGTGATTGATCTCTGATTTGGCCTTGTTGCTCTACCTCTGATTCCCAAACTGATGTGAATCCTCCCATCCCCGCAACCCCACACACTTCTGGGCACTGTGGCTGGCAGCACAGGGGACTGCCCAGCCCTTCCTGAGAGGGTCTCAGCCCCTCCCTGCTCCTTAGGGAGCACTGGTGGCTGCAGAGGTCACAAGTTTGGAGACAAGCTCTATCCTTCTCCCTTGCTGCTGTCCAATAGCTGGCTCTTGAGTCCAGACCATCAATCATGCAGCAGCACAGAAGTCTGGCATGTCAAATCACCGTTTTGAAAAGGGAAAAACCAAGCTCTCTAGCCTGCCTGAGATTCTCACCCTCAGTACCCAGCCCTGCTTGTGTTCTCTCACATACCGTCTTTGCCTTGGGGGGAGCAAAAAGCTCCCAGACAAGGTAAGATTAGTGCTCCCCCTGTCTTGCTCCCCCCAGCAGCTCTACAAGGTCCTCTGAGGGAGGGAAAACCAGACATGTCTCCCTCCCTCCCTTCCTCCAGTAAGGCTCTGGCTGAGCCACTGATGCATATTTAAATGCATGGGAGCATCTAAGCTCCTCTCTCATTCCTTGACATTTCCAGAGACTCCAAGCTGTCTTCAATTACCAGTCTGCAATTAGCTCTTCCTAAATCCCCCAGTGAGGCCTAGGACTCTTAATCAATGAAATGCAAGGGAGGAGGGGAAGGACATGGCCTCACTGCAGCTGGAAGCATTTCAAAAGGCTGGGGCTTGAAGCTGGAATAACCCCGTGAGTGTCTCTAAGGAGATCTGTAGGGTGGGAAAATCCTCCAGGGCTGGGAGGTTGTTCAGCTCTGGGGAGGAGCCTCCATAAATCCCTACAACTGGGAATAGAGATCACTGGACAAACACCACAGCTCAGGATGGAAATAGCTGGTACCAATGGCTCAGGCTTTACCCTGTGATGCAGCACACCACCTTGCTGTATTCATCTCACTGTGCCTCAGTTTCCCTCTCTGCAAAACACTGATACGGGAGAGGCAGGGCTCTCCCAGCAGCCCCATAGGAGCTATTAGGCTCCAGTTCCACCAGTTGAAGCCAAAGTTACCTTTCTTATGACAAGATCTGGATATGGCCAAAGTTGGGGTGGGTTGCAAATGCCTTGTGGCCCAGACAGCTCACCACAAGGTCACATGAATGTCAATTGAAAGGCACAGACAAGAGCATCCATTAGGAGAGGGAGGACAGGAGCAGCATCGGTCTGGTTGGGTTTACACAGCCATGGAAAAGCCTTGTACAGCACCCTGCCAGGTCAGCCCCCGTCATAGGGACATCTGTGCTGTCTTCCTGGCAGCACAGCTTTGCCTGAATGAGCCAGATTGGGCCTAATTAGCAG
Organism: Illadopsis cleaveri; assembly: GCA_013399915.1. Taxonomy (NCBI): domain Eukaryota; kingdom Metazoa; phylum Chordata; class Aves; order Passeriformes; family Timaliidae; genus Illadopsis; species Illadopsis cleaveri. The sequence continues at coordinate 1,307,555 of VXBB01002174.1, read as the reverse complement.
CTCTGCTGATGCACACAAAGGTAGAGAGAATCCAGCTTACCCTCCATGACCTGCAGAGCCAGCACAGCTCTTCCCAGTGGAGGGGAGCCTGAATGCCTGGCTCAGAGGGGCTGTGAAGCACTGGATGCAGACCCCAACCAGACAGCATGTGCAGCAGCTTCTGCTAAAGAAGTTCTGGCAAATTGAGTACCCTGAAGCATAGCAACCAGTCTTAAAAAAGGCAAAGCTTTCCCATTCTCCACCCCTCTCCCTGGGAGTCTGCAAAAGCACAGGGCTGGTAACAGGGATAGCAGCACAGCTCCCACAGCCTGCTGCTGCCAGGAAAAGAGAGCCCAGCCCTGCAGAGCAGAGATGGGAAGGAACGAGGTGAGGAAGGGCATAGCTTCAGGAAAAATAAAACTAAATTTTTCAAAAAATGAAGGTGACATGAACTGTGGCATCCTGTTTAAATTCAGTGTGGGAGACAGGCATCAGGAATATCCATGTGGAATGGAGGAGGCCAGGAGAGCTCACAAGGGTCCAAGAGATGCCCAGGTGGACCAGGACTGGCCTTGGGCACGAAGAGGGGTGAAAATTTGACTCCCAGCTCACACTAGGGAGTAAAACCCCCTTTGGGAACCAGGGCCCCCCATCCCTCTTGGGGAGGAGTGGGTCATGACCAGGAGCTTGGGGTGCTACCCCAATTTCCCTTGCACCCATAGCCCAGCAAGTCCAGGAGCCACCACCAGGCCCATCCAGGCCACCTCTTTATTCTCCAGTGAAGCAAAGCAAGAGGAGAGGAGACCCCCCCCTCCCATAGCAGACCCCCTCTGTTTGAGCACCCTACGCCTTCTCTGGCACAGACCCCTCTTCCCGCAGCAAGCCAAGAGGGAGGAGGCATCGCCCCCTGTTTCGAGGGGCACACCGGGGGGG
>VXBB01002174.1:1259871-1305039 GCA_013399915.1 Illadopsis cleaveri | reverse complement strand
GGCAGCGCGGCGCGGCTTTGCCCGGCGGCCGCCGCCCCGGCGTGACCTTCAGCGATGGGGCTCGTTCGGTGCACCCGCCAGGGAGGACGGGCTGGGACCTGCGATGCTGTCACAGCCCACAAGGCCTTTGTGTGGGGGACGTGGTGGGGAGCCCAGAGGACAGGGGACACGGGAAGGGTCTAGGGAGGGCTTCTGAACTCGGCTGTTCTTGCCAAGCCCTGCTCTGATTTTATACCTACACGGGGAGAGGTAAACCTTCCCAGATCAGCAGAGCCCCCTGGCCCAGTGATGCTGGGGGTACACAGTGTGGAAGAAAAGCCTTTGAAAATGCTAGAGGGAAGGCTGAGGAGGCAAGAGGATCAAGAAGAATGGGTGCTCAGAGGGCAGCTGGAGAAGGTTGGGGTGGGTGCAAGGCTGGCTGGCTCGGAGGCGAACGTGAAAGGTTTAGGCTTGGTGGCCGAGCCTCATCTCTCCTGAGAACCAGCCCAGCCCTGGGCATGGCTCCACAGGGAATCAGAAGGTGTCACGGGGGAGCACTCCCATGGTCCTTCACCTACCCTGCCTCTTCTCGCTCAGCTGTGGAAGGGAGATTTACCACCAGGCTGACAGTCACCAGCATCAGGCCAAAGTCAGGGACCTTGGAGAAACAGGACAAGACCACCTCCATGTTCCCAAGACAAGACCAGCCAGCTCTGCTGCCCAAAGCTCCCAGACCCACAGGGAAGGAGGTGAGGGAAGAGATGCTGCACTTCTGCATCATTGCAAATGGTGTGCAATAAACCAGCCATGTGCATGAGCATAGATGCTGCTTCTCCCTCTATGGATCAGAGCACGCCATAGATGTTGCTGCCTCTATGCTCCATGCAGGAAGATCCCCCTTGTATTTCTCCTGAGCTGCAGCCCTAATTTCTACGATGAGTGCCAGGCATCCATTAAGAACAAAATGTCCCAATTGCAGGGACTGCTCCCACAAGTGAAGCACTGGGAGAGGCAGCTGGAAAAGGTTTCAGGGAGAATGTCTCAAGGATGCATTTTGATACAGCATTTTATGTGTGAAATGAACACATGTCGTTGCCAGGATGTAGCTGCTGCCGGATGGATCCAGGCTAACAGGCGGTAATGAATTATCAACTGGGAGGAGCTAAACCAGCCCACCCTCTCCCCTCCCCACTTCCACTGCACTGCTGATGCTGGAGGTGTTTGCAAAGAAAGCGCAGACTCGGAGCCATGTTTCAGGCTTCTTGACTGGCCTCCCGATGCTTGGGGCTGACTTGCCCCCCTGGAGCAGGGGAGAGGCTATGCCCTCTGGGCCACAGCAGGGATGGAGAGCAAAGTCTCATTCCCACATATCCTGCACTGTGGCCAGCTGCCATCCCTGCAGTCACATCTGCAAAGAACAGGCACATGTACACAGAGACCCTCAGATGCAGAGGTTTGCTTTGGGAGTGGCCAGAACTAAAGTGGATCTGGGCGAGCATTACCTACTCAAGGCCAGCTTAGCCTGGGATGAAGTAACCATAAGGATTTGGTAAAGGGGTATAAATTCAGGGCAAGGTTCCTGATGACAATTAAGTCAGCACATTTAGATATACATAGCTGGTTTCAACCTAGCCAAGAAGATGGAGAAGCCCTAGGGAGGGGATAGGAAGGAGCTTGTTGTCTTTGCTCTCTTTGCATGTTTAAGGATTTTCTGGTGTGCACACGTGGTCTTGTCAGAAACCCACAGCTGAATTTTTCAGGTGAGGAAGCAGAGACCTTCCTGCATACTACTGGCTCCTGTTGAAGTAAAATTGCTCTCAGATTGCTTCACATGAAGCCTCCCCCACATTGTGTGAGCTCTCCCAAAGTGGTTTCCCAGAACTCATTCATAAAGGTTATTCTTATTTGGCAGTGGTGAGCTGGACTTCACAGGACAGGCCAGAGAGTTCGCCAGCCCTGGCTGGGCTTGTGGTTGCTGCACCACTCTGCTCAGTGTGTGTGTATCTCCTACCACTCCCAGGAGGGGACATTTGGCTGAAGCTTCTTTAAAAATCCAGCTCAGGGCTGTTTAGTGATGCAGCTCGAGGTCTCAGCTATGAGCAGCAGAAGAGCTCCAGGGCATTATTTCTTTCATGCTTGCAGCTTGTGTCTTGCTGCAGCAGCAGCTCTGGGGTAGAGGAGGTCAGCAGGCCCCTAGTCCTTCTCCAAGGCAGTATTGCTGACAGGGGCAAGAGCTTCCTGCAAGCACTATGGAATTACCCAAGCCCCACAAGAACAGCAGGATGTTTCTTACGTGGGTAAAGAAGCAGCTTTGCAGCTTACATGGGAGGCAGCTGCACTTCCATGTGAAAGAGGAGGATCTTTTCCCCACTCTTTAGTTTTATTCTTCAGGCTCAAGCCCTGAGGCTGGCAGGCAATGATATAGCCCAAGCTACACCCTTGAGACCATCTCTTCTCGGTCTCTTTCTTGGTCAGCTGGTAGGGAAAGGCACCAAGCAGGAGGGAAGGGCAGCATTTCCCTTCCCCAGGGAATTTGGATTCCCACTCCAGGCAGTAGGAATGACATGCCCTCAGATGACAGGGAGGAATGAGATAGATCTTCAGGCACAGTCAGCCTCAAAGCTCTCAGACTTCTGCCCTTGGCTAAATCTTCAGCTATTGGTGGGGTAGATTTCAGAGACAGTCTTGGCATACACAGATCCTCTGTGACTAAGGGTCACTCTAGCAGGGCAACACATACTTCAGTGACCTGCTAGCACCAACAAAGGGGTGCTTTCTTGTCCAAGACTCCAATCTGGGCCATGTAAAGGCATATCCCTGTCCTGAATCAGGGGTGTTCCAGATGGGAAGTTGGAGCAGTCATGTTCCCAGCACAGCTGACTGGGCTCTAGGGATGGAGACAGGTGGGAAGATAGCAGCACCAGGGGAGAGAACCTGGCATAAAACCAGTACTGTGGGCAGTACTGTAAAAAATCTTTGAGAGAGCTAGCACTGACCTGCAGGATTCACAAGTTCCCTGCAGGTGACTGACACTCTCTCACTCTGCTTCACCTGGCCTGAGCCTCCCACCACAGAGAGCTGTGCAGCTCTGTCTGCCTGCTTCAGGTGGGAATGTGGGGGCAGCTCAGGCAAGCTCATGCCAACTGTCACATCCTCTCCAAACTGTTTCTGCCATGATGTTCCCATGCTGGGGCTCTGGCTTAGAAATGCATAAGCTCTCAGCCTGGGGCAGGGCAGCTCTCCCAGCACCTCCACGACATAAAAAGCATTTTGGAGGGTCCAGGGCCCCCTGGTCAACTTCCAGGCTACTGTGCTATCGGACACAGGCTTTGTGATGGGTCCTGGCTTAAAGCAGTTGGCACATCCCCCTGCCTGCTTCAGAATGATGAATGAGCATGTGTTTGCTGGCTGGCTAGAGCTGTTCTTTAATAGCTCACTTGCTGTGCCGTGGTCTGTCTGTGCTGGCAAAGGCAGGCAGGGAAAGGACTGTCTCCCTGGTAGCAGCTGGCCAGCCAGCTCCTGCACTGCTTTACCCATGGAGATGGAGCACAGTCTCAGTCTACATCTCTCAGTGAGCAGGCCTGACAGCCCTGATGCTCCCCCTCCCCAGGCCTCACAGCAGACAGCTTCCAGCAAAAGTCCTGCCTGTGTTGGGAACCCTGGGGTTGGGAAGCCTCAGAGGACCTGGCTGGCGGGATGTCTGCAGTGCCCAGGGAGGAGAACTGGCTTGTGCTTCTGAGTGCCCCAGCTCAAGCATCTCTCCCTTTTCCATTCCTGATTACCTTCCACCTGTCTCCTGTTCCTGTCACAGCCCTCAAGGGCAGGGGGCTACAGCTGTGGGTCCACCAAAGCTTACCCTGCAACGCCTGCTTAGTGTGGCTCAGGGTGGAGAGCAGTGCCTGCCTACGGTGGCTGAAGGAGCTTGTGCAGTCCCTGCTCCACAGTCGGCCCTGGATTCACACAGTAGAGTGAAGCAGAGCACAGTCAAGTCGAGCAGCCCTGTTGCAGTCCCTGGAGAGAAGCTATTTTTGTCCTGCCGTCTGCTGAATGGTGGTGATGGGAATGGCTCAGAGAGCTGGAGAAATGTAGCTTCTCTGGGTGGAAAACATGCAAGGTAGAGGCAGGCTTGAATCCACATGAAAACACATCTCTGCTTCCTCATCTGTGAGCAGAGAGATGGGTCCTAGCACTGGGCTGCTGGTGGGAGAGGCAAGGCGATCCTTGCTGACATAGGGGTGAGGATGTGGATTGATTGCCACCAAGGCAATGCTTCCAGCCCACATCCCTCACAGGATTGCTGACACTAAAGCCCTTAGGGAAGAAGCTCTAAGCGCTGAGTGAAACAGGCAGGAATAACTGGGAAATACCAAGTATCGCCATGGGCTGCTTAAATGCCTGCCAGCACATCTGTAAGGTCTTGTGGCAGGAGAAAATCCACACAGCCGCAGGGTGATAGAGGCTGATGAAGGGCTAATTATCCTCCTTGCAACCAATTCAAGCTCCATCAGGAGACGCCCTGCCAGCCCAGCGCGGAGATGACGGTGGTCTCCGTGCTGGAGCCCCGAAAGGCTGAGGCGGAGCTGGGCGAGCCCGGGCGCGGTGGCGGCTCGGGGGGCTCCGGGGTGGCCCGGGCCGGGTCCGTGCTGCCCTCTCGCGGCAGCCGCCCCCGCAGCTGGCCCAGCCCTGCTCGGGTGTCCTCCCGGCAGGCAGGCAGCTGACTTTATTTAACCCCTCCTGCAGGCACATGGGACACTCAGTACGCAAAGGCCAGGCTGTGGGGGCACAGCTGGCTCTGCACCAGCTCTCCTGGTGCTCTCTGCCCAGGCCGTGTGCGTGTGCAGATGCAGCTGCATGCTTGCAGCAGCGTGTGCACCCACAGGTCAATGCTGCCTCAGCATTCTGAAGTGCTGGGGCATTCCAAGCGCTGGGACGAGGCTGCCTCCTCTGGCTCTGTTTCCCAATGGTGACTGGGAAGGCAGAGCCATAAGCTCCAGCTCTTGGGGTGCGTTGTCTCCGTGTGGTGGCCAAAGGGACTTGGTGACACTTGGGCGGGGCTGGCTGTCCACCAGATGGAGCTGCACCCCACGTTTTGATGCTGCCGGGTGGCCCTGGGCCAGCCCTGGTCTTTTGCTTCTTTTCCCTATCCTGGCAAGGAGGGATCCTGGTTTTCTCCAGCCCTCCAGGAAATGCACACCGGAAGGTGAAGGACAAGGATGCACGTCCATGTACATATGCTCTGGTGACAAGTGCTGACTCCCATTAGCCCCACGTGCCCAGCAGTAATTGCCTGCTTGCAGGTAGACAGTGGATATTGACACAGTCTTTTGGAAGCCTTCTCCCCAACAGTGACACAACGAGACTTGGGAGCTTGTCCTCAGAGGTGTTCCGGCCCCACGTTTTTACCGGCCTTGGGGCTAACTGCATTCACTGCACAGAGGATGGGGTGAGTCCCATCTCCTGCCAAGCTCTTAATGTAAAGTGGATCTTGCCCATTCTAGTTGTGTGTGGGTTCCTAAGGATCCCCTGACCCTCTGGAGCTGCCACTGGCCATGCCATCAGCTCTGCTGTGACCAGTGATGGAGAATTCCAGGCTGTGTGGCCTGTGGCCCTGTGCTCGAGGTGTGTCTGCTCAAGCAGTGTCACCCTGTGAGATCAAAAGGATGGCAAGGACCTCTGGGAGAAGAGCCTGCATTTGCCAGTCCTCAGCAGCCTTGCACCAAGGACTGGCAGTCTGAGATCCAGCTGCCTTAGCTTTGAGGGGTTCAGGGGTAATTGTTTCTGTGATGATACCATGATAACTCCCAAAGGTAGTTTGACACCACCAGACTCCTCTCTCAACCCTAGACCTGCCTCATGAACTGGGACCTGGAAGATCTCCATGTCAAGCAATCCACCACCTTCCATATGCAATCCACCATACCTTCCTTTCTCCCCTAATGCTTGCCAGTCCCATGAAATGTTCCCATCACTGAATATCCCTCCTCTTTCCACGGCACCCCCAGTGCAGGACTGGGAAGTCAGGGTGCTGGAGGGCGTCTGCCTGCCCTCAGTCATGGCCAGACTGGGGGCCTGGAGGAGAGTCTGCTCCTTGCCTGGTCTGCAGTGGAAGCAAGGGAGGCAGCTGTACAGGAAATAATCACGGCTTGTTCCAAGATTAAATCACTGGCGGGAGTGCGAGAGAGGATAAAAGGAGCCGTCTGTCGTTAGAGGGAATATTAACCCAGCAGCGGGTTGGGAGGGGGGAGAATTTTATTCCTTGCTGTTGCTGGCTGCCAGGCCCACTGTGCACACAGGGCTCAGCACTGACAGCATCTCTCAGCAGGACATGTGCCCTCCCTCCCCAGTTCAGCCTACGTCATGGGCCCTTTTCCCTCCCTGTTCCAGGGACGTAAGCTTCTTTGAGCAGGGGCAGAAAAAAGTTTTTCAGAGAAGCTGGGAAACTGAGGCAGGATCGTGCTGCATGTCTGACACCACATGGAGGCACTGAACCACTCTGTCCCTCTGTACATTGCTCTTTGCCCTGCCCAGGCCAGGTCTTCTCCCAGTTCCTGTGGATGAGCTCAGCATGGCACAAAAGTTTCTTGTTTGGTCTGGCCCTTATCAGAGACCTGCCTCGAGGCCCTTCAGCATGGGAACTGGGCTGGAGCTGGAGCAGGTGAGGCCAAGGAGCAAGGGACAGGGCAGAAGAAAAACAAGACACCAGCTGCAAAGGGGTGAGCTGGCGGGAAGATAAGATAGAAGGAGAAATGCAAAATATGATGGGTGGCAAGCGGGAGGGAATGTGGGAAACTACAGGGCACCTTGGGTCAGCCCAGCTGGGAGACACACTTAACAGGTCAGACCCTTTGAGAGTGCCAGCCAGCTGTGGTGACAAGCTCCCAGCGCTGCTCATGTCCCCTCACGTTTGGGCTGGGACCTGCTTTCAGCTTTGTGAGCAGCTGAGATGGGACCCCAAGACCCCTGTGCCCTGGTGACCCTCAGCTGCTCCAGGGCCGTGTGGAGACTGAGCACAGCCCTGGAGAGCTGTCACAGTCCTGCTGCTGGGCTTGCTGCAGGGAGGAAAGCCGTGTTCTCTGGGCCAGATCAGGGCTGCATTTTACAGGCTCTCCTGTGCCAGGATAAACAGCCCCATGGGGTTCAGAGTTTGCAGCAAGTGGTTGATGAAAGCCTGTGGCCCTGTGTTTAGGACTTCCTTCCCTTTGAAGGAACAGTCCTGGCAAGTTCCCAAGCAAGAAGATCCCAACTCCTTCCCCCTTGTCTTTTCTTTCCCCTCACAGCCCATTCCCTCTCCAGCTGAGGCCTGGGCTGAGATAAGAAGATGAGCTATCCTTGGCTGCCTGGTCCAGCCTGGTGCTACCCCACAGAGTCAAGCCCTTGCCTCTATGCAGGTTGAAGCCCCCAGTGTTCAGCCTTCCCACATGTGGAAGCCTGTCTGTGTGCAAACTACCTGAGCCTGGTCTGATTTTGCCTCAGCAGTTTCCCTTATTAGCCTGCTTCTTCTCTGGGGGAAATCATTTGAGAAAGGCCAGTGCTGTTGGGAGCAGCCAAGGCAGTGATTCCCCCCACCAACACAGCAGAAACAATCAGCATGCACAGTTGCCTCCTCAGCATCCACAGTCAGTGCTGGCAGTGCCAATGGGTACTTGCTGCTGGTCGCTGCCCATCCCTTGGGCTCCAGACAGCCATACCTGGTGCTCCTCCTCCCTAAGGAAAGACTCCCATGGCACCAGCTCCATGGCACAAGGCATGGGCTGAGATCCTCAGGGGTATGCACATACATCCCCCAACATCCCTCAGTAGCTCCCATCCCTTGTACTCTGGACAGAGAGCCTGGAATGGATGGAAACCCGGCAAGCTCCTCCAGAGATCACTGCAGCTTTTCACCCAGGGCAGGTTTGGCCTTGCTGCACACAAACCCCAGCGAGCAGCCGTTGCCAAGACGCTGCAATTTCCAGGCCGACATCAAAAAGCAGCTGGGGATTGGCTTGTACACGCTCCCACACAGCACATCCTCTCTGTTTTATGAGTGATGTTTTACAACATAAGTGCTGCTATATTAAGCCATGCATCTAACTGGAAAAACAGGAGATGGAGAAGCAAGAGCAGCTACCTCAGTACCCACAGATGCTTTAACAGTGTATGAGTGCTCCTCCTGTTTGGGTTCTCACCTACCTTTATCCCCCTGCCCGGCTTTATGCAGGCAAGAGGCAGGCATGGGCAGCTTGCCCCATACAGCTTGCCCTTGGGCTTTGGATGGGTTGTTTTCCTACTTTCTGGACTCCCCATCCCCCAGCTCTGCTCCAGGAGTGGGCAAGAACAGCAAAATGGGGCCAGTCCCCATCTTTTGGGGCAAAACTGCAGGCTTTCAGAGGCTTCAGCTGGCACCTTTCAGTTCCTAAGCAAAGGCTGCATGTTTGGGGAAGGACAGCCCTTCTCCCTGCCAGGCAGGTGGAAGGAGAAGGGGGTCTCCTTTCTGGTGGCTCCAGGAGGTGCTGCTCTCTGCCCACAGCTGCATGAGCACCTCTGTAGCATCCCTGCACCCAGAGGGCCAGGGCAGTGCCCACTTCTCCCTGTGAGCCTGAGAAGCAGGGGGAAGCAAAGGACTTGGGCCCATGCTCCCTGGATAGATTTTATTACGACTCCTCAGGTAAGGATTGGCCCAGAAAGCCTAGGTTTTCAACAGAACACATCACTGGCCCCTGACCTGCACCCCCATCCCTCGTCCATGGGGGTGGGCATAAATTGTGTGGCCGTGCTGTGCTCTACCTGGGGACAGTGAAGGGAGCAGTCCTTGGCAAGCCAGGACCCTTGCAAGAGAGCAGTAGAGTTGATTTATGCTCCTGACATTTCTCTCCCAGTTAGGCAGAGCTTTTAATAAAGAATGAGTGATTTATGGCTTCTTTTAAGCAGGAAGGAATGTTACCTAAGGCAGTCTGCCCCCAACACCCCTGCCTCTCTGTCTCACTGAAACCCTACCATCTGGGCTTGCAAGAGGGGAGCAGCCACTCTCTCTGCTCCTGTCCTCTCCTAAAGTCCTCCCCAAAGCCACGGTAGCCCCAGCATCCTGCCCCGTTCTTGTCAGCAGCACCCCTGGCCCTGCCTAGGGATGCCCTGGCATGCTGCAGGGAAGGGTTCTGTATCCCTTCCAGGTGCCCCAGCCCTCAGCAGTGGGGCAATGTGCAGTCCACAGGCCACCTCACACACAGCAGTGATTCAAGGAGAGCTGCTGTCCTGAGACCCCTCTGAGAGGAACCCTGTGGTGGCTGGCCTGGGGACAGAATGACAGCTCCACAGCAGTTGTCATGGTTACCAGGAATTAATGGATGTGGGCATGACTGTTTCCCAGTGACGAGCAGCTCCAGAAGGAAGGGGCTGCCCTTAACCTGCTCAGCTGGAGCCATTCCCATGGGGACTTGGCCACAGAGCCACCACCATACCAATTCCCAAATGCTCCAGACCATGAGCCAGTGCTGGCCTAAGCCAATGCCAAACCCAGGGGTGGCAGCAGCTTGCAACTGAAGGAGCTTCTTGGAGTCTGAAATGATTCTGGGGTCTCTCAGGGCAGATAAGGAAAAGGATGTCTCCCCTTCCCTTCCAGCCCTGCTAACTAGGGACAGCTGGAGAAAGCCACAGGGCTTGGGGACATGGTGGTCAGCAGGAACAGAGACACAGCAAAGCTGCAGGTCCCTGCCAGCCAGCCCCTTTGTCCTCTGGAAAGGGCAAATGTCCTCTGGAAAGGGAATGAATGAGGACAGGGGACAAGAGCAGGGGCGGAGGGAGCATCACCCAGACTAAAGCTGCCCCAAGAGGCTCCCAGCTGCTAATGAAGATAAAGTGCCCAGTTCCTTTTCTTCTCCCAGTGAAATCTGATGGCTAAGGGGGAAAAAATGCTTTCAAGTGTATTCATCTATAACATGGCCTGGGAGGCAGGGATTCCAGCAGGAGTGGCAGCCAGCTGAGACACTGATCTCACACTTCACACACGTGCACACACACATGCATGTGCAAACAGCCCTCCAGGCAGGCAGCACACAGGCTGTGTGAAACACCCGCAGAGCACACGCACGCAGACATCAAAAGCCCAACTTGCTCTGCATCAAAACTGCAGCCGTAGGTGAAGGCAGGTGTTGAGCACAACAACCCCTGCCCACGCCAAGCACCCTCATCAGGCTGCCAGATCCCACACGTGCCCTAAATCGCACATGGCAGTGCAAACACAGGCACATGGCACGCCAGGGGCGCCTGCCCACTGCCTGTGCATCTGCACACATACACGTGAATAAAACACACACACACACACGTGGGCACACACACACACACGTGTGCGTCCATCCTCACCCCCGCCTCAGGCCCAGCAGGTGTGCAAATGCAGCTGGTGTTGTGTAGCCACAGTGGGAGAGAGCAAATGATGCCTGGAAAGACACAGGGGGTGGAAGTCCCTTGGGGTCACTCTAGTGTTTCATTGAATGTGTGAATAAGTCTTGTTGATATTGATGTATGTGGGAGACAGGTTTAGGGGGAAATGGGCTGAGGGTCTCCTATGTCATGGATGGATGAATTTCTACCCCATCCCACCAACAGGTTCTGTCCCAAGCCCTTCCCTTGCCTGCAGTCTCACAGTCCAGCCATTGAAAACTCTCCCTGACTTTCATCCTTACCCTGACTGCACAATACCAACAGAAAAAAATCACACTTCTGTCCCTGGCCTGGGAGCTCCTCTACCCAGAGACCCCTCTAAATGTCTGGAGCAGACATGTCAGGGACAATGGGGCTGCATTTCCAAAGTACCCATTCCCAGTCTCTCTGTGAAGGATTCTCTACAGCCCTATGCTAAGTTAAACAAACTCGGGAATTCTCTCTGCCCCTGGGGACCTGTGTCATGGACCAGCCCACCTCCAGGCTGTGAAATACATCCTGCAAATGGACAGCCTGTGGGCCAGATTCTTTTGGTATTGTCCCTGACTCAGGCTAACTTCTAAACTATGAGCAAAAATTGTCTGGATCGCTGCAAGCTGGCCCAAGACAAAATCATAAAAGGACAGTGCTAAAAATTCCCATAGGGACAATCCCAGTGCTGTGCCTGGCAATGCCCTGGGACTGTTTGTTTTACCAGTGCAGACATAACCAGAGATTCCTGCTCCTTTCCTCTGGAGGCTTTAAATTAAACAGCCTGTTTACAGAGAGGCAGCGAGGGAATAGAAGGTATGGTGGGGGGGAGCATATATATCTGGCAGCTAAACATACCCTAGACCCACCAGAGGCACTCTAGGCATCAAAGCATGTGATTGTAGCTCCTCAGACAAGCAGAGGTGCTGCAGAGAGTCTCGATCTAGCCCTGTTGACACACTTCTCCCTTCTTAGAATCATGCAGGAGGTCATGCCTGGCCAGACCCCACTGGTTGTTGCAATCAACTGCTGTATGAGCTGGACACGAAGGCTGGGAAGAATTACCTCACAAGCCTGGGGCACGGCAGAGGGGAGCATGGATGCTGCAGGCAGCTGCACCACCACTCACTAGGGCTGGCTTGGGCAGGTACACCACTATCCCACAGTTCCAGCTGCAGCAAGCAGCTCCTTCGTGCCTCCCAGCTCCTGGTTATTAATTCAGACGGATCTACTTGGCTGGGGCTGGGGGTAGTAAAAACTAGATGGATAATTGCACATACACTCCAAGCAAATAATGGAGAAGGGATAGAGAGGGACCAAGCTCAGTGAGAAACAAGAAAAGGCATGGCGAGGAAGGCTGGGAGTGGCATGGGGACTAGAGCTGAGAGCCAGGGATCAGGGGACTGGGGCCAGAAAATAACACCCGGTGAGAGATGAGATGGGTAAAAAGAGCAAAAACAGTCCCTGACGAAGCTGCCGGTGCCCGCGGCCGGTGGCTGTCCGGTCCCAGCAGCCCCGCACGGCTCAGCCCCGCTGAGCTGTCCGCGCTCCTCAGCAGAGGGCAGTGGATGCACACGCACCTGCCTGCACACCCGTGCTGCACACCCGTGGGCGCCCCTACACCCCCCATGTGCCCGGGACACGGAAGGACACGGCAGCCCGGACCAGCTCTCGGTGCACCCGATGCTGCTGGTGGGCTGAAGGAACGGCCTGGCATCCCTTGAGGGACAAACGTGTCTGCAAAGGACTAGCAGGCGAGGTCTGCAGGGGCTGGAAACACTTCCGTGGGGCGGCCAGCAAGGGTCTCTCTGGTTGCATGGCCCCAGCCCATGCCATTTTCACCGGCGTTTCTCATGGCAGCAAATCAAAGTCCTGGGCAGCAAGGATGTGGCCGTAAAGGCAGTCCCGAGGGTGGGAGGGGCAGGGGAAGTGTCCACATGAAACTGTGGACTGTTAAACTGGAATTGCTTCTCTATTGCTGCGCAGGGGAAGGTGAAGAAGTGTCTGCACAAATGTGGGTGACCTCCTGAGTCAGTGATCCCTGTCAGAATAAAAAGGGGTGCCCCCACAGTTGTATAAGCAGAGGTCTTTATAGTTATACCAGGAGGAGCACTATAACCATATAAGCAAGACCACTATAGTGGTCTAAGGCATATGACAGACAGCCTTAAGATTCCTCCTCCACCTGTGGGAGAGTCTCTTGTGCCACCCCACCCCTATGGAGACAAAGCTCCATACCCTCCTAGTGCATCCCAGCCTCTCACAGTACTTCTGATCTCACTGTCTTGGTGATTCCTGGCCCAGATGGGCTGGGAAGAGAGAGAGGGCAGGCCCAGCAGCTGTAGAACATTCAGGCCAGATGTGGAAGGTACACTTTACAGCAGCAAGCCATGAGGAGGCTGCTGAGCTGAAGGCCTGTACTTAGCTGGCCACGACATGGCAAGGGAAGAAAGGACATTCCTCCCTTAGGAACAGTCTGCACACATAGCGTCATCCCCTCGTTATTAGGAGGGAAGCCACAGGGAGGGAGTTCCCAGACCCCAACGCCACCACTTCTCTTCAGGCCAGGCTGGCCCCATGAAGGGTGGTGGGAGCTGAGCAGGGAGCAGGGGTCTTGTGGGATGCTGCCTTTGCCATCAGATCCCCAAGTCTGTGTCAGTCTCAGCCACTTGGTTTGGTGGAAGTGTAGGAGCTATCCTGGCCTGGATTCAGCCAAATCAGCACTTTCTGTTGAGGCCAGCTGTCACTGAGCCCAGGCTATGGCTGAACATGCCAGAGCCTCACCAGATGCTGGGGTATGTATGCCTTTGCTGGCCATCCACTTGTGGCTTTCCTGGGTGATGGGGAAGCCTGCAGCAGGGCTGGCTGGAAGAGATTCCCAGCCCATCCTGACAGAGGCTGTTGTCTGCCTTACCAGGAGACGCATGGTTTAGGGTGCTTGTCTCAGTGTCTTTTCCTTGGAAAACTCTCCCAGGAGAGATGCCTGCACTGGCCCAAGGTCCTGAGACCCTACTTGGATGGAAGAGTCCTCAGCTGGGGCAAGGCACTGACCTGCTCCATGCTGGGGATGGGACATGCCCTCTGCTCCTGTTCGCAGTCCAACAGAGCTCCTGCCAAGACAATGGGAGCTGGGCATGTCCCAGACCCCAAGGCCTGTCCCCTCAGTCCAGCTTCACAACAGACACAGTCAACACTGAGCTTCCAAGAATGATTTCCCTGCTAAGGAAAGACTAAGCTGCCACACTAGTCCTGCTCAAGGTCCTGCTTCCTGAGCCCTGCTCTAAGCTTACACAAAGCCCTACCATGAGACAGGACATGGGATGTGAAGAGATGGAACAGAATAGTGTGACTTCAGAGCCAGGAATTAGAAATTCAGGATGATTTTCAGAGACCAGGGAATCCTGGAAAGTAGACCAGAAGGCTTGTTCCTGGCTCTGCCAAGGAAGGTCATCAGTTATAAGAGTGGCAGCAGGAGGCAGACCTGGTGATTCAGAGCAACAGCTTGGGTATAGGATCTTACTTGCCTGAAGCCAAATGATGCTCCAGAGTGATGGTACAGAGGGAAGGGCAGAACAATACTGCAGCCTTTGGAGCTAGTTTTGTCCTGTTGGGAAAAAAAGCTGCCTTGGTAGTCTTTCCACAAACCCTGCATGTTTGGTGTCTCATGACCTGTGGACTGGGAAAGGCAAACCCTGAGCCGATACCCGTCCATTGAATCTAAGGTCTTGGAGAGAAACAGACCCAACCCCTCTGCCGGTGTTTCCAGCAACCACAAGCCAGCAGCCATGCCCAGGTGTCGGGAAACATCAGAGCACGTGTCTGCTGTCCGCACGGGTGAGAGCGGCGTGTGGGCGTCGGGACACGCCTGTCCAGAAGAATCCCAGCAAATTACTTCTCCTTGATGTCTGCCGGTTCGTCATGGCAGAAACACGGAATGCAAAGGGCTTGGTTTAGAAGGAGCGCCAAGGGGTGCCAGAGCTGAGTTGCTGCCAACTCACCTGTCACTCCTTGCACGCTGCCCCGGGGCCTGCAGGCTGGGGGGAGGCAGGTGCTGGGGAGCCAGCTCGGCCACTGAGCTGCGGCCAAGGGAGCGAGCAGGTAAGGAGCTGCCTCTCCCAGGATCCTTGCTCCTGCTCTGCCAGGTGGAATGTGGCTGTGGGAAGTGTGAGACAGATTCAGGTGTATATTCTGCCCTTCCTTTCACAGAGCCCTTTGCAGTGGTGTTGATGGGGACGTTGTCCCAAATTGGGAGCGCTCAGCATGGGGAAGCGCAAGACTGGGGGGCTGGGTAAGACTTGCTCAGCCCTGCAGCCAGTCAGAAAAACAGAGATTGGCTGTGTTGGGAAGGACCAGCAGGCAAGAGACCTGTAGAAAAGACCTTCCTGTTCAGTTACCAGATCTGGCGGCCAGGCAGAGATGCGTATCAGGCAGTGAAGGGGCCAAGGAGCCATGCCTGCAGAACTAGGGATGGTTGGGGTCCATGACAGCTGCATGAGGAGGTGTCTGGATGCCATGAGATGCTGTGCAGCCTCTGCATATAACCCATGAAACTGTAGCACGGTGTAAGCCAGACCCTCATGCTTTTCCTCCACTTTCTATGATCCAGCAAAGCCTTGGAGCAGGCAGGCTCAGAGGGGCTTATATATACCCCTGCAGCCATGCAAGGAGCCTCTCTCAGGCTGGCTTTGAGCACAGGACCCTGCTCAACAAAGCACACAGAGGTATCTCTTCTGCATTAGACCTCCCCTGTCTGGGCACAGATGAGGAGCAGATGTGCTCTTGTGGGCACAGACCCCAGGTTAGAAAGATGTGCTGCTGTGAACATGGGCCCCAGTCCAGCTTGGTGAGGGTAAGCATGTGACCCAGCTAGGTCCTTGCCTTCTTTGTGAGGTTTTAGTGCAGAGACACACAATGTGTCCGGCTGGTGCTGAGGATGAGCCAGGGTGATGCTGGGGATGTGCAGCTTAGGGAGGGATGTCAGCAAGACAGGGCAGTGTAGGCAAGGACATCCTGGAGAGTCCTGGAGAAATTTGCCAAATTGATTGAGGCACCAGCAAGCAGAGAGGTGGCATCACACCAAGCAGATTTGCTGGTGACACACAGGCTGGAGGGTGCTGGTGGTGAGGAACAGAGAGCTCGACTGCCTGGCTGAGCACAGCATGTGTGAGGCAGTGCCGGGACAGGGACGAGGACAGGTTATACCTGCAGGACAGGAGGCTCCACTTCCACAGTGTGTGACAGCAAAAAGGGTCATGGGAGCCTGGGAGCCAGCTCTGCACCATGGGCACCCCACAGGCTCAGCTGGGGCACACACATGGGAGCTGACACTGCCCATGGGGGGCAGTTGGGCTGCATTAGATTAGTGCATAATCCATTTTTCTGCTAGATCCCAGTGTCAAGGACATCTGGCACAAGAGAGACCTGATCTGTTTGTCCAAGACACTGATGGATCTTCCCTTCTTAGTTGACAGCACTGCAGGAGCAAAATCTTCCCCTGGCAAGGAGGGGCCACGTCCCAGTACCATTAGCCATGTGGACATCAACATTAGTGGGCATGGAAATGCATTTGGATGCTTGAAGGCTAAAGGAGATTGTCCCAGCAGCCAGGGCCTGTCTCCTACCACACTGTGGGCATCTCTCACCATGATGCCAAGTCTATGGTGCCTGCAGGGGTCCATGAAGACTGGCCCAGCAGATGCTCTTAAATCTTGGAAACCCTGTGCCTTGGGTCTTTGGCCAATGTGGACCAAAACATCTGCCTCAGATGATGCTTCCTCTGGTATGCAGGATCATGATCAAGATGGGAGAGGTTACAGCCTCCACCCCACTGCTTCTGCCCTCAGCCTGGCTTCCAAGTAAAGGCTGCCAAGACCTGGTCAGGCTGTGGTCACCATCTCTTGGTTCAGATAAGGAGGTTTCACCATCTGCAGCCCATGGTGCACTCCCAAGGGGTTTTGAGGCCATTGTTACACAGGGATTTGGCACCAGCATTTGGGATAAAATTGAGGCAGTCCTGCCATGGCCCCTTCCCATCAGTGCTTCATCCTGCTGAGGAATGGCTGATGGGGAAGGTTTTGCAGGGCTTCACAAAATAGCCACCTGGCTCCCTGTCATCCGAGCAGCACGGGATGGTACCTCCCAGTCATGAAACCCTGGGGAGATGCTGAACAAAGCTCAACTTGTATAAACCAAGCCAGCCCTGGTGAGGTATCTGCCACCTCCTTGGCCTCCTGCCCTCCCTTCTCAGCCTATCTCAGCCCACATTTAACAATTACCTCCTCTCCACACAGCTCCCCAAGTGCTCTAAGAAATGTGAGCCAATTCCCCCCTGGCAACTCCTGTCTGCCTCCCAGGAGTTACGTCAGTGGGGAGTTGGACCATGCACATCTTCAGTGCAGCACCTGGCTATGTGGCAGCCAGCACCAGCCCTGGGCCTGCTAGGGGTGATCCTGGGCATTGACTGAGCATTCCCAGGAGGCAACAGCATCCCTTCTATGCTCCAGCAAGTGAAAGATGGTGCCCCTGCCATCGAACTGCAGGGAAGAAGGTTCTAACAGGTGCATTTACCTGAGCTGGAAGGGGTCCAGAGGAGTGGATTTAACACTCTGGCTCTGGTTGTAGGAGAGTATCAAGCCAGCAGGGCATAAAGCAGCATGTTGTGGCCGATAATTCATGTCAATCCCATCACAACTCAGCACTCTTGCAGAGTGTGCTGAGATAGTCTGACTTATCCACAGTGTGCCTGCCCTTGGCTAACAGTGCAGAGACACTGTGCAGAGAGTCAGCCTGAGGTACCTGAAAGCCACCATACACACATCCAGCTCCGTCCCCTTGCTGCCAGCATGCACATGATATCTGGGTGTTATGGCCAGCAGGAATCACTCTCACAAAATCAAGTGTCTCTCAAAGCATTGCCACTGCATGCCCTGGGACAGCCATGCCCAGCTGGCATGTCACAGTACTGGACTCACCAGTGCTCAGCCTGGCATTGCCATTGGGTGTGGCAGCGTGGGCTGTCCTGTCCCTCCCTCTCCCTATGTGGATGCTGTACTGTCACCCCAGGAGAGAGTGCCACTCCTCCCCATGCTGGCACCTCCTTCCCCAGAGGGACCCAGCTCTGCCGGGCTCAGCATGGGAGGCTTCTGGTGACACCAAGCTGGGCAAGCAGCGAGGAGCACGGTGATGGTGAGCCAGCACCTGGGTAGAGGGCCCCAAAGCTCAGGAGCATTGTGCTCAGGGCTGCTTACTGGGGAGTACTGGAGGGACTGGGAGGTAAGGCAGGGAGCAAGGATCTTCTAAACTCATCTCTCCCAGTTGGGACAATCCTCCTTCATTCCATCTTTTCTCCCAATCTTATTCCACCCATGCAGCTTCCTCAGCATCCACCTTCTGCTTCCCACACACCTCCTCTTCTCTTCAGGGGTACCCAAAGGACCTCTGGGTAGGGCTGAGAGACTGGAGCAGGGGCCAGGACTGGGGGACACTGCAATGATGTAACATGGTTGTGCACAGAGTGGGACATCCCTCATGTGATAGTCTGGGCTCACTCTGCAAGAGAGTGCATCACTGGGGGTCTTTTGGTGATCTCTTATTTTGGGCAGCCTCACCTCCCTGACTGGTCTCAAAGGGTGCCCATCACGAAGGTATCCAAGTGCACACTTAGTCCATTGGCTCTGGAGCAGACAGAACCCTCAAGCAGTGATTTGAGAGAGTGAGATGAGTGGTGATGTGGCCCAGGGTGGCAATGTGGCCCTGCCATCCCCTTGCATCTCTCTCTGCCAGCCCTTCTGGGCACAAGATGGCTCTTTTATCTCCTGGATGGCTGGTGCCAGCTCTGGCCTGGCTTTCTGAGATTCCCTGTGCCCTTACCCATCCTGGCAAAGGAGAGGGAGCCAGCAGCTGGCCATGGGGCTGGAAAAGGCAAGGAGACTCAGATACCCACCGGGAGGTGGAAAATGGCCCAGAGCAGGAAGCACAGCAAGGTGGGGTGTTGACGTCTGCCATCTATTATTCCCGCTCTGCATCAAAAGGCTGAGATGAAAGTCTCTGGCCACAACCCTCACCACAAAAACGTGGACCCCTCTCCTGAAATTACTGCTCCCCTTGAAGGAGGAGAGCAATTTGCCTGAGCGGTAGAGGACAAAGCCATGTTTACCTGCCAGGTTTCAAGTGCTGCTCACCAGCTGCTTCACTGTAATTACATCGTTAGGAGGGGATGAGTTGCTGGGGCTTGGTTCTGGGGTGTTTGTTTATTTGCAGCCCCAGTGTGGGGCAGCTGGCAAGGGAGAGCCACTCTGCTAGCAGCTGGAGCACCAGGCTCCCACCGAACCTGGCTGCCTGGCTGAGGGAGGCTGTGGTCCCTGGTGAGCATGGGGCCAGGCCAGCCTCAGGCTTTGCAGAGGCATGGGGGAGAAAGGTGCCTGGTGGAAAAAGACATCTTCCCAGAAGAGCAGAGATGGAGTTGCATCCCCAAATCCTAAAGTGCTGGGACTGCAGCGACAGGAACCCTGTGACAGGAATGGGGAGTCAGGAGGCTCCAGGAACCACATGGACCAACTGCGTCTGCAGCTCTGCTCAGCTTGAGCATCCCCTGAATTGGGCATGGGCTGGTACCCAAGTGAAGCAACAAAAGTGCCTCACACCCCTGCCCAGTTCAGCCCTGATTTAAAACTATGCTTCACTGCAGGGCATGCCTGCCATGGGACATTCACATCGCAAAATGCCTCCAGGGATGTGTCTTCAAGGCATCTCCTACAGCAGCAGCACCAGGCTACAGAGACTACACAAGGACCAGGCTCCCTCACCGTCTGGGTGACATGTGGCGTGAAAGTGGCACCAGAAACAGGATTTCTGGGTCCTATTCCCAGCCTGGTTGTTTCTTGCTGCATTATCCATAGGAACTCTTGTGTGTTGGCACTGTAGCTGACAGCATCCATCTTGCAGGCAAGTTGCAGGGTTAACCTACTGTCTGCTAAGTGTTTCCAGGAAAAAACTTATCCAGCACATCCCGGGTTTCCCATTGCTGTCAGGCTCCTCTTTCAGTCCAACCAACACCACCTGAAGGGGAGCCCCTGCAGGTCTGGGATATCTGCCCTGCAGCCAGGGCTGCGTTCAAGGGGCCTTGCAGGAGTGGTTCCATCAGGCAGCCACATCAAAGACAATTCAGGACACTCCATCGCACAACAGGCTTCAGCATCCATGAACAGTGAGCATGACACATCATGACAGCACAGATTACTTCTTCTTGTAAGGCTGGACAGGCAGTATGTGCAGATAGAGGGATGCAGGAGGCAACAGCAGTGCTGCTGCCTTCTACTTCACAGCAACTTCAGGTTTGCTGTGGGTTCTGCATCTGGAGGCACATGGCAGAAGTCTTCTGATTTTGTATCTCTCCTGTCACAGCCTCCACCTTCTGAGGGGAAGTGTCCTCAAATGTTATCAGCTCACCTGGCTCAAACTCCTCCAGCACTGCAGACTCCTTGGTCCTGGCTAAAAGCATTCAGCATTCTGATGCCTCCTTGCTACCCCAAGTATACAGAAGTTGAACTGCCAACCCTTGTCTCCCAGGAGGTTTGGAGCACACCTTTAGCCAGCACAGGGCTATCAATACCAGCCCAGGTTTGCTCAGCAAAAGCCCCTTCCTCTGGCAGGTATTTACCCCAGCTGCTCATGGCAGAGGACTTGCACCGGCAATGTCATGGCACGGTACATCCTTATTTTTAGGCAGCTGTTGCAAACAGCTGGAGATTTTGGCTTCAGCTTTTTCCTCATTCTTTACTTGGAGCCAGCCCTTCAGGATGCCCCCAGGGACATGTGCATCAGTTCTTGGGCTGAGAGCACGATCAAGCACATAATCTGAGGGCCTCTTGGGATGACACATGCTCCTGGCCGGGTGCAGGGAGTGTGATCAGTGGCAGAGGGGTGCAGCCTGTTCCAAGCAATAGGATCCTGGAGCAGCAGAGGCACAGCTGTGTGTGAACAGTACAGGTGAGGTTCACATGGATGTATCCCCGTGCATGTGACAGGCACACGGTCCATGTCCATGCAAGCAGCAAATGACAGCGAGTCGCCAGGCACCACTACTTGTTCTTGCCTTTATTCTTTCACTGTGTTACACATCTCATTTCTGATCCTCACTCAGCAACTCCCTTGGCAATTAATTCAAGCAGCGATGCTAAGGCTGGAGGGACCCGGTAAGACCACCCAGCCCACTCCACGCCTCAGGCCAGACCCCTTGCACCCCCTATGCCAGGGAGAAAGGGGCATCCTTTCTCCCTCCTTCCCCCCGCAAGACCCGTGCGCTACGTGCAGAGTGTGATGGGGAAGCGGGCTGCTGCCGAGAGGGAGCTTGACGTTTACCAGCGGGAGTGGGAGGGCAAACTGGAAAGGGCCTCCTCTCCCGGTGGAGCACCACCGCCCAGGCTTGACGAGGTGTGAGCTCCTGCGCCACCCGTACACGCCTTGGGTGCCTCTGAGTGTCTGGGACAGGTATTCATGGTCCGGCGGAGCGTGCCCTATCATGCCTTCGTGCCACGGCGCCTGGCAAGCGCCTCCCCTCCCTGCAGCTGCGGCTGTGCTGGAGCATTCCTCTGGGGAGGGCTGGCTCGTACCTGAAGGGATGGGGGCCTGCGGACAGCCACCTCCTGCTCTCCGAATGTGCTGGGCTCTTCTGCACCGCAGCACTCACATCACCTCTGCTACTTGGTTCCTGAAGAGAGACCCCACCGCAGCCATGGAGTCACCACTCCCAGCCAGCACGGAGAGGTGTTCCCAGGAGCAATTTCAGGACTGCTGTGCCCCGGGATAGCTGTGCCCCTTCTTTCCTGTGTGTGTGGCTGAGATGGTGTGACCCTAGGCAGCTGGTGCAGAGCAGGAGTCAGGTGTCGCATGGGCAGGGACAACGTATCAAGGCCAAGACCTCCCTGTCCCACGGAGGGTCCCCTTCCAGCTCCTTGCTGAGTGTGGGTGGGGTATCCAGAGGAAGTCAGAATGCTTCCAGATGTGGCCAAAAAAATGGAGTTAGATGGGATCTTCCCAGAGGGGCAATACCTGTGGAGCTGACAACCCTGCCCTATGAGAGCCTTTGGAAGGGGAAGGTCCTACAGAGTGACACTCACTAAGGGCTCAGAGGAACTTGCTGGCCAAGTTGCCTTTTTAATCTTGAAAGATGATTGGAGAGGGGGAGAGGAAAATCCCTGAGACAAGAAGGCAAAGGCAGTTTCTGGTGCTGCCCAAGCTCTGTCAGAGTGATTTCTAGCTGAGCTCACCAGGTTCACATAGGCACAGAAGAGAAGGTTGAGGTGGGCAAAATGGAGACAAGGAAGAAGGGAGACATGAGGCACCCTCCATGGGGGCCAAGTCTGCTGCCCCACCTGTCCCAAAGATGAGAAGAGAGCCTGCATCCCTATTGAGCCCAGCATCCTTGCAGTCAGCAGTGGTGAACAGGAGGCTGCCAAGCAGCAAAGTCATCTGCTATGGGAAAGAACCCCCCTGTAGTGGCCTGAACTGGGCATGGAGAACAGAGATATCCTAGGTAACAAGTGCCTTGGAAGTGCTGCTCCAGTATCTGCACTGGCCTGAGTTGTCACTTGGCCTTGGAGCAGTCAAACAAATGATCCAGTGACCCACCAGGATGAGTTCCAGCTCCATATACCAAGTCCTGCTGCATCCCTGGTACCCAGAGCCAAGCCCAGCGGCCAATATGGCACTTAACAGAAATCTGGAGAGAAGGACCAAGCCCATACAGCCCCTGTAACACCCCCCCGCAACCTTTGTGACCTCAGAGGAGTGTCCCTAAGAGGCCACCCCATGCTGATGCAGGTTCTGTTTGAGATGTGTTCTCTCTGGCTCAACTGAGTTCTTGCCTGCACCTCATAGCTTTGCCCCTTGACCTGCCAGGTTCATACTGCTTTCACCCTGCCCTGGGCCACCTTTCCCCAGAGCAGAAGGGACCATGTCTGCCATCTGGCCCTGGCCCCAGTGGGTTGTGGCATCTTGGGGTGTGCCCCCAACCCCGCGTGTGCAGGGGCCTGGCAGGCGCTGGTTAAGTCATGTGTTTTGTGTTGGGTTTCTCCCCCTCCTGGAAAGTCCCAGTGCGGAGCGGTGGGGCTGAGCCGACCGCACACAGCTGCGGGCCACCACATGAGAGGAGCCAGCTCCTCGGGGATTACAGAGCCCCGGGAGCCTGGGGAGGAGGCAGGAGCACCCGCGCCGTGGCCCTTTCATCTCNGCTTCTCTGGCCACGCTCTCTTTTCCTCCGCTGCCTTTGCTCTCTTTGCTCTTGGCCTCTTTTCTCTGCCTTCCCCTCAGCCCTTCCCACTGCACCTGGCTGTGCTGGCTGCCTCTGCACCGCTCCTGTCATTCCCTCCTCCTGGACCCTGCGCTTTTATCCCCCGACCCCCAGCTGCCTGCCCCCACCCTCCTGCACCATTGTCCTGCTCCCATGCCAGATGTGCCCCTCCATCATCTCCCTTCTCAGCCCAAAACATCCCTTTGCAATGGGTGAGGGAGAAGAGTAGTACAAAGTCTGCCCTAGGTGTTCTCCATCTGTGTCCAAAAAGCTTTTCCCCCTTTCCTCACCTGTGCTGGTGTCCCTACCAGGCTGCTTCCAGGCTCACATTCTTCCCTGGTGTGCCCTGTGCGGTCACAGCCAGGCATCCTCCTGCCTCCTCCATCAGCCTCATCAGCAATGAGCTAGGAATGCTGGTGGACCCTGTTCACACAGTGGCCAGGGTTGGGCACTCCCTGTGACAGATCAAGGGATATAGAAAGGTTGCATGTCATAGATTTGTGACAGGGATCAGTGTTCCTCACACACTCTCCAAGAGGCCTGGGGTGTCCCTGGTGTTTTCTGGGCCAGAGGGACTGGGATTTAGGACTGAGAGAATAAAGAACATTTGGGTCCAACCCTAACTACAGCCATTACAGCAGGGGCACAACACAAGCTAAGTGGTCTAATGGTTCGAGCTCTCCATCTTGCCCAGAGACTCTCTAGGGAGACTTGGTGCCTGTCTGCTTGGTGAGGATCTCAGCCATTGGGGTCTGGGCTGAGGAGGACCTCCACATCACCCGCTTCCCAAACAATATCAGCCTCCTTTCTCCTGCATCTCACCACCTGCTCTCACTCCAGTGCACCCACTGCCTCTGCTCAGATCTTCTTTCTAACAGGCTCAGTGCACCCCAAACTCTGCTCAACCCCTATCTTTCCCATCCCTTGCCCAGCCTCCCCCTAGAGCTTGTCCTACCCCAGCCTTTGGAGCTGCCCTGGCTCCATCACAGCCTTCAGCCCAAGCCCTGCCTCTGCTCTCCATCTCCACATCCCACCCGTGTCCAAACGCTGTTGGCCCTTCTGCAGGTGTGTGGCAGCCCCATGGCCAGGGACTCCCTTGGAGGACCAAGGGCTGGTGCAGCTATGGCTGAGCACGGAGGCTGCAGTCTGCCCAGCCAGTGGTGACACTCCCGGAGCCTGGCTGCTGCCAACAGGTCTGGTACCTCAATGAGCTCAACACAGTGGTGGCTACAGCCTTCTCACTGGGTAGGTGACCCATCCCTCATGATGGAAGGCAATGCCATTGGAATGCTGCGCCAGGGGGCTGGTGGGCAGGAGCTGGGCTTGGTGGGGGGAGCACAGGACTCTTGGACTCCTATCCCAAGCCAGGTGCTGCCTCGCTGTAGGTACTTTGCCTTGCCAAGCAGGTCAGTCAGGGCCAAACATTTTTTTCTTTTTCGGGGGCTTGCACGGGTGCTGGTGCCAAGCATGACATGTTGGGGCTGAACGTCAGGAAAGCCTCGGAGCACCTCTCTGCATCTCAGCTCACAGCACAGTGCCAGCCAGGCTCTCAGGATGGGTCTCAAGCCATGGCTACTTGCTTCTCGAGCAGTGGAAGCATGGTAGCCAGTTGCCCAGACCAAAAGCAGGAGAGGGGTTGCCCTCTGCTCCCCTTGGATAAGCAGACACAATGAGACTTTGCTCTCTCGTGACTTCCAGCAGCCCAGGTGCGTCTGGCTGCTTTTGTGGGTCAGCAGCCTACCAGGCTCAGCCAGCCAGCACTGCCAGCCCTGCCCATGCCCATGTTCATGCCACCCCTGTGGCATGGAACAGGGGGTACCACTGAGACAGAACTGTCCACTCATGGCTCTGCTTCATATTGTGAGCTCTGATGGGAGCAGGAATGGAATTTGGATGGGGCTGGGCGTTCCCATGTAGTGATTCCCCCAGGCAGGATCTGGCTCTGATGACTGTTCTGTGAGGGGAAGAAATACCAGAGGAGTTACTCACGGCTCATT
Source organism: Illadopsis cleaveri (assembly GCA_013399915.1). Lineage (NCBI taxonomy): Eukaryota > Metazoa > Chordata > Aves > Passeriformes > Timaliidae > Illadopsis > Illadopsis cleaveri. The sequence continues at coordinate 1,280,388 of VXBB01002174.1, read as the reverse complement.
GAGGCATGATGTAGCAACTCCTCATCGGTTCCCCCCACCCTCCAGCTAAAGTTCCTCCTGTGATCTCCTGNGCCACCCCCAGAGACCTTCCCCACCCTTGCTGGAGCTTTCCAGAAGCAAACGATGAGCTGGGGCTTTGGGTGAGAGGAGAAAGGACGCAGGAACCTGCTGTGCTGGAGCGAATCCACTGTCCCTTTGACACTTCCACTCTGTGTCTGTTGGGGGGCACAAGGCCAGGGTCTGAGAGAGCACCAGCCTGGGGTATCCACATCTGGACAGCTGCAGATCTGGCTTCAGATCTGGCAGAAGTACAAACCGATCAGGCTAGCTCAGGTCTCTCTATTGCCTTCTCAGCAGTCACACTCAGGTCAGGTTTTCCCCTCACTCTCCACAACCACAGGGGCAAGAAGTGAGATTTACTTTCGGTTTACTAGAAGGATCTGAGAAACTTTCCTGCCACTGGGATCAGGGAGTTCAAAGTTTGAGAAAACCACTGGACTTCACACAGCTCTAGCAGAGCCACTGGGCTGGTGGTTCCCTCTGCAGCAGAGACCCTCAAGGATGGAGGAATTTCTAGATCTTGGGCCAAAATACTCAATGAAACTGGAATAAGTTTTACCTGGTTTTGCCAGGATGGACTTGCTGCCTACTTTAGAGCCTTCAGTGCTCTTTTATGACATGCAAGTGAAAGGAATGGCCATTTCCTTTTTCAGTTTTGGAACTCCCTTAGTGATTTGCCTCTCTAGGAAGATGATGGGAAAACACTGGAAAAATCTGGTCCCCTCTACTGGAAACCACCATCATCATCTGTCTGGGCTGTTCAACACTATGGTCATTCTTCTCTCGTAGGTGAAGCACCTTGTACCTTCCCACTTCATCCCAGAACTCTGTGCAGTGCTCTGCAGGGTGGAGATGTCCCACATGGGGCACTAGGGGGCTATGCACCAGAATGTGCAAGGTTGGAGCAACCCAGCAGGCTCAAATAGTCCCTCCGTGTGAGGCAACATGACTCTTTGGTGGGACTGGGACATATCCCATTGGTGGATCAGGGAGGGTGGTTCATGGAAGAGAAGTTTGGAATGCCCAGACCTCGGTTTGCCAAGCCCTCGCTGGCAGCTGGCTCTGGAAGCTCAGCAGTGGCTGTGGGGAAAGGAGGTGTCCTGCACGTGCTCTGCCCAGTAATGTGGTTGTTAGGACAGCTGCCCAGTGACTGGTTCCTAGTTAGGGAAACATGGGGACACTGTTTTCGTAACCACAGGCACACTGGCACCTTGCCTGTGGCTCCCAGACACTCAGCCAGAGAAGCCACAGAGCAGATCTTGAAGACTGGTATTGCACTGTGAGCCAGCTGGCCCCAGGAGGAAAATGAGATGCTGCAAGCAGGATGCCTGTGCCGTGGAGCTGCCTGCACCCAGAACATGCTGCCTGCAGCCCAAAGCACCCCTCCAGCACTGCACTTGCACCCCAACCATGATACCTGCACACTGACCAAGATCAAGGGAGCTTATGTTTTCTTCTGAATGTCACCAGCTCACACAGGGTCTCTACAGAACCAAAGAGCACCTGGCACTGTGCTGGGAGTCTCAGCCTAGGTGTGCTGGCATTACTGGTATGCTCTTTCACAATGCTATGTTCCTAAAATTGGCTGGCGAGGTGAGAGCAAGGTGCAGTCTTTGCAGATCCAGGATGCCCAGAGCCTGGTCCCTCGCTGGGGGATGTGATGTGTCCTTGGGGGGAATGGCCGTGCCCTGCATCACTTCTCTGCATCATCGAACACACCTTATCCCCACTCTGGTCCCCTTATGGGGAACTCATATCCTAGGATCCTGCTGTTGCAGAGCAGGTGGCCTGGGATTAGCAAGCAGGGGGTGAAGGGGTCAGTGCAGTGTGGTGAGAGCTTCTGTGGTGAGTCAGCCATCACCCCAGGCAGCCCTAAGATCACAGGCATCTGCAAAGCAGCCCCTGGGAGGTGGGAAGCCAACATCACCCACCAAGTTCTGGAGCATGATAGATGCGCAGAGCTACACTGCCCTGAGTAGCAGAACCTTAGGGACACAGGGTTTTGGCCAGCCTGGGAGAGAGGGGAACTTCATGGGGTCCAATTAGTTCTTGGGGCAATGGCCAAAAGGCAAAAGTGTTGGGGATTTGGAAAAAGGGCCTTGATACTGGAGATGGATATTGGAGATGGCAAAGTAGGATCTCAGGAGAGAAAATTAACTACTGGAGCATGTCCTGTCAGAGTAAACTTGCCCCATGGGAACAACATTGCTTTCATGCCTCACAGGGCAAGCCTGGGTGCCCCAAACCTCGAGATTCTGTTCCCTGCAAGAACACCAGCCCAATGTCTCTGCTGCTGGGAGCCATTGTGGAGACTGTGTGTCTTGCTGTCCCTTCTGTGCTGGCAGTCAGAGCCACACAAACACCACAAGGTCACTGAAGCTCCTATACTTCCTTCCAGCACCTACAGCATTCTTCTCCTCACCTGGTTCCAGAAGCAAGGACCCCATCCACATGGTCCCTCCTGGAGAGGAAAAGCCAGGCCTCCCATCCAGGGGTGGTGAAGGGCAGAGTATCCACCCCAGCTGATCCAGCTCCAGCTGCGTGCGTGAGCGTTATGAAATGAGGACACAGGCCACTCCCTGCTGGACCCGGGGCGCTTGCTTCCTTCCAGCCTGGTATTTTCCTCCTTGATTTAGTTTTTTTTTTAAATTCGCTTTTTTGTTTGTTTGTTTGTTTGTTTGTTTGTTTGGGGGTTTTTTGTGGTTGTTTTGTTTTGTTTTTGGGTGTTTTTTGGGGTTTTTTTTGTTGTTTTTTTTTTTGTAGCCCCAAAGGGTGCACAGCCGTGAGAGGAGCAGGGAAGTTATCAGCCAGGAGACAGCAGCAGCATGATTCACCGCCTGGCCCCTGCAGGCTGCTGCAAACAAATGGGTGCTCTCCCCACCACCACAGCAAGCTGCCATTTGCAGACCCCCATTTCCTGGCCCACCCATGCTGCCTTTCCCTCTCCCTGCTCTCCAGCCCCACCATCCCTCCCCAGGAGTGTGGGAGACAGTGAGGCAGCTCCTAGCCCCAGCATGGTCACGGGCATGGGGGCAACAGCCAGGATTCCCATGGGATGGATGGGGTCTAGCATCCAACCAGGGAGAAGTTTCCCAGCAGCCACCTTGCAAGTGTCTGGATGGTCCCCACGTCCCCANCAATGGCCAAAAGGCAAAAGTGTTGGGGATTTGGAAAAAGGGCCTTGATACTGGAGATGGATATTGGAGATGGCAAAGTAGGATCTCAGGAGAGAAAATTAACTACTGGAGCATGTCCTGTCAGAGTAAACTTGCCCCATGGGAACAACATTGCTTTCATGCCTCACAGGGCAAGCCTGGGTGCCCCAAACCTCGAGATTCTGTTCCCTGCAAGAACACCAGCCCAATGTCTCTGCTGCTGGGAGCCATTGTGGAGACTGTGTGTCTTGCTGTCCCTTCTGTGCTGGCAGTCAGAGCCACACAAACACCACAAGGTCACTGAAGCTCCTATACTTCCTTCCAGCACCTACAGCATTCTTCTCCTCACCTGGTTCCAGAAGCAAGGACCCCATCCACATGGTCCCTCCTGGAGAGGAAAAGCCAGGCCTCCCATCCAGGGGTGGTGAAGGGCAGAGTATCCACCCCAGCTGATCCAGCTCCAGCTGCGTGCGTGAGCGTTATGAAATGAGGACACAGGCCACTCCCTGCTGGACCCGGGGCGCTTGCTTCCTTCCATCCTGGTATTTTCCTCCTTGATTTAGTTTTTTTTTTAAATTCGCTTTTTTGTTTGTTTGTTTGTTTGTTTGTTTGTTTGGGGGTTTTTTGTGGTTGTTTTGTTTTGTTTTTGGGTGTTTTTTGGGGTTTTTTTTGTTGTTTTTTTTTTTGTAGCCCCAAAGGGTGCACAGCCGTGAGAGGAGCAGGGAAGTTATCAGCCAGGAGACAGCAGCAGCATGATTCACCGCCTGGCCCCTGCAGGCTGCTGCAAACAAATGGGTGCTCTCCCCACCACCACAGCAAGCTGCCATTTGCAGACCCCCATTTCCTGGCCCACCCATGCTGCCTTTNACGACCCCATCCTGCTCCGTACCGCTGGGTGCCAGCGGGCAGTCCCCCACCCCACGCCCACCCTCCGCCCCCCCGAGTGGTGCTGGTGTCGGCGGTCTGTCTGTACAGCATGGCCGTGCGCTCCCCGGGGCCGGGAGCCTTGGTGCTCTCATGTGGGGTTGGGGGGCAGCGGGCAGCCCTGCCCTTCCCAGGTGACGACAAAGTGCTGATTTTGGAGGGTGCTGAGCATGTCCTCTCCTGCTCCCTCGGAGCGGAGGGAAGCGGGTATCGAGGCTCCACCTCTCCCCCCAGCGCCAATCCCCGTCTCCCTCCCCTGCCGCAGGCTGGCGTGCNGGGGGCAACAGCCAGGATTCCCATGGGATGGATGGGGTCTAGCATCCAACCGGGGAGAAGTTTCCCAGCAGCCACCTTGCAAGTGTCTGGATGGTCCCCACCTCCCTCCAGTCTGCAGACAGCTCATAGGATGGTTATTATGGGATGGCAGCAGAGCACCACGGAGAAAGTCCCACACAAGTAGGTCAGCAGCACCGAGGGTCCCCCTCCATCCTTCTGTCACCCTAGAGGAATGGAAAGCCCTCGACAGCAGGAAGAGCAAGGTGCTGCATCCTGAAATACCCTATGCTGTCTCCAATCCACTTTTATTCACAATCAGAAAATAACTTACCATATAATAACACAGACACACAGAGCACAGCCCCGGGCACCCGCCCCTCCGGCCATGATGCCACAGCCCAAGCCAGCCCAGGGAGCTGTGCCCCTTCTCCATCCCACGGGGTGCTCCAACCCCATCCTGCTCCGAGCACAACCTCGCATGTGGTTGGAGGAACTTGTGCACAGTGCTAGTGTGTGTGTCCCCCCTTCCCTCCCACCCTGGGCTCCCCCTGCCCTGCTGTCCACGACCCCATCCTGCTCCGTACCGCTGGGTGCCAGCGGGCAGTCCCCCACCCCACGCCCACCCTCCGCCCCCCCGAGTGGTGCTGGTGTCGGCGGTCTGTCTGTACAGCATGGCCGTGCGCTCCCCGGGGCCGGGAGCCTTGGTGCTCTCATGTGGGGTTGGGGGGCAGCGGGCAGCCCTGCCCTTCCCAGGTGACGACAAAGTGCTGATTTTGGAGGGTGCTGAGCATGTCCTCTCCTGCTCCCTCGGAGCGGAGGGAAGCGGGTATCGAGGCTCCACCTCTCCCCCCAGCGCCAATCCCCGTCTCCCTCCCCTGCCGCAGGCAGGCGTGCTTGTCCCTGGCACCCTGGGGTGGGCACCCATCCCTGCCGGGCTACTTGCAGACGCTGACCCACTCGGTGATGCGACACTCCTCGCAGGCCACGAAGCAGCACCAGTGGAACTTGCAGTTGCACCGCTCGCTGCGCGTCTGCCGCAGGATGTTGTGCCCGCGGCCGCAGCACAGGCTCTCACAGTTATCCATGCCCGGGCTGGTCTTGTTGCACAGGCGCCCCTGAGTGCCCAAGGAGTCCAGTGCCGGTTCTCGCTCACAGAAGTCGGGTGACTTCTCAAAGTAGACCAGCTCGCTGATGCCAGCCCGGCGGCGATGCCGAGCGTGGCCTGGCTCCAGCTGCCCCGCGTTCCGGTTGTGGGGCCGGATGAGCGTGGCCCCGTAGAAGCGGTCCTTGAGCAGGGACCCCACCAGGCGAAACTCAGGCGTCACCTGCCAGCAGGTCTTCAGCTGGCAGCTCCCTGAGGTACCGTGGCATTTGCACTTTCTCCTCATATTGTCCATCACCACCTGGGCAGGGAAGGAAGGACAGAGGAGTTAGCATGAAGGAGACGCATTTTGGGGACTGGAGAAGCCACAGTGGAGCTCTGTGTGGGTTGGCACTACGGGAACATCAAGGGCTGGCATGAGTAGCCATCAAAGCTCTGGAACTGCAAAGCCAGCAAGGCTGCACCCTGTTGCTGTGCCCAGTGCAACTCATGTCCCACACCCTGTTCCATCCCATCCTGGCAATACTAACTGGGTTTTATGTTTCAGCAAGGGATTGGCACCTAAAGCAGAGGGTGAGCTATTTGAGTACAGGGAGGAGAAGGAGCCTGGATCTCACCTCCCACTGCTTGATCCAGCAGCATCAACCTGATCCTGGACCCCAGTTCAAAGCCAGCATGTGCAGCCATACTGGGACCCCCCCAGTGCAAGGGTCTTCCACACACCTCACCAGCCAGTAGCACTGCAAGTGCGGCAGGTGGAAGGGATGCTTTCCCCTTCCCTTCCCCTCCCCAAGGCCTTCATCCCATAAAGCCCCAGTTCTGGGAGTCCTGGGAGCACCTCTGCTTTTAGCTCTTGGCTGCTCTCCTTCAGCCAACCCGGCCACAGTGCCAGGGGGCTGAGGTGCTGCCTCCCACCACCACCACCACCCAAATTCCAAGCAGGGATCACATCCCTGATTTACAGTTTGTAGAGGCTGCAGTGTGGCCAGTGCTATACATCCACCCCATTCAAGGGCCAGGGTGCATGTGATGGGCTCTGGCTATGGTTTGGGCTAGCCTGAAAGCACAGCTTGTGCAGGGGTCAGAGGCCAGTGTGGAGTTCCTTGGATTTCCTGGGCAAGGCTGCTGAGCCCCCAGGTTGCATGCTGGGATCCCCTACATCCCCCATCCCTGTAAGGGATACTGCTGTGGCCAAGCCAAGAGGAACAGCTCATGCCCATCAATCTCCAGGGGCACAACATGGCCACACATACCCCCCACCACAGCCCAGAAAGAGACAGTTTTTAATGTCCTCTGCTTTGTCCCAACAGGGAATCCCTGGTGGGTTGTGTGCCCCCGTATCCATGTGCTCACACAGGCTTCAGCGAGTTCCTTTCTCATGCAGACACCCAAACCCCACCAGGAGTTCAGCTGGGACTTGCAGACTATCACAGACTGATCCCCATACCCAGGGCCATGCCCCAGGGCTTGTGGGGGGATTCCAGGGGACAGCTGTCCCTGTGGGGGGTGCTGTCCTACAGTGCCAGTCCTGCCCAGCTACCTGGCTTCATGTCTGCCACATGTTGCCTGTTCCTGCCCCCTCCCTGGGAGGGACACATATGACATGAGTGCCTTGTTTAGGTAGGGCTGGGCAGTTTTTATTCCTTGTTTTCTTATTTTTGAGTAAATCTCCAAGTTGCTAAGCAGTTATGGTAATGAAGGCAGGTCAGGGAAACACGTCTGGAGCTTGGGGCACATAGTGGAGAGGTCTGGGCTGGGCTGGAGTTCGGCTTTCATCCTGCTGAGAGTCCTGCTCCTGCCGGGAAGAGCCTCCACCTCACAGGTAATGAGCTACCTGGCCTCTCCACCATGTCCTGGGTGTGCCAGCCAGGAACACCAGCTGCTCGCCACTGTTCTTGTCATTATCCTTGGGAACACATTGGCACTGGGACCCCATGCTTTCCCACATTCCCTTCCTGCTGGCTTGGCTGGACCAGGAAAAGTCTGCATACAGGGCTGTGGCTGGCAGGCTCATCATTGGGATGGAGGGGACACTAGTGTGACAGCTGGACAGGGGTTCATTTGAGGTACAGCTGGTTGCAGCAGGGGCTGAAGAAGATGTCAAGTGTGGCCATCTCCATCACCCAAGCCATCACTGCTGAGCATCCCGAGCCCCAGCACCACAACGCCCATCCATCCCTGACCAGCGATGGCTTGTTCTTTCCCTCCTGCACAGGCAGCACAGAGGGGACAGGATCCTGACAGAGCTGGGAGATGCAAGAAGGGCCCATCTGAGTCTTGGCCTCATGCTTTTGTCATTGAATTCTCTCCATGCACCCTCACCCGTCCTTTCCCTGTCTCATAGACACCCAAGTTCGACACATGCCCGGACTCGCTGGTGCTTTCTTTCGCACATTCCCAGCTCCTCCCAGGCACGCTCATAAGAGCTTTATCATAGGTCTTTGTTGTGAGGGTAATGGGTAGTTCCTGGCTTCCTTTCATCCTCTCACTCTCTGATCTGGTGAGTTAGGAGGACCTGCAAAGTCTCTTTCACACTTCTGCTGCTCTTTGCTGGAGAGCTTGCTGCTTCCCAGGGATGCAGAACACCCACCTCAGTCTTGAGTTGGACCAAGCCATGATTATCCCAGGTCTTCCTATTCCTCAGGACCTAGGTCACCACTGCCACTATCAGAGGATGCTGCACATCCCTTATGGCTGCAATCCCCTGCCCAGCTTCATAGCTGGATGTAAAAAGGAAAAATCAGTGTGTTTCTGCCTGGTTTCGAACCAGGGACCTTTCGCGTGTGAGGCGAACGTGATAACCACTACACTACAGAAACCCACATCTGATGGCACCTGGATGCCACCATTCATGGAATTGTCACCTCCTTCCAGCACTGTAGGGTCTGAGCTGGGAGACAGGCTTACCCACACCCACAGCACCCTTGGGATACACAGGAACCACGGAGAGGATGCTCAGAATCAGTGACATGCTGGAGAGCTCTGGGTGCTGCAGCTACTCGGTGCATGGAGAGGGATGGTGCAGGGCAGGGCAGGGCACGAGGCCTGCATGTCCACATCACTGCTCTGCTAAAGAAGTTCAAGCCTTCAGAACTTGGAGAGGAGGACCACAGAGCTGCTGCAATCAGCACAACCATTCCTTTCCTGGGAAATCCAAGGAGATTGTTCCTTATTACAGTAGGAAAATTGCCCCTAGTAGTAAGTGGGGCTTGGGTGCGTGTGAGACCCACAGCATGGTTAAAAGAGCAGGTGGGGAGTTGGAGAACCCATCCACAGTGGGGCGGCCAGGACCAGCCCTGGCAATAAGCACGGCACCAACTGACACAGACCAGGCACAGCATCATCTCCTTGTTCCAAAGCCTGGCACCCACAGCCATCACACATGGGCTCACACATCTCAACAACGTCCCTGAGCTGAGCAGCCTGTCCAGGCATTGCTTCCCCACCTGCACAGGCACCATTCCCTCCTTTATTCCTTTAGTCTTCTTCTGCCTCTTCTTCTAGCTCCCAGGCTTCTTTCATCAGTGCAGATCTTGTCTCTGAAGCCACCAAGAGCTGACATTGCCAGAGCCGTGCCTGCCTGTCCTCAGAGACAAGCAGATCCCAGGCATTTTCACTGTTACTGGATCCCACAGGAAATGTTTCGTGACATCCTGCCAGAGCAAATATTCCTCTCTCACCTTCCTTTCCTTCTGAAGGCTGTGAGGTTTCCCTTGGGAAACAGGGAACACAGACCACAGGTTTCTGAGCACTGCCAAGAGTCCCAGAGATCTGGGGCATGGAGAGATGTAGGGGAATCAGGATGAGCCCTGCAGTCAGAACTGGAATGGGGGTCTTGCCCAGATTGGGCCAGACCAGCCTGCAGAGGATTTAGCTGCCTAACACTGAGTGAGTTTTCACCACACACAAGCAAACAAAGCCAAACAAATCAAAAGCTTTGGTATTCCCCAGGCATTTACAGCTTGGCCAAACTGGGGTGTCTTCTCCAGGATGGTAAAGCTCAGCTCCAGCATCAGAGAAAGCCACACATTAAGGTCCTGCTCTGCAGCATCTTCACCTCACAGCTGGCTTCAAACATGCTCAAAGCAAGAGGCACATCCAAATGTCTGAGCCATCCGAAGGAAACATTCCCTGTGGAATTCTTTAATTATTTATTTCTGCACCCATTACACATCCCTTGGCACTGCCCTGGCAGCATGTGGCTGGATCTTGGGGACATGTGTCCTGTTGGATTCAATGGATGGGATCTCTCAGACACCTGCTGTGAGCAAAAGCAGGCAGGGAAATGCAGCCATTCTTCCAGTCCCTCCTGCCTGCATGCTTCTTGTCTCCAATATCAGGCTGCTTTTAAACCTCAGCTTCCAGACACAGTTAGCTACTAATTAGTACCTTTAACAAGACCTGACATCATAAGAATGGAGGGGAAGGTGTCCTGCTTGCCTGGACAGGCACCAGCACACTGCTAGAGATGGGGGGCAAGGCTGTGGTCTGTCACCTCTGCTCACAAGAGCATGCTGTGTTTCCCAGCTGGTACAGGAGCCCACTGCCTAACTCAGTCTCATTCACATCTGCTTCCTCAGGGCTCCCTTTCTGGAGGCAGAGTCATGGCTGGGTGCTGCAGAATCTGTGCTGTGTCCCTGTGATGCCAGTGACTTTCTCTTCCCTGTCTTTAGCTTCCTCCCACTGCAGCTGCCCAAAATCAGTTCACCCAGTTCCTGAGAGGCAGGAGCCAGAATCATTGCTGTGCCACCCCAGCAGCACCTCTGCAGCACAGACAGGTGACAGTGGCCTGGGACAGCGTCCCTTGGCAAGGCCACAGCAGCAATGCTCAGAGGTATTGTTCCCAGCAGGTGTGTGACGGGCATATCCTTGCAGCCCTGTCCTGCTAAGGGCATCACTGCCTTCGTTCTGGGCAAGACTGGGGAGAGGGGGTGCCTTGGGGGCAATCCCAGACTCACAAATGGTTCCACAGCAGCCAGCATGAGACCCTCACAGCCTTCCCTCACATGTCCCGGGGACCCTGTTCCCACCATCATCTCTCCAGAACTGTCACCAGTGCCCCACTCACCTGCCGGCCCACGCGGTTGTTGTGCAGCCGCATACGGGAGTGGATATCCCTGTAGGTTTCCCGGGAATCGAGGAAATCCTTGGAAAATTTCTCTCCATAGTCCACATCAGGGCTGCACCCTCCCCACTCCCAGGAGTCCTGGAGGCCAGGGGTCTCTGCCGGCATGTGCTCCATGTGCACCCCGTGCACCATGCCTTTGCCACGGTTCATGGCTTCCAGCTGGAGGCGATGCAGCTTGCGCCGGAAAGCCTCTTCATCTCCACGGCGCTTCTGGTCACAGCCACAGGCCTGCAGCTTCCCCAGGGCACAGGCATTGGACACGGCGTGCACCACGCCGGCCGCCGCTATGGCGTAGGCAAAGGCGCTCTCCCGAAAGCCTGCAAGGAAAGAGACAGCTCAGGCTGGGTGGTGTGACCCCCGTGGAGGGCTGGATGATTTCATTATCACACTGGGGTGTAGGGATTTGAAGGTTCAGCTTGTGTCTTGCTTTTTCCTGGTGCACCAGCTCCCACACAGGCCATGAGTGAATCCCCCCACTCTCTGCTCTCCAACCCTATCCTCACCAGGACACACTGCTACCCTGAGGGCCAGCCCTGCCCTAGCTGGGACCCCAGATTCCACCATCACCTTGCTCTCACATCACTCCAGGAGATGCCACCACAGCACTGCTCAGGCATCAGCATCATGGCTCTGATGGAAAAGGCAATCCTGCCTCCCCTCTCCACTCAGACTTTCCTACAATACTAAATATAATGCTGGCTGAGAGATATTTCTGCTGAAGAACAGGACACTTTTGCTTACTCACAGGGTGCAGATTAGGCAGTAAAAAGAGCAGACTGCACTGCTTGTCCAGCCCCATACATCTGCCCATATCCCTTCCCACCCTGAACCCTGCCAGGTCCCACAAGAAGCTCTAAATGTGACACCGCACTGGAAAAAAGTGAACATCCCTAGTAAGTCAGAGCACGCTGTGACCACACCACGCATTGCCAGAGCCGGCAGCTGGTTGTCGTTAAACACCAGGGAGTGAGGACATCCACAAGTGTCATTAGCTGGGGACAAGGGCAGATGGGGACAGGGACAGGTCTCACAGAAGGGGCTCCATGGGGCTCCATGTAGCTGTGAGCAGGGGATGCCTGAGACTCTTGGTTTCACTGAAGCCAGGTGAGGATCCTCTCCTCCCTGGAAGCTTCTATTTTATTTGAAATGCAAAGTAATACTTTTGTTTGTGGTTCCTAGGTCAGGCGGGGAGCCTGCAGTGCCCTTTGCTTTGGTGCACAGTGACTGGCCCCAGCATGAGGCAAGGATGGAGGGAGAGCCAGATTTTATGCCGTGGCGTCACATGTGAATAAATAAATAGCTGGAGTTCCCAGCCTCTCTCCCTCTGTTGGACACAAGCAGTTTGACTGCCCCTGGCTTTGACACAGCTGAACAGACAACAGGTTTTACGGTGTTTTCTTTACCAGATCCATGCCATCAAAGGGGGGTCTTGGGTGAGCACCCCAATGCTCTGCCAGCTCCCTGCCTGTGCCACAGAGTCAGGAGAGGTGAGAGTGCAGCCGCTGCTGTCGCCCATCCCTGGCAGTGCTCCCCATCACGCATGTCCTCTCCGCGGTTCGCTGCCGCCCGCTGAGCAAACGCTATGATCTTATTAAAGGAAAATGAAGTGCGGCCCGGAAACCTGCATTTAAAGTCGTGCTGCTCTTTTGTGTGTTAATTTGACACTGGTGCATTTAAAAAATTAACGAGGCGCTGCTTAAAAGCCAGCAGGAGCCTCTCCCAGCTTCCCCTTGGTGTGGGACAAGCTTGCTCTCAGCCTGCCTCTTTCCATGCACAAGTTGAACAACATTTTTCAGCGGGCAGGTAATGGGGCTGCTGGTGCGTACACTGTGCTGTGCAGCCTCCCCAGGGAGAGTGCTGGCAGGCAGTGCCTGCAACACACCCACAGAGCTGCTGGAGCATGAAGGCCCACATCTGGGGAACTTCAGTCCCCAGGTGAGCAATGGAGGATGGAGAACCAGCACAGAAAGGTCTCCTGGATTACCAAATCCTCCCTATGTCAGTTCTCTGATCCCACCACCTGGACCAGCTTCAGCCCTTCATATGCCAAACCTGGGCACAGCCCAGTTTGTCACTGCCACCCTGCTGGGTATCCCCAGCTCCTTGCACAGCCAGTGCCTGGGGACAGGGGCAGTAAACCCTTCACCCAGGAAAACACCCTCCTCTCAGTCCTGCCTCTTTCTCCTACATTTCTCCAGCCTAAAATATCATTTCTGGTGTAGTATGTCCTTAAAATCCCTTCTGGAGCCCAGACACAAGCTCTACCCCACCCAGTCCGTCTAGCAAGCCCGTGTCCTTACAAGTAAAGAGGTCAGGTTGATTGGGCGTCCTTCATGGCTGGGAAACCTGTGGGTTAAAACCTCAGTCCTCCTTCTTCCTCTAGTGCTCTCCAAGTACATGTGAGCTGATGGATGAGGTATGGGTCCTTGTCCCTGGAGCTGCCATTCCCCAGGCTGTGGGCAGGGGACAGACTGGTCCCCAGGACATGACATCACAGCATTCAGGAAGTCTTGTTCCCATCTCATCATGGTCCTTTCCCTGCTCAGTATCATTCTGCCTGGCCCCACCATTCTTCCCTGCCTTCTCCCCTTCTTCCCTCCCCTGCTTTCATGGGGAGCTGTGAGTAAAGGGGAGGAGGGGGTCAGGGCAGCACTGGGATCACAGCAGCTATGCCAGTATGGTTCTGCTAGGAGGTTCAGTTTACATTCCTTGCTCTACCCCAGCCACACCAGAAACAGAGGACTGAAGCAAAGCAACGAGCAACATGGCTGCAGGCAACAACCACCCGCCTCATGGGCTCAGCAAGGGTGGAAGCTTCCAGGAACCACAGCTGAGAGTGGCATGTGGTGGCCAGCCCTGAGCCCTTTTGAGGGAGGCTCTTCAGCTACCCCAGCCACCTAAGACCTCAGCAGTGATTTTTGAGTCACCATATCCCTCTGGAGACCACAGAAGAGGTGTAGCTGTGGGAGGTACAAGAAGTATTGCATCCTGCAGGGAAGAGGGAATGGAAGACCTTACACCACCACAGGCATCCAGTCTGCTGTGTTCTCAAAGACCATGCTAGGCAAGGAGGACAGGTCTGAAATCTCTTCCTCAGGTCAAATCCCAAAGCAGCTCTCTTAGCAGGGAAAGTTTTCCCTGTCAAGATGTGCCTACGAGATGGGGGGTCATTTAGCAAGACCTCATTTAGCAAGTCCCAGCAGCACTGGCTCCACCATGGACGCTGCAGTTCCTCCATCTTTCAAGCAGATGTACGATGAAGGCTACAGGGCTGGCTCAGGCACAGCTCTGGGCTTTACAGTCTGTAGACCAGGGAGAGCTGGAGTCATGGCCTTCCTCCCACAGCTCACCATCACATCCAGGCAGCAACTCTCTCCCTACCCATCACTGCAATACCTGGGTGGCATTGAGGGAGCCAGCGGGACAGCCTCATGTAGGCCCACCCTAAGATACCCCAGGGATGCTCCACTGCCCCCTTGATGGCAATACCCCCCAGGAGTGAGGTGTAGCTGCCAGGAGCTGTGGGCACATTGCCCCAGCCCTGATATAAGGCAGAGGAGAACTTCTCCTGCCACCTCCTGCGAGGCCTGCCGAGACGGCCAGTCCCAACACGCTGCCTCTCCCCCAGCCTTGCTCCCTCCCCTCTCCCTAATTAAACTGCAGGTGAACCTGCCAGGGTCTGGCCCAGCACCAGGCGCTAAATGCCTCCCTGCAGATCCCAACTTGCCTCTCTGCACCTTCTTGAGCGTGCCAGGGACAGCCTGCAGCCTTCGCTCCTTGTCCGCCCACGGCACTGAGAGAGCAGCCCTAGCTGCTGTGCAGGCTGCAGGGAGCTGAGCTCAGCCCCACATGGCCAGGAATCCCGCCTGGCCCCAGGGTCTCACTTGCACCATCAGTGGGGAGAAGGTCCAGGGAATGGGGGAACCCACAGGGATGAAGCCAAGCATCCACAGCACCCGCATGTCCTTCAGGGCCAGGTGGGCAAAGCCCTTGGTTTGCCCGGGGGTACACAAAACCCTGCCAGCAGCCCAGCTGCAGGTGTGCCAGGCCAGGCGCTGCGGTCTGCGGGCACCGAAGCTTGGCTGGGGCTCTGCAGAGCTGGGTTCCGGGGTCCTGAGCTTGGCAGCTTCTCCCTGGATAGCTGTAACAGCACCTGCCTCTCTCAGCACACAGCAAAGCTTCCCCAAGCTCCGTTTCACAGCTGGCTGGGCCCCAGCACCTGGTGTTTCCATCCTTGCAGGGAGTTCCCCACTCCTTGCTGGAAGAAATCAAGATCTGGCCATGGCCATGCAGACTCCTTGTCCCCAGTGAGCCCTTCTAACGTAGGCACAGGGCATGGAAGCATCATCCATCTCTCCAAAGGCTGCGGGAACCAAGAGATACTGCATTCCAGAGTCATGTCCCCTCCAACCATGAGCCTTTGAAGGCCTTCAAGGACATCCAGCCCCTCCATGGGGAAGGTCCTAATTTTTTCAGAGCTTCACGTAGGTGGGGTTGGGGTGGGGATGAGCGAAGCGGAATAGTCAGTCCCATAGCACACCTCAAACAGCCCCTGCCCAGCAGCCAGACAGTCCGAGCCCTGATGGCATTGTAGCCACCCATGGGTGCACACATACTGGACAAGGACCAAGACTCAGTGACCCACCACCATCTGCAGCTTGGTTTTTGTCAGGCAACGAGGCATGGGTCAGTGCAGCCAAGCCATACAGTGCCTGGTGGCCCACAGATGCTGTGGTGGGATCGTATATCGGAAAACAGGCCATCCTCTCCAGTGAGGTGGACACAATCGTGTTGCTCACACTTGGAGAAGGAGCAGGGAACCTATTTCCACTGCTGATGTAGATGCAGCCACCTGCCTCCACCTCACTGTTCCATTCCCCTACGTCTCCTGAGGCCAGGAGAGGATGTCTCTGTCAGCCAGGCAAGCACATAGGGGGAGAGGGAGATACAGCTGAGAAGCATGGGGCCAGGGACAGGAGAGTCTTGGCAGAAGTGACAATGCCAGAGAATGGGCAGGAAGGTGGTGAGTACATAGGCAGCCAACTGGGGAGCCAGGGAAGACTGGAAAAGGATTTGCAATAGCACTGTTGAGCCTAGCTTAACATGGATGGGACATGGGCCAAGGAGGATGGTGGGTGAAGATGGCACTGGAGACTCAACAGAGGGTACAAAGAACATCTCATACCCCAAGAAGGCAGCATCAAAAGACCAGACCTGAAAAACCCACAGACCATGGTGATGTCTCAACAGAACCCAGTGGCTCTGTGAGAGCAGGGATGGTAAACTACTGGGCACTGCCCTTGGCCTCCAGTGACCTGCTGTTGTGCCTCACAGCCACTGTTTCCCGTGCCCAAGGGATGGCAGCGTCTCCCAGGTCTGTGCTCTGCCCAGCATGCTGTCAGCATCCCTGTCTCCAGCTATGCTGCTCTGAAGCCACCGCAGACTCCCAGCACTGTCTGATTTGAAGCCTCTCCCTCCTGTCTCCTCAGGAGTTGCACTCAAACTTCTGGGATCAGCTCAACAGGATGAGGAGATGGGCACTCATTTGCCATTGTCCTCTTCTCTGTCCCCAAGGGATGAGGTCCCTGGCTCCACTGAGTGCCTGGATACTAGGCAGAGTGTGGGACAGGCACCATGGGACAGCTTGGAACAGTGTTGCATCCTGTCTGCCTCATGCCCACATTGGAGAAGATGTGAGAGATGCAGGAGGACAGGACAGAGTTGGGGAGCGGAGCCAAGCAGGGAGAGTGGCAGGGAGAAGCCAGCTACAAATAATTTAAAGTGAGATTCACGCACGGCTGAACTGATGGCAGAAGAAGTGGGAAAAGGAATGAAAGATTAAAGGGGTCTGTCACTTCGGGTTACAAACAATGATCCTACAAGCACGTTGCATTCCCAGGCACGGCAAGGACGAGGCAGGGTGCAAAGCAGAGACCTGGTCCCTAGAGGTCAGATGCATTAAAGTCTGCAGCATGGAGCCTGCACCCCTCACTCCTACCACTTGCCTCTCCTCCAGCACTGGGCTCCTGAGATGCATCCCCTCTCTGATGACTGCGCCTATAACAGATGGAAGGCAAAGCTCAGAGCTCCAGCACTGTTATTGAGGGACATGAGTGGGTTCAAATTGGGCCAGGGCTCCAGTGTCAAGGCTTGCTCCATGGCAAATGGCTCCAAGCAACTACATGAGATAGCTTGGGTGCTTGGGGCTCATCCTGCAACTTCTGCTGCCAAAACAGGAGTGCCATGAGAGGCCTGCCTGCTCTGATGCTCCAGCCCTACCTCCATCCTGCCCTGCTACTGGATGTTGTGTCTCCATTCCAGAGAATGGGATCCCACCAATGCTGAGAGCCTGGCTGAGCCATATCCAATAGCTCAAGACAGGGGCAGGAGTCCAGGGTCTGAGGGAGTCCCCACATCCAACGGCCACAGCCCTGACAGTAGGAAGGGCTGCAGGAGCATCTGAGACAGAAGTGAGGTGCAAGTCACTGAGGCCACCAGCAGACAAGGTGGGCTGAGGGAGGAATGCAGGTCAATGCTCTCTGCTGCTGGTGCTTCTCACCCAGCTTGGTGGGACCCGGAGCAAGGAAGCTTGTCTGGGTGTGTGAGCAACTTGAGCCAGCAAGTTGGTGTCTCCTGCTGCCTGAGGAGACTAGAAGTGAACCGCATTCCTCAGAGGACCTGGAAATACCTCGATGCTTATCAGGGCTGACAGTCCCCACCCTTCCTGCCAGGCTGTAACCTGGGCACTGCTCACAGAGGGAAGAGATACTGCCCTTCTTCAGGCACTAAGGTCCTGAGAGGGACCATGGCAGGACCACAGCCCTGATGCCACACATGCTCCGAGGTAGCATTCCACCCACTGAGGCTGTCCAGGCTGCCCTGGACACGAGAGATCTTCAGACACCAAAACGTTTCTGTGATCCCCTCTCCAGCCTTCTCCCTACTTGTTACAGCTGCCTGTGGACTCCTGCCACCACATCCCCTCAGTGACATGTAAGCCTAAAGCTGCCAACATCTCCTCTTTGAGACTCTCCTTATAGTCCCAGGGAAAAAAGATGTGGGATGTGGAAGGATGTTTGAAGAAGGGTGCATGGTTGCAACTCTCTGCTGGGCATCAGGCTGAGAGGCTCACAAAGCAGGTATGTGAGCAGTTTCTTAAGTAGTTTTCACCTTTCTTGGGGCTGGAAGAGTGGTGTGTGTGCTGGGCACCTGGCCTGCCCTCAGCACCCTGACTGTCAGCCACTGGCACTATATTGTCCTTCCTGACCATGGTCTGCGGCAATGGGCACTTAGAAATATGCTGAGGCACAGGCTTCAAGAAAGGGTACTCAGGTGAAAAGATACATTCAAGTCCTCTAGAAGATCCCATCAGGTCACAACCCTAATCTGTGCCATGCAGGCCAGCCCCTCTGCACCCCAGAGTCTGCTGGAGAGAGTATCAACCAGGGAGGTCCTGATACAGGCAGAGCCAGACATGACTGCGAGGGAGATGAGATCCTGGCACCAGGATCCTTGGCAGAATGTGGAGAGCTAGGAGAGTTCTCTCAGCAGTGCAGCTGGGGGCTCTGTGGGCAGGTGAGCTCCCAGCACAGCCTGTATCTCTGTCCCCTCTGCCATCATGCTTTAGGGTCTCACAAAACAGAGAGCCCTTAGCTCTGCACTGGAAAGCCAACACAAGGGCAGAACACCAGGGTGACAGGCTCACAGAGCTAGGTCCCACTAGTTATGGGCATTTCAACTTATCACAACACACTAAAACACCATCCCCAGAGCAGGACTGAGCCAAGATGCTCAGCTGTATCCACCAAACCAAATCCCAGAGCATGGCATCCACCTTCAGACCCACCAGCTATGCTGCACACCCATGGCACTGCTCCAAACACCAGCCTACACCACATGGGGAGAAGATGCCAGAAAGCAGGAGGGCCTGGAAAGAGCCTTAGGAGCAGCTGGAGCTGATCAGGGAGGAGCAGCTCAGGACAAGGGCCAGTGCAGGTGAAAAGGTGCACGGAGCAGCTTTGCCATAGTGCAGTGCTCTTTCGTCTGGCAGACCCTAACATTTCTCTGCTTTCATCCATGAGGATGCTGAAGAGCTCGCATCATCCCCTGGGCCAGGGAAGAGCTGTGCAGGGGCCCAGGGGGAACCCATGAGGGCTCCAGAGAGCAGATACTGGATAGTGGGACAGGAGGGGAACCGTTCAACCCTTACCTCTGCTGAAGATGATGCTCTCATACGGAATCTTGTTCTTGGTCTCAAGGCTGGAGCAATTCCAACGCTGGTCCCGGAACTGGTGCTGGCACTCATGGATGGCAATCTGGATGCCCTGGATGGCCGAGGCGGTGACGTCAGGGTGGCGCACACACACCTCCAGCTGCCGCCGCGTCAGCCCCGGCAGCGTCAGGCACACTGTGTTGGCATTCAACACTGGCTCTGACGGCAGCTTCAGGCCCAGGATTTCATTGGAGCAGGAGCTGGGAGGGAAAAGGACACTCTTGAGCTCAGAGCAAGCAATGTGCCAACCACTTGGTTTTTCATTTGGGGAAGGGGAAAAGTCTGTGGGGGATACACACGGGGAAGGGAGATGTTCCTCTATCCACACTGACCCCATTGCATATAGGGAAGGCTGGGAAAACCCTGTGCTCAATGGCAGCTTATCCAGGCAGAGATACCCAGCAGCACTGGGGCTGCAGTCCCCTCCAACAACATAAGTACAGTACAGACACCCTGGCAGCCTTTGCCCAGAAGCAGACAAATCTGACCGTCCTGCCTCTGGAGCCCAGCATCTCCCAGGACTGCACTTTCTCTGTGTGCTCCCCCAGGGATCTCCCACACTGGTCATGCACTGCAGACTCTCAGCACACCAACTGCCCCAGCTCGCCCTCCACAGAAAGTGTGAGTTTCCCCCTGGGAGAACTGAGAGACCCTGGAGGAGGCCCATTCCAGGTCTGGCTCTGTCCCTGTTGCTGGCTGCTCCCCTCCCTGCATCTCCTGTATCCTCCCAACACTGCTGGTCCTTGCAAGGGAGGTAAAAGGAGTGATCAGCCTTTTCTTTTCAGCTCAGCTGTGAAATATGGATCCAAGCACTGTGCTAAGTATCCTCAAGCTCCCAGCAACAATCCCAAGTCCACTGTCACATCCCAGCCCCACTGAACCAGATGCCTGTGGCCACAGAAGCACAGAGAGCAGCAAATGGATGGGTGCAAGGAGAGGCACATGGTCCATGGCAGGGTACAGGTATTTACACAAATAGAGATGCTACCTGGGGAAATGAGGAAGTAGATGGCGTGTGTGGAAATGGGATATGGGATGTGGGATGTGGGATGTGGGGAGACAAAGCATGTCCAGAAAGAGATGCCTGGAGCTAATACAGAGGTACACATGACAGACAAATCTGGAGAAGGAGACTGTAGGAAGCATTTGCCCAACTCCAGGGAATGGCTTGAAGGATTCTGGGATAAACAGTGTCCAGGTGGAAGAAACACAAAGCAAGCAGCAGACAGTGGGATGCCCAGCAGCATCCAGCATCTTGCAGCATGGTCCACTAGCAGCTCAGCACCACCCCACTGCATGTTCCGGAGAGCTTGGTCCCTGCTGAGAGCTCTCCCCAGGAAGGTCTCTCCCTGTTCCCTGGGACAGGCAAGAGCCAGGTCCCTGGGAGAAGCAAGGAGCTCAAAGCCCTTTGAACTTTGATTACAGAAACAAGACTTGGAGGAGGATGCTGGAGGAAGGACTGCAGCTGCCAGGTCTTGGGGAGAAGGGTTATTCCCCCTCTGTTCCCTGAAACCCTGCAAGCCTGGTTCAGGTACTTGGGCAGAAGCAGCTCTCAGGGGATACATTCCCCAGCTCTGCGCTCACCCAGCTCTGGAGGGAC
>VXBB01002174.1:1233748-1250150 GCA_013399915.1 Illadopsis cleaveri | reverse complement strand
GTTTTTCTCCTTCTCTCTCTCTTTTTTTTTTTTTTTTTTTTTTTTTTTTTTTTTTTTTTTTTTTTTTTAATCCAATTATTATGAACTTCCTCTTTTTCCCTTGGGAAGATCCTGAAAGTTTTGCAATGTAAACTGTCCAGTAGCAGGGATCTGGGCTACACATGCACATCTACAACTACACTCCCTGGACTCTCCAGCTACTCATTGCACCCACACAGCCACCCTTGTGCACCCCTGGCTTTCACCAGCCCCCCCCCAAGAACAGAGCCCTGCTTGACCACTGCCCCCAAGAGCACGGGCATGGGAATCAGGGGGTTGTACACACTCACACACACACTCCCGTGCCCATTCTCCCAAGCACAGTCCTGTGCACACCCATACACACACCCCCCAGCACACACACACATCCACATGAGCAGCTCCACAAGCACAGCCACTTGCACAACCCAATGAACCTCCAGGAGCCCCCACACACAGACACATTCATAGAGCCATAGAATCATTTAGGTGGGAAAAGACCTCTAAGATCATCAGGTCCAACTGTAAACATCACACTGCCATGTTCACCACTAAACTCTGTGCCCACTCCTGTGCTCCCCATGCACTCCTCCATCCCATCCCACTCCATTCCCAATCCCATTTTCCCTATGCACCCCTCCATCCCACCCCATGCCCACTCCCACGTTCCCCCTGCATCCCTCCATCCATTCCCATTCCCATTCCCATTCCCATTCCCATTCCCATTCCCATTCCCATTCCCATTCCCATTCCCATTCCCATTCCCTTGTTCCCCGTGCCGTGCCGCAGCTCCCCCTGGCGGCCTCCTGCCCGCTGCGCCCCGCATCCCGGGTTGCCATGGCGACGGCGGGGCTGCTGCTCCCCCCAGGCCGGGAGCTGCTGCGTCTTGAGGGGTTCAGCAGGCTCCTGGGAATCTGGGGGACTCCTGGGGCACTTCAGGGGACCGGGGGAGTAACTGCCCTTAGGGACTGCGGGGGTGTGCTAGGAACCTGGGGTGAGGTCCTGTTGGACGGGGAGCTCTTGGGGAGCTGTGGAGGCCCGAAGAACTGAGAGATTTTTAGGGGGCTCTGCTGGCTCTTCAGCCCTCTCCAGACGACTGGGCCAGTCCAGACCCTGACAGGCTACTGGCAGCATTTGCCTGTGTCAGGGCTTCTCCTGGCTGTCAAAGGAATGAATTTGGCTTTGCCAGATCAGGAGCAGTAGGGAGCTGTGGTAAGGAGCTGTCAGCCCCCACAAGAGCTGTCCCTTTTCCCCAGTTGGACAGAGAACAAGACACACAGCCCAGCTGGTTTGCACACCCATGAGAGGCACACAGGCACAATGCAGAGGTAACTCATGGATGTGCAGACGAGTTACCCCACAGGCACAGACCATGTGCGTCCTCTCCACATTTTTGACCTCTGTGATCTCCATCCTTCAGGAGCTGTGATGTGGAGCAATGGCAGAGAGGACACACATCAGATACCTTACTCAAAAGCACTGAGTGTCTTCCCAGGGGGTTATGCATTGCCACATCTTCAGAGCCATGTCCATGCAGTCCAGAGCATGAAAGCAGCCCATTGTGGGGCAGCTGAGACAGAATCCAGAGAAGGAACTTCCCAAAGGTTGGAGCTCAGACTCTGAACATCTCACAGAGGGTTTCAGAATTCCTCTATGGGTGGTCTCAGCTGTGGTTCCAGAGGACAACAGGGGTGACCTAAAGTTCCACAGGACCTGCCTGAACTGACCTCTCCTGACAGGCAGTCCAGGCCTTGAGGTGTGCTCAAGTGCATCCAATTCAGAGGGACCTGCAGAGCCTATGGAACAGCTCTGCAGATCTTCCAGCATAGAGCTCCTGCAACTCTCCAGCTCCCTTCCTAGAGGACCATTTTGCACCCACACCTCCTCCTTGTCCCAGACACACCTGAGGAAACACAATATGACATGCAAACATGCTCTCACACAGGCACACGTGGGGACAGTGTCACAACACACACTGTGTATTCATAGAGATGCAGGGAAATACACAGGCCAACCTAATTTACACACCCACGAGGGGCTCACACACAGAATGATGGCTGTATATACAAACTCACATGCACACATACGGTCATGAACAAGCATAAACATGCTGTCTGTGCCTGCACACACACCAAGCTGCTTGCATGCACCGGTACCTTCACCAGCACCCATCCTACCCTGCTCACACCCACCCACATGTTCCCATGGGCGGGTGTGG
The DNA here is from genome assembly GCA_013399915.1 of Illadopsis cleaveri. NCBI lineage: Eukaryota > Metazoa > Chordata > Aves > Passeriformes > Timaliidae > Illadopsis > Illadopsis cleaveri. The sequence continues at coordinate 1,247,914 of VXBB01002174.1, read as the reverse complement.
GGACAGGAGTTCCCTGTGTGCCTCCCTTCTCCCAGCACCACTGTGGCCAAGTCAGAAGGGAATTTCCAGCTGCGAAGTTGCAGCTGACAAATTCAGAGATTCCCTCCCCAGTGATTGCTGGGCCAAGTTAATGGTTCACCAGCACCTTGCTTCTCCTGCCCTTCCCTGCTGGCTGCCTGAGGCAGGTGAGGAAGGACTCACTGGTGGGCATCTCCAGCACCCCGTGCAGTTTCCCTTGCCTTGCAGTCTTCCCAGCACTGTGAGCTCTGCTTTTACCCTGCCTGGCAGTGCCCAGCACATGAGGCATTGCCCACCTCAGCTACTTTGGCTTAGAGCTCTCTTGAAGAGGGGTGGACAGGAAAGCCCCCAGTGATTCCTCCCCCATGAATCCCCACAGATGCAATGTGGAGGGTGGACACAGGAGCGTGGACCTCTCTGCCCAGGCTCTCACCCTGCTGACATCCCTCTGGGGATCCTCAGCCCAGTGGGCATTGCCAGCTGAGCAGGCACTGCATACACACACACCACTCTGCAGTTACCTAAATCCCTGTGCTGGGTAACCCTGGAGAAACCAGTTCCTGTGGGCTCCTTGCAGCATGGGAGGGACCCCCTCAGAGATCCCTGGAGCCCCTGGAATAGAGGCTTGGCAGCTTGCCTTGCTGGGCAGCCAGGCAGGCTGCTCCTCACCCTGTGTTTGTCCATGAGGGGCACAGGCTGATCAGGTTATAAAGACATACATGCCTGGCACCCTGCCATCCAGGTGGGGTTGCACGTGGCCCATGGCACGCCAAGTGAATGCTTTGCATACCACCAAACCAACAGTGTCAGCGCTGTCCAGGGCTTCTGTGTGCCAGCCTCTGCAGCAGGGACTGCAGTGACCATGGCTGGAGTGAAAAGAATACAGGGTCCCTTCAAGGAGGTCAGAGCACAACACTATAGTGTTAGGGCAGCTAGATGTACCTCCAGCATGAGCCATGAGTGGAGGCACCATGGACTGCAAACATCCCAGGTCAAATGGTGGCGGACACAAACTGGCACCCTAAGCAATGACAGCTGTGGGTGATGGGAGGAGAGCACTCACACAATGGAAGCAGCAGAGCAGGGCAGGAGAGTACTCGCTCTCATCCCCACACATCTCCAGGCTCAACAACCACAGAGAAAATCAGAGAGTAGATAAAAAATTAGCTGGACTTTGCCTCAGGTCCCAGCAGGGCCAGAGGCTGGCAGGACTGTGACTGATTGGGACTCACAGCTGGGGCAAGAGAGCTCTTTGGCTAGTTCCATTCCAGTACGGTGGTCAGCGCTTCTCAGCCCTCCCCAGGAAGCGCTGTGGCATGTTGGCTTTAAATAGCTTTATTAGTGGAAGCTCTGTGCCCACAGAGCAGGGGGGGCACGGGGATGCCGGGCCAGCCCCATGCTGCCCTCTGGGGAAGCCAGAACTCCCCAGAGCACGGAGCTGAGCTCACCCACGCTGACCCTGCCACTGGCTCCACCTGTGTCTGTCCCAGGGGGGCCTTGTGAGCCTGGAGGGGGCCTCCCAAATTGTCCTCGCCTGACCCCAGGCTGTCAGATGCAGAGGCTGAGCTCCTGGCGGACAGAGCACTTGCGGCACTGCACCACACAGCACCAGTGGAAGCGGCAAAGGCAGTTCTCCTCCAATACCACCGTCTCGTCCCGATGCCCTCTCCCGCAGCACAGCAGGTCACACCCACTCGTGTCCATGGCTGTGCTGTTGCAGACACGGCCCCTGGTACCCAGCGAGCCTGTCTTACGATTAGCCGAGCAGAAATCAGGTGAGTCGGCCGAGTAGATGAGGTCCTGTTTATCAGGAGGCTTGATGTTGTCACCCACGGGGATGAGGGTTTTCCCGTCGTTGCCTCCCATCACCTTGAAAGCCCCATTGAAGCGCTCGAGCAGGCGATCTCCCACCTCGCGGAAATGGGGCATCTTCCTCCAGCAGGTCCGCAGGGTGCAGGAGCCCGACAGCCCGTGGCATTTGCACTCTGTCCTCATGTAGCTGCGCACCGCCTGAGGAAGAGACAGCCATGCTCAGCCCTCGGTTCCCTCTCTCACTGCCCAGCACCCCCAGCCAAAACCCTCCCTCTTGGTGCTGCCCTGGCCCGGGGGAGGAGCTGGGGGTGGAGAGTGGCCCCGGGGGGTTTCCAAAGCACCTGCAAAAGGATACCCAAAAGATATTGGGTCATATTTCAGCCAAAGCTGGTACAGGTACATGGCTTGGGGACACTGAAGGTGGGGGGCTGGGTAGGGGCACAAGGAGTGCAGGGGACAGGGAGTGCAGGGGCCTTACCAAACGCCCGGCTTCATTGTTGTGCAGGTCGATAAGAGCTCGGATGTCATTTTTGCCTTTCTTGTTCTTGGCATCCATGAACTGCTGGGATTTCTCATAGCCAAACTGCACATCATCCCCACAGCCCCCCCACTCCCAGGCAGTGCCCTCTGTGCCTGGCCCCGCTGTGGGCGAGGGGGGGGCCCGGCTCCGTGTCAGCTCACAGCCACACTGCAGCAGCTCACCCATGCTGCAGGCCTGCGTGATGGCGTGGCTCACTCCAGCCGCCGTGATGGCATACACGAAGGCTGTTTCACGGATATCTGCAGGAGAAGGGACAGGGCCAGGATGTGGGGTCAGCTCCAGCAAGCAAAGCATCACCCCCTGGCTGACATCCCAGGGGCTCAGAGTCCCCTTCTCCCTCTTCATATGTGTTCGGTGCTGTTCCCTGGGTGATGCACCCCCCTGAAACAGGCTGCCTGGAGCAGGAGCTGCCTTTTGCAAGCAGATTTGAAGACTCTGGGGAACGGTCAGGCCCTGCCAGTCTTCCTTCACTCAGCTGTGGAGAGGCAACAAATCTCCTACCTCATCTTGCAAGTCTGGGTGCTGCCCCATAGGAAAGAGGGAAGCTCAGAGAGCAGAGAGTGGTCCCAGGTGACCAGGTGGTACCCACAGCTTCCTCACACTACCCTGCAATATTCCTCTAAGCAGTAAAAATCTCAACCCCAGCTCCAAACTGGCACCTGGAAACAAACACTCTGAGGGATACTGAGGGTGCCACTCACCCTCTGCAGGGCAGCAGTGATGAAGCTGTGCTGTCTGCTCTCCCCCCACTACCCTCTTTGCCATGGGGAGCTGCCTGCCCCCCTCTCTTCACCGGCACAGCCTCCACCCTGCAGGATTATTTATTATTAGTATTTGCTCCTGTCTCTCTCTGCTCCGGGACACGAATTCCAAGCATCTTTCCCCTGCCCGGACCTGCCGCTCGCAGCCGCAGCCAGCGGGGGATTCTGGCAGCAGGGGTGCGGCGCCCTGCTCGGGGGGCTCCTGCGCTCCCCCTGCTTCGTGCCAGCCCAACTCCTGCCCACCCAAATGCCAGGGCAGGGCTGGCCCAGGGTGGTGGCCTGCAGGGGATTCCTGGGGAGGGAGGGGAAGGTGGGTTTTCGGGGGTGTCCCATCCCTCCATCTTCAGTATCCTGGCTTGGGGAGGCTGCAGGAAGAGGGATACCAGGGCACCAGTTCCATGAATTCCTCCAAAAGCCAGCGCAGCGCCTGCATCCACCTGGTGTTAGCAGGAACTGGGCACACTGGTGCCTTTCTGGCAGTGCCACTGAGGGGATACCACCCCCTCCCCAGGCCCTCCTGCCTCTGCAAGCCATCCGACCGCCTCCCTGCTCCCACCTGGGGTTGGCAGAACCTGCAGCAGACAGCCCAAAGCCAGCAGAAGTCTCCATGCCACCCTGCCAGCCGGGCCCTGGGGGGATGCTGCTCCTCTGACAGCTCCTCCAGACATGTGGCTGCCCCCAAGCCAGCCTGCCCTGGCATGCCACACCTGGCATAGGTGGCAGCAAGGGAAGAGGGGACAGCCATGACTGTGCTAGGGAGGCCATGGCCAAGAATGGGAGGTTTGCAGCATCCTTGGGTAAAAAGGATATTGGATGGGAGGTACTCATCTGATGGAGCTGGGAACCCCAAAAATGCTGGGATACTTTATGCAGTCTCTGCAGGCTTACAGGGAGGCTGGTGCCTGCTGGCACCTCTGAGGGCTTCTGACACCCATCGTGTTGCCCTGGGGAACTCCACACTTCTAGCTGGGATACCCCATGTCCTCAGAGTGCCAGGGACTCACAAACTCACCACTCTCCCTAAGATACTGCTTATGTCTACCACCCCAGCAGTGAGGCTGGACAGTGTGGTGGCTCCTTCAGCATCCCCATGTTTGATGTGCCTGTGTCTCCTCCAACACAAGCTGTCCCTGGGTACCCAGCAGCTCATCTGCCAGTACCTTTCACTCACCACTTGGTCTGGCCCTGCATTCTGGCACCACCACATTTCCTGTGCCTGGCACAGATCCACCTGCCCCACTGCAAGGTTATGGTGAAAATAGGTAACTCCAGAGGCAGGAGAGTCCCCCATGTGCCCTGACTCTCTGCCTCTTGACTGAATACACCTCCCCGTGTTGGGGCGAACCCACAGCTGCAAATCAGCTTTTTAAATGACCTATTCCCCTCCCATGGACCAGTATCTCCCTTGGGGCTTCAGCTCTGACCCCGACCAGTACCTGCAGTCAATTGGGTGCCCACGGCACCCCACCCTTTCCAATCCCCCCAGGGATGCCACCTTGACCCCCCTGCATGGCCCACGGACATACCCACTTTGCCTCGGGCTGGCCATGCACCAACAGATGTGATGGCTGAGGAGATGTGGGGCTTGCTCCAGCATCTTCATCTACCATAGCACAGGGACAAATATGGGAAGAGGGGCAGGACTAAACTCACCTCCCACTAAATGATGTTACCAGCCCAAGGTGCTTCAAGCATCTCCCCTTGCTTGGAGCACCATCCACTCCCAGCTTCTCTCCCTGAGGAGCATGGCAGGGCTTTCCCATCCCTTACACACTCATGGGTGCCCTTGTGCTCTGCTACTGCTCTGATTTTGATGCAGCTGGGCCTGGCTTGGACCACTGTATCCACTGTCTGAGACCTGCACATAACTTCCTGCCACCCAGCCCTGTTCCTCAGGTTGACATCAGGGTGCCCATCCAGGGACGGGGACAGGAGAAAAACACTCCTCTGCTCCCTGCAAGGCCAGCAGGAGGGATGTGAAGGGCACTCACAGGGTGAGAGGCAGCTCCCAATGGCTGTGCATTGCCTCCCACCCGGGCCCCTTTGCGCAGCACACCCTGGGGTCCCGGGGGAGCAGTAAATCACTGCCAGACGAGGGTGCATTCTTGGGCTTCGTGAAGCCCCGCACTGTCTGGGAGCATTGGTAATTGCTTCATTACAACACCGGGAGACATGTCCCGGCAGTAAAACCTCAGCGTGACTGCACCGGGGAGCACTGAACAACCCCCTACATGCACACACTCACACACACAGCTTTGCACGCCAAGGCTCTGTTGCAGGAGTCCCGGGGAGGTGTGTGACCAGGCTGGGGTCTGTCTGGGAAATGGGAAGCTGAGGAAGCACTGGCCTTACCCTGCTGCAGGATCTTGCCGAAGTACTTGCTGTGGCTGGTGCAGTTCCAGCGGCGGAAGCGGAATTGGTACTGGCACTCCCGGACGCCCAGCTTGGTGCCCTTGGCCACCTCCTGCACAATCTCTGGCTCCAGCTGGCACAGCTCTGCCTGCTTCCCCGCCAGCCGCTTCGTCTTGCGGCAGATGCTGTTGGGGTCCATGACCAGGGGGCTCCCCACTGCCCTGCAGGAGGGGACAGCGAGCAGAGCAAAACCAGCACCCAAGCCCAGGAGAAACCAGGCTGTGGATGGTGGATGGGACGTGACCAGACCTACCCCCAGGGACAGAGCAAGGCTGCAGGGCAGTGCCAGCTCCATGCTGAGCCTGGGTGACAAGGGGACAGAGAGACCTATGCAGTGGGGGCGGGACAATAGGCATGGGTGGGTCACCCAGGCAATACCTCGCCCTGTCCATCCATTCAGGAAATTGAGGAGATCTCCAACCGTGGGACAGGCTATAGGATGATGCATACCACTCCACATCTTCGGGGACATCCATGGGGGATCTCTCAACAGGAGATGGCAGAAATATTGTGCTACTCAGCATCTGCTCTTTGGGGCTGGCCCTGACCTAACCCAGCCCTGGCATTGGCGTGTGACTGATGCCCAATTCAGCTGCACCTCCCAGAGCTGTGGACACAACAAGGAGCCCAGCCAGCATTCTTGGTGTGTCCCCCCCCTCTCCATGGGGGCTCGTTGCTTTACCTCGTGGGAGACTAGATGAGTGACCTTGCTTCTGATAAAGCCCCTCGGCTGCTGGCCAGGATCCTGTAATCACCTCCCCAAATCCAGGCACTGACTCCAGGGAATGGGGCTGCAGGCGGGTGCGGGAGTGCAAGGGAGGGATGCAGGTGGCATCACCAGCTTTGCCAATGCCAGTGAGGGAGGGCAAGTCTTGGCTGGGCCCACGTCAGAGGCAGCTCCTCCTTGCCAGCACAGCTGGAGTGAGATGCCTGGCTCCCTGGCCCTGAAGGCAAAGTCTGAGCATAACACTGTGCTCCCCGGTGTGCCGTAGGCTACAGAAACTCCTGTACTTTCCCCACACATTTTGCCTGGAGTGCCCTCCACGGCACAGCTCGTGCAGCTGCACAGCCTGCCAGCACCCTGCCTCGTGCTGGCACGGGCGATGCTCCAGCTCTGCCACGGGCAACTCCAGAGCCGTGGGCCACACCAATTTAGCACACCCTAAACTCAGCCCACCCTTGCCTCCAGCGCTGCTCCTGTGGGCTCAGAGCTTATCCTGCCCAACAACATGATTTTCGTGGCCATGGGTGCCCACAGAACCTCAGGGCTGGACCCAGGTTACACCCCAGGACCAGGACATGCCTGATGATTGGGAGGCTAAATTCCCTGGGATTCCCTGTGGAGCAGTGCTTGGGCGGCCTGTGCTGCCTTCAGCCCCACTCACTGGAGAGCATCAGCTGCACAGCTTCCAAACCCAGAGCTTTATAGTCTGGCCAAGCCCCAGGGGCTCAAAAATCACAAGCTGAATCTCAGTGTTTAACTGTGTTCTGGGTTTCCTTTTCACTCTTGTGCAGCTGGGGGGCTGTGTTTGGGACACCAGGCTGCAGTACTCTGCTTGCAATCCTGTCTCTCGTGCAAACCCCCTCCAAGCCCCTTGTTTGAAGCTCAAGGCCCTGTCAGGATCCCCCTGCCTCGTCAGGCTCCCCAGCTGCCTGGATCTCCTGCCCACCAGACCCCAGCTGGGCTTGAAGAGGATTTGCCCTCTAACACAGCCTGGAAAAGAAACCAAATGCTTTGGCTGGACGTTTAAAGGTTAAACAGCTCAACAGGGAGGCATAGCCTGGAAAGGGGACTTCCAGGAGGGAAACTGAGGCAAGCCCACACTCCTGCTGGGGAGAACCCATCTCCCTTTGCTCCCAGCAGTTCAGTTTCCATTTGCTCCAAGATTCACATGGACCTCTGCAAAGCGATGGGGCAGCTAGGGAAGCGTCATGGCGCTTGCTTGACACAGGTCCTACATAGATAGGGAAACTGAGGACCACGTGGCAAGTGACCAGAAAATCTGTCCAGTCCCATCCCATGATGACCACACAGGGATCCAAGCCTCCATGTTGGTCCCCAAGCTTGCTGTCCTTTGTGACCACGAGTCCCAACATCTACAGCAGGATGGCGGAGGTTTGGCTGCCTCCGCCGCTGGAGTGGGGAAGAGGGGGAGCCAGGATGGGACTTTCATTAAGAGATGACTCTTTGTACTCATATAAAAACGATGCACCAGCCCCCCGGGGCCGTCAGATCAAATACTGAACTGTGGCTCACCCCAGCCCGCTGGATCAGGCCGGGAAGAAGAGCTCAGCCCCCCGGGTCCGGGGGATGATGGGCGGCTCACCGGCACCGCGGGGGTCCCCACCCATGGTCGGGGCGGCAGCAGGGCTGGCGGGAGAGCACAGGAGCTTTCTGTCCATGCTGCGAGGCGTGGGGTGGGCTGCCTAAGTCCAGCGCGATATTAATTTCCGCTGGGCTCCACTTTCTGGCACAGGGAGGCTGCCGGGAGCCCAAGAGCTGTTTTGCTTTGGAGGGTTCAGAGGAGGGGGGAGAATGGAGGGAGACAAGGGCAAGAAAAATGCTGCCAAACTGCTACCACTTTGGCAAGGGCTCCGGTGCAGGGCCCAGATCTGCCTGAGCTTGTCCCACTCCAAGGCCTCCCGCATCTACAATTAAGGTGCCCCACCTCTGCTGCCGGGCACTCCTCCCCCTGCCCTGGTGAAGGAACAGGGTCGCCAGCCCGGCTCCCCGCAACTTGCCTGGGGCACCCCGGCCCCTTGCTGCCTCCTGCCTGGGAGCCCCCAGCCAGGCTCGGCAGCACAGCAGCATCCCTCCTACCTGCCCTTGGTACCCTTTGCTGACTGCCAGAACTGCTGCTGGGGGCTCTGTCTTGCCCTGAAAGCCAGTAGGATGATAAGCCCCACTTTCCAACCTCCCAGCACCCCTGTGTGAGGGAAACAACTCCCATTGCTGAAAGGGGAGACTGAGGCACTGAAAAGGGGCTGCAAACCACTGGCCACCTGGTGCTCTCACCCCTTAGGCTGCCACAGCCACAGCCTGAGCCCAGTGACACACGTCAAACAGGAGTCACTGGGGCTTCTGATGCAACCCCTGTGCTCTGGATGCTGTGCCTGCTGCAACAGAGCCAGGGGTTCCTCAGAGCCATAATCATCTTTTTTTTCCAGCTCAGCTCATGGTCATGGAGCTTCCAGTATGTCCCAGTCTCATTCCCAGCCAAAATCACGGACCAAGGAGCCTGGGCCAAGTCACCATCTTCTCCTTGGGCATAGGGATGATGTGGAGCAGGACTTCTGGCCCCTGCCAGCAGACCATTACGGAAGGGACCCAGTGGGGTCCTGGTTTGCAGGAAGCCAAGGGAGTGAGGCTGGTAGAACTATACAGTGAGAGAGAGGATAGTCAGCTTTCAGAAGTAACACCTGTGGGAGAGCAGTGGTAGGGCTATGCCAACTTCATGTGGGATCTGACAGGCCTGCATCCATTGAGTACTGCTGCCTGGGCACTCCCATGAGGCAAGGGGACTCTGCTCTAGGGTAGTAAGGCTGTGTCTTGCCTCACATGCAGGTCTCTATCCCAGCTTCTGGAAGCCTTCAGCAGGGCAATGCACAGTAGTAGGGTACCCAGGTCATCACTCTGAGCCCACAAGTAATTCTGCACCCACCTGGAGAAGTAAGAACTGCAGGATGACAGCCCTGGAGAACTGACCTCCATCCCTGGGGGCATAGGTCACCTCATGCCCCACACAATGATGTCACACTGAGTTACAGCCTACAAGTCAAACCCAAAGGGAGCCTGTCTCTTTCCAAGCTGTGCAAGCAGGGCAAGGGGAACACACAGAAGAATTTTCAGCCATCCAGTTTTCCTACAGCCCATGCAGGCATGTGGTGGGCACTTAGGCCCTCACCCGGGGCGTTGCGTGGGTGGTGCCACTAACCCACTAACCGGGGCAGCTGGGTGTGGAAACAGAGCAGGAGGTCCTTGAGGGTGTGGTGAGTAAGCAGCAAGTCACTGCCCTGGGGGGCACAGTCAGGGTTTGGCTGCTGAGCAGCACCCGGGGCACTGAGGGAGCAGGAAATGCCATGGGTTGGGAAGAGAAGGGGGACCCCATTCCCTGCCCTCCTCCTTACACCTCCTTGGCAAGAATGGCATGCAAACAGCTGGGAAGCTGCCTAAAGGAAAGAGGCTTTGGCATGGCATTGCATCAACCCATGGACCTGCTGTCTGTAGGGTCATGCTGAGGCCAGGCTGTCGTGAGCAGGAGCTGCCCAAACTTGTGCTGCAGGTACTGGAGGGATGGAGGGAGCATGCACCTGCAGAGGTGGTGGTCCTAAAGCCATGTCCAAACCCTGGAAGGGCTGAGATAAGGAGAAAGAAGTCCACCCAGTCATGGTCACTTGTGTCCTTCTTCTGGGTGCTGACAGGGGCTGGAGCTGGGGTAGCATGAGAGCTTGGCTAGTTCATGCCCAAATGTGGGTGCCACATGTTGTGGGAGGACCCTGCAAAGCCTGAGCAGATGTCAGGGTGTGCCCAGCACCCTCCTGCATGAGAGGTGTTTGAAGCAGTCAAGGTTTGATGCAAAGCCCAGACAAACTCTCCAGTTGGGGGCCAGCAAGCCTGGGTGTCACCATGGGAGAGTGGATGAGACCAGGAGCAGGGACAAGGGATGGCATTGGGGAAAGTTCAGCTGCCTTTGTGGAAGAAAACAAGTATCCCAGTGCTGGAGCCAATAGTCATCTCAGAGTGCAAGAGAAACATAGTCCCTTTGAAAAACCCTGCAAGTCAGCAGCTGCCAGGGCACAGGGAGATGGCACCAGGCAGGGGCTCTCCCACTGGAACATTAATTTCTGCCCATGTGCTGCTGCCCCAGGGGAGAAGGCATGCTGGGGAAGGCTGGGCAGCCCGGTCTGTTGGGTGCTGTGCGGTAGCAACTGTGGGTCAGCAAGCCCAGGGGGTGACTCACAAGGCTCACCCCAAGGCAGGCAGGCAGGGCCCTCCAGCCCAGCAGCCTGCCCTTACAGGCACTAACCTTGCAGTGTGGGTGCTGGTCAGGGCGGTGAAAGAGAAGGAGAGACCACTGTTGCACAAAACCACCCAGGGTGTGTGGCTTGAGGGATATGGGACTGGGACCCTCTCATGCAAAGGTACAGCCACAGGGGCTGGTGGGAGGGGTCCTCCCTGAGCACCTCTGAAGTAATCCCATGAAAATCTGGAAGTGCACTGCCCTTGTGCATGGATGGGAAGAGGATGGAGGGCAGGTGTCCATCCCTCTGGGCCCCCTCAGACCCACAGCTGGAGCAGAGCACATTTCACCTGGAAAGATTTTCTCCCTTGCTTTCTCTTCCATCTCCAGCCTGCTCTCAGTCATGCCCACGGAGAGCCAACAGGCACCAGGGAAGCTGGCTTTGCTTGCCCCCACCCCCAGAGTGCCTCTGTTCCTGGAAGCACAGCCCAGCTGCAAACCGGCTTGGCTGAAATCCTGCCCTGGGGTTCCTCAGGCACTAAGTTTGCCTGTTCTGTATCTCTGCAGCCTCTGGGCCAGCCCAGGAGCCTCAGGCAGTCCCTACCTGTCCTGCTCAGGGAGAAATCACTGTTGCACAAGGAGCTGAGCAAAAAATGTGTAAAGAATAGAGGAGGAGGAAGAAAGAATTTACAGAGCCAGTGGGAACAAGGAAAGCCTACTCCCTGCAGCTTTGGCACTAATCAAGGTGCCAGCAGCACGTGAGTGACAGATCTTCCATTGGCAAAGACCACTGACCAAAAGCCTGCTCTCTTTTGCCATGGAAAGGTCTGTGTCTTCAGCGAGCTCTCTGGGGACATCCTAATACAATGAGGATGCTCTTTCTCAGGCTACAATATCACTAGCAGGATGTCAGTGCTTGTACATCATATCTGAATCTTTTTCCATAGATGCAACCATCTGCCAGGATCCCAGTGGGCACAGTTACTATCCATGAGTGGCCAGGCATGGCTGCTTGCCTGGGCTGGGACTGTGCCTCTTGAGATCCAGCCCAGCTACAGCCCACCACAGCACTCTCACAAATTAGATTGGGAGTGGGGGAAAAATTTGGCTTGAACAGGCAAGCCCTGTATCCCCCCCACCACAGAGGTAATGTACTCAGGGTGAAGTTGTAAAGACATTTCTTTCTTGGCCAGGGGAAAATACCCCCTTGGCTAAGCACCTACAAGTGCCCAGTGATGGACACACAAAGGTGTGCCACCAAAGTCCCTATGCATCAGTGACAGTAATGAACAGCTCTATCAATGCCACCAGTCCTGGCACTTCCAGAAACTCTGGCACAACACACAGCTGCTCCTCTGAATCTCTCCCCATCAACAGCAAAACCCACAAACATCAGTGCTACCTAGACCTGGGAGAGGGGACCAGTACCAGGAGCAGATGCCTGTCTTGAGTGCCCAGGTTCCTCTGCCCCACACAGGAAGGGCTCCCTGGGATGATCTCAGCCAGAGACCAAAACACTAGACTCTGAGGGAAGCAGTTCATGAATCACCCAGCTGCTCCCATGCTCTGTCCTGGGAAGCCTGGCACATCTGTTTGGTGGTACTGGCCTCATCCCCCCATCACCTCTTCCCAGCTCGCTGGCTCCAGAGTGAAGCAGAGTGTGAGCTGGTGATCCTCCTGAAGCCACTCCACTGGCCAGTGCATTTGCTGTGCATCAGGCAGCTGAGTTATTATTCTTAAAATAAGAGTTCTTTTTCTTCTCTTTTAAAAGAAGAAAAAACAAGTTTGACCCCTTGCCCTCCTCTGCCAAATCCTGCTAATCTCACAAAGTCGCTGCTGCCTGTGCACACATGGCACCAGCAGGACCCAGATTTCATGGTGAGATGCAGTTCTGAGCACCTGAGGCAAGGGGCACCGGTACCCCAGCACTCTGCCCTTGTTGGTGCTGTCTGTCTGCCCCTGAAATGAAGGCAAAATGAGCTTCTGCTTCACCTCTACCTGCTCCAGTCATGGGCAGATGTCCTCAAAGCTGGAGCACAGGGCATGAACTTGGAGATATTGATGAGGATGGGGCAGAGAAAGCACGGACAGCTGAAGGGACAGCTGTGTGTGTGTCTGAGAATTAGCCAGGGAAAAACAGCAGGTCTCAGGCAGCAGGAGAGCATATGTCCTGCAATGGCACAGCTACCCTGAAGTAGATGGCAGGGAGTGTGGATACCCTTCACAAGCACCCTGCCTTGGCTGGGGCTTGCCCTACCTTGCTCCCCTCTTCTAGCAAAAAACCCAAGACGAGTCCCTCTCAGACCCATGCTAAACCCTTGCCTGGCAATAAACACAGCGCTTGGGTTCCGGGGACAAACTCTCAGCTGATGTACAACTGACTGTAACAGCACCACTTATACTCACAAAGGCCCCCACTGCAGCCCTGGAGCCAGGGCTAGCAAACTGGCTATGGAATGGAGATGTGGAATAAATCACTGGTGGGCAGGCAGGGGACTGTGAGGGGAAAGGCTTATGGAGAGCTTTATTTTAGGGGTCAAAAGACTGTGACAATGTGGAGACGAATAGCCTCAGATAATGAATGATAGCCCGGACGGCACGCCGGGGAGCTGGAATCTAAGCACTTAAAACCGGATAAAGACAGGCTGGGTGAAATTCTTAATAGATTTAAATAGTTCATGTTTCGACAGATACCTGGGCTTTCCAAGGCTGGGTCCCAGTTCTGTGCCTGTAATGAATCCCCCACCCCCTCTGGTATCCTGCAAGGCACCGTCTCTGCCTTTGATGAGGGCACCATTACAAATAGGGGTTTTGTCCCTGCTGTGCCCAGGTCACCATTCAGGGGGGACACTGTAGGGACCCTAAGGCTTTTAATTAAATTTGACTTATTGAAGGGGTCTTGAATCCACTAAGCCCCCTTGCCCACCCCTCAGGCATACAAGCCTCCCAGGCTGTGGGCTGGGGGTGCAGGGAGGCAAAGTGCAACTCTCACCACAGGACCTGTGTGCCCTATACTCCTGGGGATCCCCAAGCCTGCTGCCTCCAACGCACTGCTGTGCCCAAACCCTGACAGTATGTGGGTGCCCCAGTCTGGATCAGAACAGCCAGAGAGCAGCAATTCCAATCCAAGTGGTGCCTGGATGTAGGGGACCCTGTTGCCCCAAGCTGGGGGGCAGACCACCCCCANGGGACTCCCGGGTGCCAGGCTCCGTTCCCAGCGCAGAGCCACGGACACGATACGGGCACGGGCACCCTCCGGTAGGGGACGGTGGCCGCAGCCCGTTCGGCCCCGCGTCCCGCCGCCGCGTTTGAATGTGCAGCCCTTTTTACGGATCTGGCTGGCACAGCCCTGCCCTTGAAGCCCCGGGACCTGCTGCGGACCTGCTCGGCATGGACCTGCCTGGCACAGCCCTGCCCGTTTCCACTCGGGGTCCTGTCGCAGCCCTGTCAAACCCGACCTGGCCTCGAGGTGTCCCCGACACCTCCCTGTCACACTGTTGCCCGACCCTGACACCCCTGGCATGGCCTTGCCCAAACCTGGCGTCCGTGTTGCCACCAGCACAGCCCTGCCTGGACTGGGCTCGCCTGGCACAGCCCTGGCTCCATGACCCTGCCTGTCCTCAGACCAGTCTGTCCTGCCTGGGAAAGCTGAAGGAGTGAC
>VXBB01002174.1:1186381-1224513 GCA_013399915.1 Illadopsis cleaveri | reverse complement strand
GCGGCAGGGCAGGGGAGCAGAGGGGCTGGGCGGTGGGGGGCACCCGGCACCGGAGGGTGATGCTGGGGCCAGCAGGCAGAGTGGGGCCAGCAGAACAGAGTGTCCTCGGGAGGGTCCAGCCAACCCGGGGTTGCTCCAGCATCCCCGAGCCGGCCAGGCAGCGGAGGGCAAAGGTTCGGGGGCATCTCACAGGGTCCCTGGCATCCCCGGGCTCCCGGCTGTGACAGCTGGAGGGAGCAACGGTTTTGGGTGCAGGTGACCAGGCAGGGTTTTGGGCAGATGATACCAAGGCAGGGGATGGGTAGGCAGAGGTATTTGTTTTCTTCTATCAACACTTCCTCATACGTCGAATGAAGCAAGCAATGGGCTTGGCTGGCTGCGAGCCAGGCGGCATCTTCCAGCGCCCTGGAGCTCTGACCAGCCCGAGAAGTGTGCAATAGGATCGTGCCTCCCTAGCATCTCAGAGCACCAGGCACTGCTGGTTGGAGAAGGGGTTGTCATAGGACAGTGGGATTTCAGGGTGTAGGCACTGGAGCTCCCTCCTGCTCCTTCCTGCCTGTGGGACTCCGAGCACAGCCTGGTTTTGCAGAAAGATGCCCACCTGCTCTGGAGGTGCCTTTCCCTAGATCCAGGCAGCTCTTGCTTCTCACAGCCCAGGTCTCCAAGGCCTGCACTGTGTCAGGTCCTGGCTGCCAGCAGATGCTGGTGGGCAGACTTCAAGCCGGAGCACAGCTGCCCCATGCCCACGAGCTGCCTGCAGTACCGGGGCGGCCGTCCCTCCCCCTCCTCCTGCCACCATGCACGAGGAACGTCTCCCCGTGGTGACGAATCCAGCTGAATCCAGGCGCAGGCTGCGATGCAGACAGTCACCAAGGGAGATTGTACCACGTGCATCCCCGCAGCCACGGGGAATGGGGACCAGGGCTTCCCTGCTAAGTCCTCTGCATCCCCCCCATGCTTGGCCATGCTCTGCAGGGGCTGTGGCAGTGCCTGAGTGGGATGGAAAGTAACCTTTGGACATGGCCCTGTGCAGATTCACTTGCAAAGGGGTGCCCAGCCCCCCGCCAAGGGATGCACTTGGAGGTCACAGTGCTCCCTGCCAGGGAAGCAGGCATGGCACCTGTGGCTGCAGACAGGGAGAGGGTAGCTGCAGCCCATAGGGGCCAGAGCAGAGCTGATGTTGGTGGATGTTTCCTAGCTGGCTTGTGAGCCTGTGGCCCCAGGGCCATGCCCTGAAGATGACAGCCTGTTCTGGGAGCAGCCCGGTCATGCCCTAGCCTGGTGCTGCCCTCCCACTGCTGATCATTAACCACCCTTACTGCATGGTAAGTTCAAGGACCCACTCAGCAACTGTTGTCCCCAGGTTAAGCAGAGCTGGAGCCGTGCTGGAAACAGCAGGACTTAGTCCTGCTGGTGGTTGCTGCAATGGTCCTGCATCTCAGCACAGTCCTGTGCTTGGCAGTTGTCTCTGTCCATGCTGTCCCTTCTTGGTCTTCCTTCCCCAAAAGACCCACCAGGCTGTCTCTGCATCTCTGGGGTGGGTAAAGGATGTGTCAGTCTGTGCTGGGGGGTTAGTGCCTGGTGTACTTAGTGCTGGGAGAGGAAATGAGCCTAGAGACACCAGCCCAGGCCATATGCAGAGCACTTCAAGGATGCTGCCAGCTTGGGAGGGTCAGAGGCAGGTGCTTGAGCTCAGGTGATGCTGAGGGGTCCATGGGATGGATGCAGATAGGCACGTTCAGGGCAGCATTGGGGCAGGGAGGATCTGACCCAGCTCGTCCCATTGATCCTGCCATGCTTTGTGCATCACAGGTGATATCCCGACGCCTTTATGGACCTATCTGGAAGTCAACCTTCGGACATTATAGGAACATCAACATTGGGAGCCCAGTGGTGCTGGAGCAGCTGCTACGGCAGGAGGGCAAGTACCCCATGCGGAGCGACATGGCCCTGTGGAAGGAGCATCGGGACACCCGACGCTTGCCCTATGGACCCTTCACTGAGTGAGTCCTGCCCTGGCTGTGCTCTCTGGGGCAGCACACATTCCTGCTCCTTCCTTAGGTGTAGGGCCCAGGTGGCAGTTTGTATTACTCCCACTCCTGCAAGCCGTGTGTCCCCACCAAGGAGAAGGGTGTGGCCACAGCGGGTGGAATGACCCCTGGGATGGTTCCAGCCTGGGGTGGGGAGTGTGCCCACAGGGACTGGGGAACTGCTGCCAGACACTGCCCTCTGCCCCAGCGCTGAGCTTCATCCCCATCCAGGGAAGGAGAGCGCTGGTACCGCCTGCGCCAGGTGCTCAACAAGCGGCTGCTGAAACCCTCGGAGGCGCTGCTGTACGCGGATGCCATCGGGGAGGTGGTGTCAGACCTGATGGTGCGGCTGCGGGAGGAGCGGAGCCGCAGCCCCTCCGGGGTGCTGGTGGGGGACGTGGCCAACCTGCTCTACCGCTTTGCCCTGGAAGGTAGGGGTGACCTCCCCCTCACCCCTGCCCTGTCCCACTCTTTCCATTTCCCCAGAGGTCTGGATGCTGTTTGTCCCCCGCAGGCATCTCTTATATCCTCTTTGAGACCCGCATCGGGTGCCTCAAGCAGCAGGTCCCTGCTGAGACCCAGCACTTCATTGACTCCATCAACCTCATGTTCAAGAACTCCATCTTTGCCACCGTCCTACCCCGATGGAGCCGCAAGGTGCTGCCCTTCTGGGACCGTTACCTGGACAGCTGGGACACCATCTTTGCCTTTGGTGAGCGGTGACAATGGGGGTCCAGTGTGGTGGCACAGGAATCCCTAAGGACCCTCAAAAGTGGGGCAGTTCAAAAATGTCTTTTTGGCAGCCCTCGCTCTGTCAGCTCTGGTTCCCACTCTCTGTCTCTGCAGGCAAGAGACTGATTGACCGAAAGATGGAGGAGCTGGAGGGGCAGGTGGAGCGTGGCAAGGAGGTGTCCGGCTACCTGAGCTACCTGCTGGCCAGTGGCAGACTCAGCCTGGATGAGGTCTATGGCAGTGTGGCTGAGTTGCTGCTGGCCGGTGTGGACACGGTGAGAGTCAGAAAGCTGCTGCCAGGGGATTCCTGCTGAGCTCCATGCCCAGGGGAACTCATGGGGCCATGCTGCCCCCAGCCCTTGCGAGCTCTAGCCTGGTTGCTGTGGGGCTGATGCCCCACAGGGGCAAACCCTCAGGGATTGGTCAGTACAGACCCTGTCCTCTGCTCTGCTTCGTGCCCTGCTCCCCGCCTCTCTCTCCCCTGTGCTTGCTGCCCCTCACCCCTGACTTTTCTGTGCACCAGAGCAGGGGCTCTCTGGTGCCATACTGATGCTGTGCTTGGCACAAGGCTGCTCAAGTACTGGCCCCAATTCCTTCACTCCCCCCGGTGTTCCACTCCCCCAGACCTCCAACACGCTGTCTTGGGCTTTGTACCACCTGTCCCGGGACCCAGACATCCAGGAGACCCTGTACCAGGAGCTGAAAGCTGTTGTGCCTCCCGACCGGTTTCCTGCTGCTGAGGATATCCCCAAGTTGCCAATGCTTCGGGCCATTATCAAGGAGACTCTGAGGTACATTCCAGCCTTGTCCCTGCCCTGAGGTCCTGGTCACCAGCCCCTTCTCCAGGGGGGATGCACCAACCAGGCAGGATGCAAGGCTGGGTTTCAGTCCCTCTGTACTGCAAATATCCACCTCCCCCCTGGGGAGCTGCTGAGCCTTGTCCTGCCTGCATCTTGCTCTCTCTGGGATCTCCTGATGAGTCCTGCTCCCCCACTAACTCTCCCCATATCCCAGAGTCTACCCTGTGGTGCCCACCAACGCCAGGGTCTTCTATGAGAAGGACATTGTCATCGGAGACTACCTCTTCCCTAAGAATGTGAGTGGGGGCCGAGCTGTGGGGACCCCCACTGCACTCAGTGGGGCCAGGTGGGGTCATTAAACCCCAATTCTTGCCCTGCAGACGCTCTTTGTCCTGGCCCACTACGCGATGTCCCACGATGAGACCTACTTCCCCGAGCCTGAGCGGTTCCTGCCCCAGCGCTGGCTCCGGGGACACGGCTCCCCTCACCACCCCTTCAGCTCCATCCCGTTCGGCTACGGGGTTCGTGCGTGTGTTGGACGCCGCATCGCTGAGCTGGAGATGCACCTGGCCCTTGCCAGGGTAAGTAGGGATCCCTCCACTTCGTGTATCTTGCCATGAGCTGGGATGGGGGTCCCAGGGAGTCCCCAAGGCACTCCCTACCCCCCTTCTCCCCACAGATGATCCAGGCATTTGAGGTGCGGCCGGACCCCCGTGGCGTGGAAGTGACGTCTGTGTCCCGCATTGTCCTGGTGGCTGACAAGCCCATCAACCTGGAATTCATCGCTCGCCCAGGAGCCCCCTGACTGCACGTCCACCCCCACCCTGGGTGCCAAATGGAGATCCCCCTTACTGCCCCACAAGGACAGGAAGGCAAACCCCTTCCCTAGCCAGCTTGGGCCAGGGGGCTCACAGCCCCACAGTGGGAAAGGTGGGGGGATGAGAGATTGCCTCCAAATCACGCCTGGGGCACTAGTATACCCCTGCCCAAAATCAGCAGGAGGCTTGGGGAACTGCTGTGCCTTTGACACATTGCAGGGGCCTTGTGTCCCCACCATCCCGTGCCCAGCTGGGCTGGATCAGGAACCTGGGAGCTCTTTTGGGGCTGGGGGAAAGGAGGGAGGGGGCTTGCAGCCATTCGGTGTCTCCTTCGTCCCGTCCTTGTGTAGCTGCGCGTGGATCTGTGCCAGGAGCCAGGACATCTGGGTCCTCTCTGAACAGCTGACCTTGGCCTCAGAATCTTCTCTGTGCCTCACTTATCCCCTTGCCCCCAGGGGAGGGTTCAGTGCTGGTGGCGTTTGGGGTTTGTGCCTTTCTCAAGGGACAGAGCCAGCCCTGGTCCTGGGAAAGCACAGCAATAACACAGCATATTCCCCATGATGGGAGGAGCCCTGTCACCACCCAGCACTGGTATTTTGTCCCCTGGCAGAGTCAGCCAGCACAGGAGAGGTGTTTAGTTCCTGGGACTTTCCACTCTCAGCCGTTATTGCACTGAGATGCTGATATGGGGTCTCGGGAATGGCAGGGCTCGCTGCAGGCAAAGCAGGAGGAGAAAGATCAGTTCAGAATCCCCTACCCCCAAGCCAGGACCATTGCAAGGCTCACAGCTGTTAGCAGCCACAGGCAGGGGATGCACTGCCATTTGCCCAGGGTCCTTGAGGGATGGGGCATGGGACATTTTTAACAGTAAACTCCTCATACTTTCCTTCTTGGACTGAGGGAAGCAGCAGGCAGAAACCTTGCTGGTACCAAAGCTTCTGTCCCTCAGTGTGTCCCCGAAGGCACCTGCACACCACCAAGATGATTAAGACTGCATGCCCTGTGTCCCCATCCCCTTGTTTCTACCCACATGGGCAGAGGTACCACTCTGCCAGTGCCAAATTTGCTGGCAAACAGCCAATACCCCTTCCCCAGGCTGGTTCTCCCCAGAGGAGTCATGCCCAGCTTTACTCCAGAAAGGCAAGAGGCAGTTCTTGGATCAGGCTGCTTTGTTACAGCAAGGCTGAACAGACAAACAAATAAATAAATAAATATCCCCTGCCCACTCCAAAATGTGCGCAGGGTCTCCATGCAAGTGCCCATCCTACTGCTTGCTCTGGCACAGACTGTGCCTCTGCTAGAGAGCTCCAGCCCTGTGGGAGCCTAAAATAAAAAAGCCTGTGTGTGCAGCTGAGCCTACGCTACCAGGCACCGGGCACAGACAGCGGGACTGTGTTCACTAGGAGGGAGCCACAATAGAAATGCTCAAATCCATTAGCAGGATGGCAGAGGGTGGCCAGGTCCTCTGGGGCTATATGGGTCTCAGCCCAGCTGCAGGCATGTTGCAGCTCCTCCAGCACAGTGCCCACTGAGCATCACTGTGCTCACTGGCAGGAGGCACCCCTGGGTCCCATTTTCAGTGTTTCTGCCTCTCCAAGACTGGCAGGATCTAGCCCTGGACTCAAGATGAGCCTGAGGACTGGGGTTAACAGGCATGTTCTCCCCACAGAGAGCCTTCAGGCCCAAGCCTCCTTCTCACAGGTCACGCAAGAGATCCCCAAGTCAGAGAAGACAATGGCATTTCCCTGGTGTCTTCAGAGTGAGGATCAATCGATGCCTGTGGGGCAAGAGAGCGTGTGAGACCATAACCCCATATCAGTGCTGGACTGGGTACCCTGTGACATGGCCCCTCCAACCATCCCAGTGGACACTGGGGTCTTTCCTCCATTCCTTGCTTGTATGTAAGCCCTGGGGTAGGAGGGAGGGCAGCTTGGCTAGAGAAGAACATCTCAGTGGTCCCCTGCATCTCCTGACACAACCACCGCAGTGGGCATCATGGATAGGGTGAGCGAAGGCACTGTGATGGGGGAATGGGGGGAGGGAGGCAAGGGGGATATCCCATGTGTGGCTAACACACACCATTCCCAGTCCCCTTCTGTGCAAAGCAGCTGGGCACTGCTGGGGTAACTGGTAGGCACAGGCCTATCCCAACCCATTGTCCACCGCCACCCCAAAAAGCATAATTACCTTTGGGAAGCAGTTGGGAACTGGAGCCAGCTCCCCCCTCCTCATTTCACCCCTAAAGAGGTGCCACAGTGGGTGCCAGGAACATGCCCACCCATAGCCAGTAAGGATTCACCAGGCAATGGGTGAGCAGAGTCAGCTGCAGGTGGCCAAGCAGTGTGGTTCCAGTGCCACCTGGAAGTGAGCTCTGTCTCTGGAACAGACAGTTTTGGGGCTGCTGCAAGTGGAGGGAGTGGGGGACTCTGCCAGCTGGGGCCCATGGTTGGCCACATTTTGCTTATGGCTAGTGGTGAACAGCATGTCTGGGGTGTGCAAGTGGGGGTCTGTCTGCTCTAAGTCCCTTGGGAATGGCAGAGGATATGCTCAGGTGTCAAGGGGAATTGAGGCAAGATCAAAAATAGGCTTTTGTCTTGGGGTGCATTACACCCCAAAACCCTCACCCAGCCCAAAGCCCAGGGACCTGCAAAACCTGCGTTCCACACACTGCCTGAATGGACTCTGGCAGAGTGTCTCATGGAAGGTGCCCCCATCCTTCCTCACAGTCACCAGGAATCCTTGTGTACCCCTGGGACAAGCAGCATCTGGGTCCTGCTGTCCCCACCTGGGCACCCAGCACTGCCAGACCCCAGCCCCAGCCTCCTCCATCCCCCAGGACCACTTTGGATGGGGCAGAGGCAGGTGACCCAGCAGCAGGGAGGGGACGCAGCAGTGGGGAGTGGCACCTACCTGAAGTGGAGAGAAATTGAGGGTGCAAGTGGAGAAAGATGGAGCACCGTGGGCTAAGAGTTAAGAGCATCGATACCTGCAGGAGTGAGCACAAGGGCCTGCAGGATGTCAGAGAGGGAGACGATGCCCCGCGGGTACCGGTTCTCATCCACCAGAACCAGGCGATGGACCTGTGGGTGCAGGCAGAGCATCACGGGCAGGCTGGGCAGCTGGCACCAGTGGCTGGCACGGGGCACCCTGGCCACTCACCTGTGCCTTGGCAATGCGGTCAATTATGTCCTCCATAGGTTCATGGGGGTAGCAGGTGAGGACCCCCTCCAGGCAGACACTGCGTTGCCGCAGTGCCTCCTTCACACTAATGTCCAGGTTGTTGTAGGTCTTCTGGGCTGCCAGGTGCTGTGACAGATGTGACCCCATTCAGCGCCCCAAGGTGTCCTTGCACCCCATTGTGCCAACACAGAAGGGACACTGTGCCCAGGAGATGCACAGAGCAGATGTGCACTGGGATATGCATGACACTGCTTGTGGAGTAAGTTTGCATGGGCACAGACAGGTATGAGCACCCCACGAAGTGCATGCAAGTGGCCAAACTTGAGCCAGGGCATGCACACATGCAGGGTACTCACAATGACATCAAACCGTGAGTACAGGCCAACCACTTGCCCTGCAAAGAGAAACAGTGCAGGGGCTGTGGAAGGAGCCCTGGGACCACCTGCCATGTTCCTCCCACACCCCAAGGGGCAGCCCAAGGGCCACGAAAGGGGTTTTGAGTAGGGATGGTGCTGGAGCTGCTAGCAGAGGGAGATGAGGATGTCACTTTTCCCCTCCCCAGGTACCAGCATCATTGATGACAGGCAAGGCGGAGACACGGCGATCCACAAAAATCTCCAAGGCAGTGTAGACTGGGGCAGTCTCAGGCACGACAGCCAGATCACGGAAGGTGCCAATGCATAGTTCCTGCACTGTTTTCTTCAGGAAGCGTGGTTTGGGGATGGTAGAATCCTTCAATGGGACAGGGCAGGACTGGGCTGGCACCTGCATGTACCTTGACACCCTTGTCTGTGCCCCTACACACCAGCCATGAGTGTGCACAAGCAGCCCCAGCACTCACAAAGATGTGGAGAAACTTGAGGATGCGCTTGTGCGTCAGGATGTGCAGGACATTGCCTGAGACAGGCTCAATCACAGGCAGGCGGTGGATTTTGTGCTTGATCAGGGAGTAGACAGCATCAAAGAGGCTGTGGGTGATGCAGACATCGTGGTGGGCTAGGGCTGCATTCCAGGCGCACACACACCCCCATTCCAAGGGGTGTGCTCTCCCTCAGTGGACAGGCTCTCACCTATCACTTGGAGAGATGTAGACCAGTGGCTTGAGGGAGCCCTGCAGGTACACCTCTGTCAAGGGAAAGAGCTATGAGATGAGGTCCTCCAGCCCTCTCTTGCAGAGCCCAGAGCCCACCTCCATGCCCTGTGTGTCAACATCAGCCACACGATCTTTACCTCTCCAGGTCTCAATCTTGTGCTCCTCCACCTCGTAGATCTGAACCTGAAGGCAGGGAAATGCCCTGGTCATGGTGGTTCCATGTGGAGCCACCACATGAAGGCACTCTGAGACACTGCCCCCTTCCCTGGGCATCACACCCCATCACTCAAGCACAGGGATTACATTTTGGGGGCCAAGCAAGGGAGCAACAAGTGCATGCTGGTCTGGCCCAGAATCATCCCCTGGTCATTGTCTAGTCATTATGAAGGGACCAGGAGTGGTGGGACAGCCACTCCCTGCCCCATAGATGTCCTTATCCCCCAAGCTCTCCTCACGGCACTCACCAAAGGTGAGCGGTAGTAGCGGTGGAGGATGTTGATGAAGTCGGTGATGGTGAGCATGCCTGTGGAGATACGTGGGGCTGGCAGCTCTGCCTGTACCCTCTCTGCCAGGCAGGGGAGAGGACGAGGCACTGCTTCTGGCACTCACCCACAAAGCTCTGTGTCTTGCTATCCCAGAGAGGGGCAGCACGCACCCCGTTGGCCACCATTGCCAAAAAGGCTTTCTTGATCTGCTGGCAGAGTGCAGAGGGGTTCAGAGGATCCCCGAGCCTGCTTCTTCACTGCCCATCCCCACTCATCCCCCAGGTTATCACCTCCAGTGAAATGTCAAAGACAACAAGCTTGCAGCTGGTGGGGATGGCATCATAACAGCAGTGGCTCCTCAAGAAGTGCATATAGACGTCAGCATCAGGGTTCTGAAACTCTGTCTCTGGGCCCAGCCCCAGTATCTCATTTCCCAGTGTGAAGGTGACAGGTCTCCTGTATTCTTCCTCCTCCTCTTCATCCTCCCTGGGGCATACAGCCTCTGAAAACCCTGCAGGCAAAGTCACCCCAGCCCTAGCCAGTGAGCTGAGCTGCTGGATCTCAGCTGCTGGGTCTCAGCACCCTCCTGCCTGGGGGGAGCAGGGGATGCTCCTGCCAGAGGCCCCCTGCTCCCCATTCCACAGGCACAGCACATAGCACTGCAGTTCTCCAGCCTGGGCCAGACTCCAGTTGAGGAGAGGGGTATGGGCAGGGTGGGCAGAGACCAATGCACTTGTCACATAAGTAAGGCAGTCCCCCCTCCTACATACCTAGACTCTTCCTGCTACCCACCTTCCTCCTCAGGGCATGCAACAGCATTCAGCAGAGCCACCTGAGAGGGCACACAATGAGGAGGGGTCAGCAGGAGTTTTTTCCCCATCCATGGATTCTGCCTGCACCCACCCAGCTGCTCTGGCCCACCCAAGCCAGGCAAAGAGAACTGTCCTTTCAGGGTGGGGATGTGGGCACCCCCGCCAGCCCAGGACCCCCATAGCCTGAAGTCTCCATGGTGGCTCCAGTCCAGGACACCCAGCTTGTCCTCTTGCTCTGGGGAGACAGCAGGAGTCTCCAGAGCAGGACAAGGCATACATGGCACAACCTCCTGTTTTCTCTCTCTGCTGTTGGAGCCAAGCATGTCCCACAGCAGCTCTGAGCCCATCCTCTCCCAGTCCCAAGGTGTAAATTCCGTTCTTGCTTCTTCCCATGCCGAGAGCCTCGCCAACCCCATTGGCCCCTCCCGGGGACCCAGGTGCATCCCAGGAAATTTACACTAACAAAGCGGCAGCCCAAGGAAGAAGGGAGTCCACAGGGCCAGATGGCTGACCCTGTTCCCCCAGTCCCCAGGAGACCCTACTATAACACAGCAGCACGTGCAGAGGGAAGAGCTACCCTGGCCACAAACCCGCCCGACAGAGCCAAAGTTTACAGGCCACCCTAAAATAACGAAGGCACAGGGACCACTCCCTAAGGAGCCTAGAGCCAACACCGAGAAGGAAGAGACCCTGCACCACCTGCCCCAACCGTTCCCAAGGGGCTTGGCACAGCTGGGACAAGGACGTCCTTGTTCCCACGGCTGCATGTGAGAAGGGGCCCGTCAGCCGCCCACATTCTCCCACCCCAGGGGTGGCCTGTCCCCAGTCGGGGGTCTATCGGGCCGCGCCCCCCACCCAGCCTGACGGTACCTGGGACGCGGCGGGGCCACGGAGCCGCTCCATGCTATCTGCGGGGCAGCGCTGCTATTCTGGGCCCGCGGCTGGCGTGGCCCTGGCAGATAGAGTGTCAGCGAGCAATGCCAGCCATGCCCTCACCGCCACCGCCGCGGGGGGGGGACACGGCCGACACCACCGAGCAGCGCCCGCAGCCACCCCGCAGGCCCCGGGCTGAACTGGGTGGTCGCGGCCCCAGGGACAGCGCTGGCCCTGACGACCCGAGGGAGGGGGCGACGGAGAGATGGCTGGGGGCAGAGAGCGGAGGGAGACCCTGCTCCGTGGATCCCCGTCCTCCAGGAGCGGTGCTCCGCGCCGTCGGGACGCGGTCCAGCCTGCCCGGTGCTGCCCCCGCCCCGTCGCGGGTGGGAGGCACAACGTTCCCCTCTCCACGGGGATGCTGGAGAACGACTGGGTCCAGTCGTGGGCTGGGGGAATGCGGACCCTTTGTCCTCGATGCTGCCCAGCCCTGCCTGTCCCTGCCCGGGCTCCTGCTGCAGCTCACTGTCCGCGGCGACCCTGGTCCCACGGCAGGGACAGCCCGACCTGTGGGGTAACCTCCCTCTATGCCGCGGGTCACCCCCTCTTGCTCATCACCCTCTGCCCGCTCCCGGCTCCGTTCTCTGTTTCTGGGAGGCGGTCGGGCTGGCCCGGGGCAGCTGCGGGCGAGCTACAGGGTGGGTGGCTACACGGCCAAAGGGACAGGGCTCTATGTGGCTGCAGGGGACAGCTGGATACTGACCCATGGCGGGGTACAAGAAGTTCCCTGGTGCTGCCTCGCAGCAGGGAGGAAGAGAGACCGGGCCTCGGCCTCGGTGCTGCTCACAGGGTGGCCTAAATCCGGCAGTGGTGCAGAGACCCATGGGGCCAGGCCCTTACAGCTGTGCTGTGAGGAGCAGCTTGGCTCCAGCCTCGCCACCGCGGGTGCTGGCAGCAGGGAAAGGAGCAGGCATCTCCACTTTCGGAGGCTATTTTCAGGTGCTGGAGAGAAGCCGAGGAGAGATGAGATTGTCACCAAGGAGACCAGAGAAACAGGGCCCAGCGCTGGGAAATGGTGGGCTGCAAGGAGAGGGGAGGGAAGGGCTTTCTACCAGACCCAGGGCCCACACATCAGCACCTGTTCTGGGCCCCATGAACCTGCCCAAGCACCCAGCATTCACCCATTATACTGGGGGGACAGAACCCTGAACCAGCAAGGGCCAGCTCTGGGCACCCAAGCCTTCCTACTCCTCTTGTAAGGCTGGACTGCACTGTTCTCCTTGGTTAATGAATGATGCACAGGATAGTCCCTAAGACATAAGGGAGACCACAAACCAAAGCAGTTATGCTGGGAGCTGCTCTTCCATGCCAGGGGGTATGTTTACCTGCCATAAGGCAGCAAGAATTACCCCCAGCTCTGGGAAGGACAGGGAAAAGTGGGGTGGTAACACAAACCCTCCCTGTACCAGAGCCCAGTGAAGCATGGGAAGGGGTGAGCTTCCCACCAGACACAAAGAGGTCAGAGAAAAGGAAGGCAGATGAGAACCAGGAGAGCAGTTGAATGTTAAAATTTAATATAAATCCTTGAGAAACAAAGGAAAAATAAAGAGCAGACCCAGGAGAAGAGCACTGGCCTGCAGTCCGTGCACACATGCTGCAGGGCACACTAGAGATCCAGTGGCCTTAAGAAGGATGCTCCCTCCCCAGCAGCCCTACTGCCCCCACAACAAACTGGAGCCACACTGGTACCTGTGGTCTCTCTTGAGCTGCAATGTGCAAGCCTGAGGTCTCCTGCAGGGCCTGTTGCTGGGGCAGGGCAGGATGTTGGCACAGACATTCAGAAAGGATAAAACTGGACCATTTCACTCACTCCCAGGCATGAGGACTGGGGACTTATCTCCAGGGGTCAAGCTGCAGCAGGGCAAGAGCAGACTCAGCTGCTAGCAACTCCGGACAAAGATACAGGCAAGCAAGGGCTCAGCCTGTGCGGATTGGGGACAAGAAAGGCAGGCTCAGCCAGCTGCCACACAGCAAAGAAACCACCATGTCAGGCTTTAAGAACAGTCTAGGACAAAGGTCAGATAAGCCCCACTTCCTCAGGCTTTGCCACTTCCCCTAGAAACTGAAGTCGCACAGGTCTCCTCTTTGGCCAGGAAAACATCCCTCTCTACAACTAGCCCCAAAACAAATGTGCAGTGCAAGGGGCTCCCACAGTCCTTGCTCTACAGAGTCAGCTCCTGTCTCTTCCTTTGAGGTAGGTTGATGTGTCCCCAGGGAGGGACGGTGGCTGCTTGGTCACATCACCAGGGCAGTGTCAGAGAGGCAGCCAGCAGGTCTCTGGTTGGCTCCACCGGTGCACTTGTTGAGAGGTAAGCTCTGAGTAGGGCTGGGCTGCAGGCATCTCGCGAGATCCTCACCAGCTGAAGGGAGGTATGTGCTGCAATAAAAAGGAGACTCTGAGCTTCTTAGAGACAGTGAGAAAGGACCAAAAGGACTATGGTGCAATAAGCATCTGCTGTATCACTACAAACAGACTCAGAGATAGGGCTGCCAGGCTCACCTACTCTATCTCCCATCCCAGCCAGCACCAGTGACCCCAACAGGTATTACAGTATCAGTGGGACTTCAGTGTCACAGCTTAGTCTCCCTGTCTCTGTGTAAACCCAACTCCATCCTGGCCTCAGCAGAGAAACAGGGGTGACCTGTTTCTTAGAACCAAAGACCATGGGTGTGCTTCCCTTTCACTTTGGCTCACCCAGACAAACTCAAGTCCTCCACTCCTGCAGGAAGCTGTCAGCAGCCCGGCTTTGCCCAGGAAGCTGGGAGAGTGCAACAGACCTGGAGGCCTCACTGTTCTCCCAGCCAATGCTGCAGCTGAGAGCCTCTGTTCACTGTTAACTACATCAGTGTCCACAGAAGTGATACAAGTTCCAACGTGGGGAATATCTTGTCTGCATGTTCTGACCATGACAGCTTCAAGTATCACCTGATCTGGCTGTTCTGAGCTTCACTCCCATCTAAGCTAGGTGTACAGTACCAAGGAGACATGCCCAGTTGCACAGACATCATGCCAGCCCCATCTGTTGGCTCTCCAGAGAGCAGAGCCTTCAGAGCCTGCAAACCAACCTGCTCCTCTCCCCTTAAATAAAGCTGCTTTTTGGGCTGCCAGTTTTCTACCAGGACACCAGTCCAAAAACCACACTATGAACGTCATGGCCAGTGCAAACTCACCCCAATCTGCCCAGTTCCAGTTTGCTGAAGTCGTTTGATTGAATGCTACTCTTCTGGAGGAAGAACGACTTTGGCAATGACCACTGTAGAAGGAGAGGAAGACAACAGAATGGCTATTTAAGTCGTGGCAAAAATCCGTCAAGCCTGCTGTGCTTTGCCATAGGCTGCCCTAGAGAGCTTCAGCTAGAGCTGCCTCACTGCTGAGCATTGTCACTGCCACAAGACTGTTCCCAGAATAGCAAACAGAGCAATCTTTGCTCTCTGCCTAACGAATCCCTCTGCTGAAAGTGGGAGTAGAGCATCTCGAGGTCAAAAGAGTGGGTTTCTTTCAGAGTAGCATTCTGCTGTAAGCCACAGGAGTGACAGACAGAGATGACTCCCTCACAGAGAGGAACAATGGGCAGGACAGGCGCCAAATATGTAGGGCTGTGCCCAGTGCACCCAAGGATATTCAGATGCAAAATACTTGCAGATCTGATATACTATTCATGACTTCATGTTTGTGGGAAATAGGGCAGTGTGGGTTTTTCCAAACTCCTGGAGGCCTTGGCAGAGAGGGAAGAAGGCAAACAGGTAAGACAGGAGCCAGAGGAAGCAAAACAAGCAGGATCTCTACTCAGCTCTGTGCAGGTAAACAACCATCTCTGCCCACCTCACCCACAGTAATACGCACCATCTGGGCCAAATCCGTCCCTGCCCCAGTGTGGTACCCTTTGACACACCAGTTCTTCAGTAGCTCCAGACCTGGGAAATGACAGAAGACAGTAAGTGAGAACGAACAGCCAGGTTCACAGAGAGTTAAGCCTTCCCAGCTCAGGACATGCAAATATGCTGCACTGACCACACAGAACATGCTATGCAATAACTAGCTGAACATGTGCCTGAGTGCCAGCAAACACGGGGTAAACCGAGGGCATTCACCCTTTGTACAAGCAAACATCAGCGCGTGGGCTGCTGCAGTGCTTGCCTCCCTCCCAGGGAGCCAAGACATTCCTTGCAGCAGGCTCAGCGAAACAGGGAAACTGGGGCAACGCAGGATTTGCCAAATTAGACCAGATTGGCTGTCCCCCTGAGCCCAGTGCCTGCCAACAGCAGTACCTGATTTGGGCTGCACCGGTGAAAGTTCCCACCGTGCAAATGTAGAGCAGCTTTGCTGTCATCGACTCCTTTCCCAGAGAAGGGCAGCTCAGGCAACCTCCTCCCTGCAAAGAACTGATCAACTGCAGCATCTCAGTGCCTCATCTCCTCCCTACAGGGATCCATCCAGAGCTCAACATGGGCTGAGACTTCATCCCTGACAGAGGGCAAGACTAGCACAGGCAGAGATCATCGCTGGTATGACTGGAAGGGACTGATCCTTTTACCACACACAAGACGTGGGGCTCCAGAGCACAAGCAAGGTCATTTTGAAGCAGAGCCATATGTTCAACTGCACTGAACAGGCTCCACTTCCTCCAGGGCTTCCTGCTAGCTGTCCCCACCACAGCCAAGCAACTTGCTTGAGGCCAATCCAAAAGATTGAGAAATTCAGGACTACTCCCATCCTGTTTTCTTAAGAGCCTTAGGGTCATAGCAGAAGGCTAGGATGACTTGAGAATTAAGAACCAGCAGAGCTAGTCCATTGATGCTGTCCAGCTGGGTTTACTGTGGGTTTCTATAAGATACCAGGAAAATCCTTGCTGTCCAAAGCCTGTTCCTTGGTGACCTTTCAGCAAGCCCAGAACCTTGTAAAAAAAACCCCCACATGTTGGGGGCCAAGGGGAGCAGGGCAGCTTGTCCTGGGTCTGTGCACCAGCCTGGGCTTTGCATCTTGCTGGCTAGGGAAAGCGGAGGGCTGCATGGAATACAGGGGAACAGGAAGGGGATAGGGGGAGGGTGAGTTCTGCTCAGAGGTAAAGAGCAACAATGGGATAGAGCAAATCTGTTCGCTTGGCTTCTTTGGGGAAGCTGGAGCACTGAACCAGGACGCTTGTTGCCTGAGCGGCAAAGTTCAGGGCAGCACTTCAGTGAGAATGATGACAGAATCTTTCTTCCAGATGATGGAAGATCATCCAGCAAAGATATTAGCAAGGCAAAGGATGACACATGCTGACAACACAGGCAGAGAAGGCTATGATGTTGCCATCTCTCTGTGAAAGACTGTTACTGACCCCTTTGATACTTGCTTTAACACCAGTGAAAAGTGACAAAAGCATTTTTTTTCTTTCTCTCCTTGATAGCCAGGTGAGGAGCACACATATAGTCACTGCAGTGGAGGACCAGCTCCTCCAGAAGCCTCTCCATCTAGATCAGATATTGGATGGAAAGGCCTGAGCCACAGTCTCTTTTTATTTTCTCTAATCCTTCATGCTAGACATCACTGGCTCTCTCTCCCAAATACCTTATACTGCTGCCCTGATAGAAACAACCCTGGTTGAGAAGGAATTGGTCCAGCCCAGCTATGCCTCATTAAAGGATAATGTTTTTTATGAAAATATAGAATTGTGTCCTGAAAGGATGGAAATGTTAGCTAGATTTCTAGTGTTTGGGGAAAATTTCCATTTCTACACTGACTGTATTTCATCAATTAGAAAGCTGCAGGAAACCAGGGAGTAAGCAAATTTTTTCCATCAGAGATCGCTTGTCAGGAGCAAAGCCCAGAAAATCCAGCTGTTTCTCCCTCAAAAGAGTGAAGAAAAACACAGTAAGAGGCCAAAGCTACAGGTTGAAGGCAAAATCCCAGTCTGCTTCATGCCCAGGGCACCTAGAAGTGCTGGTGCTGTGCGTACCAGAACAATCATCACTTCTCATCAAGTCAGAATAAGGTTTTTGTGATATTTGAAGCAGTCTGGGAAGGTAACACATTTCCTAGGGGTTAGTATGCAGGCAGGCAGCTCCCCCTCAACACACATAGCTCAGAAGTCTCCCACGACTGCTGGCAGGCAGCCTGCCTGAGTCAGGTGGCTGTACCAGGCTTTAGAGGGCAGTTACCTTTGTGTCTATTCAAGTAGTATTTGAGCTCCCACTGGGTGACCAGGATGTTAAAGTAACGAGGCTGCTCGAAGAAGCGCAGGTACCGCATGGAGATGTGGCTGGGGAACACGCGCTCGAACTGCCCGCGCCGGGAATACTCATCCTCTGTCTCCACCAGGATGCGAACGTCATCTGGAGTCAGGATGTCCAAGACAGAAGAATAAAAATCCTGCAGACAAGAGCAACTTAGGTCAGGGAGAAGCATCTCTCAAGCAGAGGTCTCCATGTGTCTGAGATCTTTGGGACAAAAGCCACATGGAAATTGTGGAAGGAATCTAGGCTCAATGGTGACACCAACACTGCACAGAACTGAAGAGAACACTAATTCTGTAGCCCAGCCTCTCTTAAATACACTGCCAGGAGGCACACAAGGACAGTGGCCCTACCAACCCAGCTGGCAAAGGCTGTAAGAGCTGCACAGAGACATAAGGACGAACAGGCAGTGCTCAGGCTCTGTTTGGGGACTGGTGGGTAATGTGCCCCTCAGCACACAGCTATTTTAATGTACAGATAAGTCAGTGAGACAGTGGCTTAGGCAAACCAAATTTATTTCTGACCAACTGTCTTGTAACCCACTGGAGCCCAATCATCTGGCTGACCCCAGAGAAGAGCACAATCTGAAGAGGAATAGACATGTGGGACTGAGTGGGACATGGGCCTGGCATGATGGTGCAAATAACAGAGAAGGTTGTTTTGTACCTGGTCAGGTATCTTCTGCATCAAGTAATAAGCCTTCTTCATCTTCTCTGCTCTCAAATGCTCAGATACTGGCTTGGGCTTCTCCTTCAAAGCACTGCCCAGACTGAGAACACAAGAGAGACAACAGAGCATTTAAGTGGAGAAGACAAAGTCCTGTCATGGCAGAGCTGCTCCCAGTGACTTCAGAGAGAATAATGACACTTTCATGAAAATGACATGGAGGAGAGAACACTTTCTCCAAGGATTTCACTAATTCTGAGGTCAATGATGGATCCATGGCCTCGTGCATCATCTCAGAACCCGGGAAGGATGTGGGCAGGAAAACTAGGAGGACTCTGTCAGCCCCTCACTAAGACATTTCAGTGTTCCTTCACTCAAAAGGTGAGCCATCACCTCACACTCCCATAGGATGCAAGAAGGTCAAAGACACACCATGATGTGATTCATGTGGCTCTTAGGACTTGAATTCAGCCATATGCCATGGGAAGCCCTGGCCTTTTGTACTATCTGACCAGCAACCATCTATTCTAAGCAGCAGCTGAACCATTTGAGGATGCCAGAATCTGGGAGTAAGTTGTTGAAAACATTTTAACCCATTTATCAACACAGCTTTTTTTTTTTTTTTTTTCCTGCTGCTGCTGCAAAACTTATGAGTTGTGTGCAGATCCAAACAGGGAGAGCAGAATCTTGAGTCTGTGCTGCATGGTGCTTGGGGAACATAGAGATCTACTGGAGTTCTGCCCATACACAAAAAAACCCCCCTTCACATGCTTCCCAGAGCAGAAAATAACAGTTAAACAAGCTTGCCTCTGGATGCAAGAAATCTGGTAATGCATCATCTGAACCATGTTAAGGATCCACTTAATCCCCTGCAAGTCTTTCTGTGGACACCTGCCCTTCAGCACTTCCACTGGAATTGGCAAACCAGCATGTGATCAAAGCACCGCAGACAAGCTGGTGAGAGCTCCCCATGTGGAACAGGCCCATGTTCCAAGCTTCTCCATTGAAGGCACAGGGCACTTAGAGGGCAAGAGTCCCATCTTTTGGCATGCCCACACATCACTGCATGCTGGTGCTTAACCCAGCAAGCTGATCCTTCAATGACATATGGCCAGCAGCCACTCTGCTGCAGAGAACAGAGTGGTTTCCTTCTAGCCATCAGGTTTGAAACCAGGATAAGGCCTAGCTGTGGTGAACCACAGAAGGATTAGGGGCCTGGCTGGACACACACTCAGGAATTAGCATTCTGCAAAAAACAGCCATGTTGGCTGTGAAGTAAGACTATGCACACCTCTACCCATAGGTTGGCAGCGTGTGACACCTGCAGTCCTGCCTAAAGAATTGATCACTCCAGCATTTGCAAAGCAACAGGTGCTCCTCTTGCTCCAGGCAGCAACATATCAGTTGTGGTAAGTCAGAGGGTAAGCAGATCCAGCCCCAACAGAGTCAGCCAGTCCTCCAAGCAAACAGAGAGGCAGTGAAACTTAGCATCATATTAGTTCTAGCAGGGGGAAGGACAAGAGAGCATGACTTGACAAACTGCAGAGCAAGCACAAATTATATTGGCCTCACTCCCAACTATGGACCTAGAGAGAGGGCATAAATCCTTCTGCCTTGGAAAGACTACAGGAACTAGATACTCAGGCAATGAGGCAAGTTCTTTGGACCCATAGCTGAAGCACCAGCAAGCACAGACTCTCAACAGCTAGAAGCCAGCATTTGCTGGGCTTCCAGCAGCCCCCCAGATGAAATCCCTCAAGTAAAAAGCATGCTTCTCTGACAGAGAAAGGGGCTAACCTGCAGGTAGAGCCATTTCTTGTCTGTGTCCTTGAGGCTACACTGTCCATACTGGGCAGAACAAAGCCAGCGAGGTTGAGGAGGTCCCGAATCATCTGGCCCTTGATGCTCACATCCAGTGGGGAGTTGGAGTGGAGGCTGCAGAGAAGAAGCATCACAGCAGCCTGAGTGCTAGAATGGAGGTGTTGAGCCCCATGGCCCCGAGATCAATCCCTGGGTTATTACTGATCAGGATAAAAACACCGAACTGCCCCTTGCCTCATGAAACCAGCTGTAAGACACTGACAGAAAAATCCTGACAATAGCTCTTTGAAGGGGGGGCTTCCTATCAGATATAGTTAATTTTTCCATCTCTTCCCGAGTTTGCTAGAAATATGCAAATCCATTCCCAGAGCCCTGTGTACTTGGCTCTGTGTACAGCTCATGCCCACCCACTCTTGCAGGCAGGAGAGGCCATGCTCAGTTACCCTGCAGCTCCTGGCCCTGCCTGCACAGCCAACACCACGCGGCCAGATATCGTCAGGAAGCAAATGGCATACGAGGCAGTGGAACTGCTGATTGCTTCTGCCCACGCAAAGAAATTTCTGCCATCACCCATTCTGTACAAGACACATCCTTCCTTGGCCTCCCTTTTTTAACATATTCTTTCCTGGCTCTAGCTGGAGCATGCCCAGCAAAGCTTTCTGAACTGCAGATGAATGTTGCTTTCACAGACAGAGAGGGCTTTGATTCCTGCAATCTGGAGAGGGAGGCTTCAAAGCCCATGATCTTTTAGCACAGGCTACAGGGGACATTGCAAGCCAAACTCACTTTGTAGCAAAAGAAAGACCATTATCCACTCTGCCGTGGCTCAGAATATGCTTTACCTTGGGGAAATGTTGACTTCTAAGATCCAGGGCTTGAGGTTTTCATCCAGCATGATATCAAACCCAAACAGCTCATGGCAACAATACGGCCGGCGCACATACATCTTCACCAGGCTGTTCACGTAGGGCTCAGAACTGCAAGCCAAGAAAAATTGCTTACTTTCAACATTCAGACAAACAGCAGAGCTCTGGCTGTTCACAGCACATGTTGACAGTTCTGGAAGTGTAATGCAGCCATGTGCTGTGGGAGCAGGTGGGCTGAGGGACCAACACGGGCCTGTGAGTTGCTGCTGCTTTACCACGTATGGATCCAGCACTGCATCCTGAGCATCCCTGCTGTGTCAGGTAGCATCCACCTCTGAATACAAGATTTATCCTGCACCAGGGACCATTCTCTCAGGCTCCCATGCAAAGCAGAAGGGTGGGTGCCAAGCTGGGCAATTTTGGATACACCACACCTTCCTGGCCTTCAGGCAGGTCAGGGAAATATAAGGTCTGTTTACCCTAGTAAACTGTAGGCTTACTGTAGCTCCTGCAGCTACTGTTGCGGGAGCGTAAGTAACAGGATGAAAGGAGGGATCTGCAGAGAAATACTGAAGCCAACAGCAGTGATAGCATTTCAGTTAGGAGCAAAAGGACCAGGCTGAGAAGGGACTGGACAGTCAGAGGGGCCAGGGGGCACGTCACAGAAACACAGAGCAAGGAGTGCCAAGACTCACGCAATGATGGTTTTGATAACGATGTCTTTAATCTTCTCCCAGATGGCCTCACTATTAACTCCCTTCTGGGTCAGGTAACTCCAGAGAGCTTTGAGTGCCCTGTGAGAGAGAAAGCAAAGGAAGTAGCTCTGTAGCCCCTTGCTGCTGGTGGTGAAAGCAACAGAGGGGAACCCTGACAGCACTCTTCCCTGACATGGCAATCCTCCTGACATCCTCAAACCTCTCACATCCTAGTTGCTGCTCTCCCCAGCCTGGCCCCTGGTCTTGAAGGCCCAAGCTACTAGGAACATGAATCTGTCATAGACTTCTCTCAGCACAGTCCCAAATTAGCACATGAGCAAGGTAAGTCAGGCCCAGATCTTCAATTCCCTCCCCCTCCATGTCCTCAGCAAACCTCCCCTTCCTGCAGGCCTTCCCCCGCAGCACTACAAAGCAGCTCAGCAGGGATCCAGAAGACCCCAAAAATGTTTTAGCTAAAGCCACTTCACTGAGGCTTCAGAGATGAAAAAAAATGGGTAACATCTGAAAAATGTGGGTAACAAGATGGTATGAGGGAGCAACTATGCTTTTACAGGAGTTTCCCACACCACACTGAGTGCTGCAAACTACTCTGACACTGAGCCAAGGATGCTCAGATATTTCTCAAGTGAGACCATGTGGCTAATGGCCAGGAATCCAAAGGTCACACTTCCTGCATACAAGATGGAATGGACTACAGCAACACTTATCTTTAACATAGGAGCAGCCAGCTTTGACTTGCATGCAAGTATGGAAAACCCACACAATCCCACCCCCACACAATTGCAACTGCTGAGAGGCAGCAGACCCTGCTAAAAGTCCCAGTGGAGGAAGAGACCACTGTATAGCAAGTCCAGGTCTAATCTGGGCACAAGAAAACACCTTTTGCAACTCCCTTTGAAGTGCAGCAGCCCTGCCCAGGCTGAGAATTGAGAACTCTATCCTGCACTATTTTTAAAAGGGTTCAAACACCACCATGGAATCAGAGACAAGTTCCTAGGGCTTGCATCCATTCACCCATGGGACAGCAAGGAATGGGAACTCCTGCAAGATTACAGCCCTCCTCCCAAAGGCCTAGAAATGGCACCACTGCTCCTATTCGGCAGGAGTAGCACATAAATTAACAGTTCTGAACCAGGGCTGTCCCCTTCTCTGCCTCCACAGCAAAGTCAAGAG
Source organism: Illadopsis cleaveri (assembly GCA_013399915.1). NCBI lineage: Eukaryota > Metazoa > Chordata > Aves > Passeriformes > Timaliidae > Illadopsis > Illadopsis cleaveri. Next base: position 1,202,172 of record VXBB01002174.1, on the reverse strand, counting down.
TGAAATGGGCAGAAGTTCCCATCTAGACAATTTAAGGATCACCCATACAATATCTAACAAAAACCAAACAGATTCTGCTTTAACCACATCCCATCGCCCCCACAACAGGGGAAGGGGATGAATGAGCAGAGATGAGTGCAGTGTTGGAAGCAGGGAATGGCACAGACACAGGCAGGATGAGAACAGCACCTACAGCTCAAGCAGCAGTGGATAGGATGAATCACAAGCCAGGGAGCCCAGCCAGAGTCCACTGACACTAACTCATGCTAAAATCACTCTGTTCTTTCAGTTTCCCAAGTGGGTGCAGATGATACAGAAAGCAAGTTCAAGTTTTGGGTAAGAATACTGAAAAAAGTCTGACTTAATGGGACTTAGAAAGAGCTACCTTGTACCCTAAAAGCAGCACCTACCATTTGTGGCCCTGACAAGCAGTCTCATCCGAGTTGGATTTGTACTCCGTGTTCTTCTTATTCACACTGTAGTTGGTCAAGTGCATGAACTTGTTGCTGAGGCTCTCCATTGAGGAAGAGTACCTGGAGGAGGCAAGAGTAACACAAGCTGTCCAAGACTGAAGTGGCTGTCCCCAGGTCCACGAGGCAGGCACAGACTTTGTTCTCATCTCAGACCACTCTCAGCCACCCACCAGCCCAGCTGTCTGCAGCTCTCTGTCCCTATAGACCTCAAGCTAATGGAACAAAACGTGAGACAGAACAGGCTGCCTTGGGACAGTGGAATGCAATCCCACCCTCACAGCATGTCCTCAAGAAATAAAAGCCAGCGCATCAGTGAGGAGATGCACTGATGGAACTGCAGCAGCCTGAGGCAATACAATGAAAACTGGAAGAAACATCTCAGTTGCTGGTGTGCCAGCTGTTCTGAACCATAAAGCACAGACATATTTCAAGAACTGCTTTACACTGAGCTGATCTTTCATTGGAAAGGCTGGATGTAGGCAGCATCCTCTCACATTCCTTTTCAACAGTCACCTGCAGCGACCCCAAGTGTTTCCACACTGCTTCTTAAGCAAGCAAGATACAGCTTTAAGCATCACCCTTATAAGAGATGACTCCCTCCTGCCCCAGGCAAGGCAGGTACCGCAGCCACAGATGCCTGGGCACCAAGGCAGCCCCCAGAACTACTCTCCTGCACAACCTACTTGCAGCTGGCAAAGCGAACCAATCCATCCTTGAACAGGTAGACCCTGAGAGGATCATAGCAAGTGACGTAAACATAGATCCTCAGGTCAAACTTCTTCCCGCCAATGAGGTAGGGTTTGTGCAGATATCTGCAGAGGGAAGTAAGCACATAAGGGTTATGATTTTCATATGCAGGAATATCTCTAACTCCCAATTCAGAAGCCTTGGCAAAACAAGGGATCAATGCAGAAGCCTTTTTGCACAGCATTTCCAAGTTAATCTCATCACAGACAAAATGAGAGAACGAGCAGCTCTCCCATTCATGAGGAGTTCCTGCAGCACATAAGCAGTATTTCCTTCTGTTCAGTTCCATTTTGAAGAGATTTTCCCCAGTTTTAAGGCACAGTAGCTTTTCCACACCCACAACGCTGATCGCAATATTCAGGAACATCTAAGACATGCAGTACACCACAGATGGTTTTGTACAGTGAGCAGAAACAGTTGGGTATTTTAATCCAAAGCATTTGATTATTCATCCTACAAGTTCATCATTTTCCATAGGAAAGATTATCTCATTGCATGGAAAGTGGACAGGGAGAACTAACAAGCAAACACAACAGATCCCTGTCTGCCAAACACTGCAGTTTTCCTGCCCTCACAAGAATCTTCCCAGAAAGCAACCTCAAATCAAGATGAACTATTCCACTTTTCTGCAGAAGGGGAAGGAGATTGACAACTCTTGTTATTTCAGGAAAATCCTTTGACTAACATCTACACACACTGAGGCTTTTACTGAACCATTCTAACTTGGATAAGAACAAATCTTTGACAAATGTCACCTCTTCCCTGGGACATCTCTTCCCACTGTGCTTGTGTGAACTGGATAAGGTTTGTTTGTCTCCAAACATGCCAAATCCCAGAGCACAGAGCAGTAGGAGCCAGATCACAGCAGACCTGAAGCTGTCCACCTGCCAGTCAGAAGCCCCAGAAAGCTCATGAAATCAAGTTGTGTCTGAGACCTCAAATATCTACACAGAGACAGCAGCACTCCAGTAAGCTCAGCTGCAGCTGACGGGAGTCAAACTTCCAGCAGCAGGACAACCAGGCAGTTTCCAGAGAAGTCTCCAGATGCAAATCAGGTACTTCTGCTTTGCCACACAGTGGCAAGGGCCCAGAATTGGCTAGAAGTACAAGACACTAAGAGGTCCCAGGCTGTGTGTCAACCCTGGCTTTATATTCACTTACCTCTGTACTAGCAGTGGCCTCCTTTTGGGGAGCTGGCTCCATTTGTGGATGACCTGGATACCAATGCCTCTTGCTGATGCTGGCTGCAAAACACAAAAAAGAAAGGATCAGATCTCCCTGCAGCTATAAAAGGACAGAGAATTGAGTTCTGCTTTACACCCACTGGTTTCACAATCCATTTCTGTCGGCTAGCTCCTTCCTCCCATGCTTTCCTGAGTAATTTGATGTCCTGGGGCAGGATGAAGGATTGAGGAAAGAAATTAAACTCCTTTTTCCCACAGCGAGCCTGCATCTTCAACAGGTTGCGCCACAGACGGTCCTTCCTTCCAATTTGAAATGAACCAGGGAAGTGGTTTAGCTGGAAAGGAACACAGATGCTATGAGACACCTCTGCTTCCCCATCTCCTTGCCCACCCCTTCCTGCTCCCTTGGCAGAGGATACATCCCTTCTGAATACAGTGCAGGGTGACAGTCTTTGCTCCCCTCTCAAGATTGCACCCAAACTCATGCTGCCTATTCCTGAAGCTTAGCAAGGACAAACGACATAGGTTAGAGCATCACAGCTCTTCAGAAAAGGCATGTACTTGTGACAGATACCAAAGCTTTGGTCCCTCACAGGTTCTTAAGCCATGAGCCACACCTGACTGTCCTGTGATTGGAGTAAGGTACATCCCCTTTGCTGCACTGGCAGTGAGGGCACTGTCTCTATCCCTCAGTTCTGCCAGAAGAAGGACTGATTTAAGCAACAATGACTGAATTCAGAGGAGCTAACATATAAACACCATTTGGCTACAGCCTCAGGCTGTACAAGAGCCACCCTCACAGCAGAGATGCCTGTTTCTTGGACTCCTCTCCCAGTTCTGGAAGGGACACTGCAGGGACCACTTCCATAGCAAACACCTGGCCCTGAGGGGAGGGGCACCCAAATTGCTTCCAACACATTCTCCATGCATGTGAAGGAGGTCAGCCAAAAATAGCCCCTACCTTTTGATGCTCCCTGATGGCTTTGAAGCCAGGGGACTTCATGTGGTGGCCCCAGCAACCCAGCCAGTCATTGCTTTCTGCAGGAAAAACAGAAAAGTCCATGACTGAGTACCCTGCCACCCTCTCAACCCACAGCACCCCATCTCCTTGGGCTAGCAGAAGAGTGCCAAGGATGGTCCACAGCTATAGCACAAAGCACTCATACTCGCTACTGCAAAGCTGCCAAAGCATGGGCTGTGAGTGGCATCCAGTTAACCAAGTGGGTTATAGCAAATATGACTGGTTGCAAGGCTGAAGAGGCAAAGGGTCAAAGGAATGCCTTTAATTCCCCAGCATCCTGACTTCTCTGCATTACAGCTGGCAAATGAAGCAGTTGGCTAAAGAATGCTGTGCTCCTGAGTGACATGTAGGATGCAAAAACTTCTTAGGATTTCCTCTGCCCTCCATGTCTCATTACAACCCCAAAATAGTCTGTGCAGAGGTCTCCTGATACATGCAGGAGTCCCATAAATAATTCCAGAAGATTGCATTCCAGAGTATGAATCGTAGCTGCAAATGCTCAGTGCTTCTCCTACACATCTCTTCTGTGACAAGTTTCCCAACCCTGAGAACTCTGGCTATGGTCAGAGAAGATGCCTTCCTCCGCAGTACATGGGGACAAGGAGCAGCAGTGCTGGGCCTGGAACTACACGAGGGCCAGCCTCCTCACAGTGGCAAGCCAGAGCAAACTTGCCTCACATCTGCCTCAGTTCCTGACAGTCCAGGAGCAAGTCCTTGTGGTCTATGCCAGGAACAAGCCAAGAGGCAGATCAGACCCTGCTGGGACCCACAGATCTTGGATACTGCAGGTCAGACAGGCAATAGTGTGAACCCAGCATCCTACAGTGCACGGCTGTATTGCTTTCTGCTCTGTTCTTTGCAGGCATTCTGCCTTCTTGTGTCCCTGCACTGGAGGTAAAGGAAGGACACAATGTTGTCTCCCCCAACTTACTTTTGCTAACTCTGAAGTGGGACCTGTCAATAGTTTGCTTCACTATGTTAGGCGTGACTCTGCACATTTTCCATCGCAGCAGCTTCCTCTGCTCCCAAGGCAGCTTTTCCACTAGGAAGGCAAAAAGTTAAAGACCGAAGGAAAACAAACACAATACTTGGAGTTACTACAGCTGCAAAATTCTTATGGTTTGCCACACAGGCACCCGGCCGGTAGACGGGGGTGCACAGCCATCGTTCCAGAATCGACATGGAGCAGAAGACTCCACAGCTGGGGGAGATCCAGCTGGAACATTCAGTGGCAGCCTGAGTCACGCTCCAGACAATGGAAGCAACAGAGTTCACTGCAGCCATCTGGATCTCACAGCAGTGCTGGGTCTCATCGTGGGAAGGGTTAAGGACAGCCACTGCCAGCCAGCTCCAGGTTGTGTGCTAGTGTCCCTTGCTCCCTAATAATGGGCTGGCCACTCTCATCCTGTGCAGCAACAGGCCTTGGCTCACCTGTCTCATCCCGAGTACTGAAGTAGATAGTTGGAGGCACATTAGGGAATAAACTGCAGACAAGAGCTGGTTTAAGCACTTTATCTTGAGCCTCAGCAGGCTGGGCCAGGCACCCAATGCAATTCCTAAGAAAGATGAAAGAGTAAGCAGCTGGCTAAAAGTGAAAAGTAATGAAGGAAGAGGGAATCTGGGAGGAGCCTTAATCTGGGTATCAGGAATTTGCACCATCATTGCAATGTGGTGCAAGCAATGGGCACTAACGTCAGTAACTCAGTCTGCAGTAATGAGGGGGTGAGTCTGCAATGAATGCACATGCTAAGTAACCACTGTGGTGTTTGTGATTTTTCTGGGGCAAGGGGTGGAGTTTTTTACATGACAAACCCTATAACTTTGTCCAAGGGAGCAAAGGGTGGAGATTGTAATACATATGATTTAACTGTTGCAACCCTTGCGGTTTTTCTGTGTTACAGGGAAGAGGGATGGAGTTTTACCCACTGTATGTACACCTCACCACAGCAAGCCCCAATACTAGGAAGGAGGGACAGAATTTGTAATGTTTCTATTAAGGTCATGATGAAGTGAAAAGTAGGGTTTGCAATAACGTATATTCAAGTATATGCCACTGCAGCCAGTGGGAGAAGCCACACCAGAGCAATCCAGTATGGAACAAAGAGCAGCAAAAGAAAAGGAACTACAACACACTATCACCAATCTCTCAGGCCACCCCTTGCCTCACTGAAGGGACTGAGTGTAGCTTGTTGCAGAAGAATTGGAGAAAAGGACAGGGGAAGAAGAGGTGTTTTCTCGAAGTCTTTGGTTTTGGTGTTTTTTTTTTTCTTTTCAGCACTGAAATCAATAATTAAAAGTTTATTAATTGGCAAAGATTATAGTGGTTAACATTCTCTGGCATAAAACTGGTTTTGTCCACAACAAACTGAAGGCAGGAGACAGCTGCAGAGGCTTCAAGACCAGGCCAGCACACAGCCTGCACAAAGAAGTGGTCAACATCCCTCTCCAGTTGTTGCAAGAGGCATTTAGCCCAAGCACTGCTTCCTCCCCACATCTGCCCCAGAGGCAAACCAGACACAACCTGCCAGAAACAGCTGCTGGGCCAGTTTACATCACCTCTGCAGGACTTTCACAACCACATGTGCACACCCAGAGCCCTGCAGCACCCTAAGGCTCAACACTTGCTCACAGATAGCCTTGCTTGTCTCCCAGATTAGTGATGATGTGATGGGAAGCAGCAAGTTGTCAGGCAGACAGCAAAGCCTGAGGCTTTGGGTGAAGAACTTTTTTCTAATATCCAACCTAAACATCCCCTGACAGAACTTCAGGCCATTCCCTTGGGTCCTGGGACAAGTCTAGAAAAAACCACTAAGTTCAGTGCACTGTTTACAGCTACTAACCTGGATCCAGAAGTCACGGAGCCACTGGATGACACATCAGCATCAGAGGAAGCATCCGAGACACCTGCAGGAGGGAACAAACTCAAGTTTCATCTCTGTGAGGAGTGAATGTACACAGCTAGGGAAGGAAGAGAAGAAACAAATGCACCAGGGGACAGAACCTTCCAGCTGCCCCAAATCCTTGGATCCTGGCTTTTGCCTACCAATTGGGGTAGTAAAAACAGGGAAGGGAGCAGAGCTGACAGCCCTGCACAGAAAGGAGATGGGTAAGTTCTGGAGGACAGTGGTGAGCCCTTGCTTGCTTCCAGAAGGAACCCATGCAGTTCCTCCTTGCTGTTACATCACTTTTGGGTTCAGTACATCCTGAAATGATAGCACGAATGTAAGACAGGAGAGCAGCTGTGCTCACCCCCAGCTCCCAGACAGCTCCTGCTCTTCCCCACATTGAGGCATGGAGCACAGCCTCCCCTGGGGAACCAGCACTCACTGTCCTCATACTCCTCTTGACTGCAGCTCTCATCCAGGCCATCAGGAAGTTCTTCCTCTGCTTCATCCTGGGGATGGCTCAGCTCCAGCAGTGACTTCTCAGCAGCAGTACTGGGACAAAGGACATCACATAAAAAGGAATGGCACATGCTTTCCGGGACCAAAAGCCCAAAAGCCCATGAGGCAGCATGAGATAATGTGGGCAGGGGAATGAGGGCACTGCCCTCTCCAGTGCTGATGTACAAGCATTCATCCCAAGCTAGCAATGGAGAGGCCCCAGACCATGCTGAGAAGGAACATGTTCCAGAGCAGCTAGAAAGAAGAGGAACAAGCACATCCTCTCTCAGCAGGAGAGCAGGAGTTCCACATCCTCATACCCTCTCTATGCTGTATCAGCTCTGTGTTCTTTTATGAAGCCATGTCTCTGACTAGGAAGGCGTGGCTCAACAGCAGGCTTCATTCAAGGTATGTGCAAAGCCTTCCACTGCAGGCAAGGCCCCCAGCTGAGGAGAACAAACTAGAAATGCCACATAGTAACTCCTTGCTGTGGTTGAAGGAGGTGGAACAGCTTGGAGCCATCCCAAGTGCCTGCGTGGAGCTGGGGGTTGCAAGAAGGTGCCCCACCCACTAGGATGCTGCAGCTGTGTTTTGCTCATGGACACAGCCCATGGTTATCCTTATGGCCATCTCGTACTGCCCACAGTGCGTCCTCTCCCAACACACACAGATGCAGCGGCCAGCCTGGCACATCCTGTCACAGCCTCCCTCCTCCTCCTGCCTTTACTTACTCAAGCTTTCCTGGGACCACAGCCTGGGCCTGTTTCTCCTCTTTCTCCAGCTGGATGGTGGACACCTGTGCTGCCACTTCAGAGATGGCAGTGAAGTGCGGGGGCTCTGTTCTCGCCAGGCAGTCCCCGGCACACAGAGGGCTCAGCGTGCCCGCGGGACGGCAGCCGGGGCTGCAGTCGGGAGTGCCGCCACACGAGGCCGAGGGAGGGACACTGATCTGCTGAGTGCAGCCAACGGCATCACAGGTGCCTGTAAGGCTCCAGTTACTGTTAAGGCGATGGCTGCCCAGCTCCGCGTTCAGGGGAGCAATGGTTTCTTTCCGGGTGATCTGCACTTCAGCATGCTGCCTCCTCCTGCTGTTCTGATTGGACAGGCTGCCCACATTCACAAGGCCAGAACTTTTAAATTGGCACCCAAAGCCTCTGTGTGTGGCAGCCTGACTAGGTAGCTGCTGCAAAGCCTTAAAGAGGCTCCTCTCGTGATCCTTCTCTTTTGAGCTGCAAAGTCTCCCCTTAGGGTTCCCCAACCAGCACTGGTCCTTCCTGAGGATCGCACTGCTTGGCACAGGGGTAAAGAAGGGAACTGTGTTTTGCTCTGACACAACGTTGCTGTTCGTCACTGCTCTGTTGATCAGACTGCTAGGGAAGCTGTCTCTAGAGGCCCTGGAGTGGGACCATGAAGCAGCAGGAAAACTCCAGTTGTTTTCCACCTTTTTCATCCTCAATGACTGCAGAAAAGGCACTTTAGCACTGCTTGGCCATAGAAAGGAGTTGTTATTGAGCACTGATGTACAGGAGCTGGCAGCCTGCTGACCTGAGCTGAGGGCAGAGCGCTCCTCTGCCAGCAGGCAGGGCTCCATCAGCACGGAAGACATCACCCTTCTCGTGACAGAGCCAGTGTCTGGAGGGCTTTGGAGGCTGTCTTCAGTGGGCTGTGCATGGTGTAGTGATGGTGAGCACAAGAAGCAGGATTGCTGCAGAGGGATCCCTGAGGGCAGCAGGATGCGATCCTGGAAAGCACTCACATATCTCTTCTCTAAATTCCAGACGGGTTTCGCCTGCTGCTGAGCGAGGCGCCAGGCCCAGCACGCCTGAGGTCTTTCTGCCGGAAGGGTGCCTGACTCCAGCCCAACGCTCTTGTGCTGCTTGGGGCTCAGATTAGCATGGTCTGGTCCTGCAGACGCCATGTACAGCCATAACATGTGAGGCACAAGGGCATCAGTCACCTACAGCAGCATCTTTGCTGGCCTGAAACAAAAGGACAATATGAAAGACACTGTTGCCCTGCCAGGGCACAGCACCCAGCCCAATGCCAGGTGAGGAAAGCAGGGTGAGCTGCTTTTCCTGCAGGATTAAAGCCACATCTCCCATTTACAGAGCTCACCAAGAGTCTCCTGAGACCAAGTCAAAGAACGGCTGGCATCTCACGTGAAATCAGAGGATGCAAAGAACAATGTAAAGAGAGCCATCTGCAGGAAAGCTTGTACTCTGCAAACACACAGGGGTGCCTGACTACCAGCCAGGGCCATGGAGTAGCCGTCCCAGCCTAGTCACCCTGTCTGCAACAAGAGGCTGCCTGCCTGGGACCCACATGGCAGTTGGAGCTCTCTCCTACAGGTCTGTATCTCCAACATCACCCTCCTGACTCTGCCACAAGCCCCAAAATGTCTGCTTTATTTTTTCTCCCTGCTCCTTAAAGCTGCAGCTCACAATGTTACACAACTAGGTGAGAACCTCAGCCCTTGCTTTTAAAAGGAACATGCTTCTCACTCTTGTAGAAAAGCTCAGTGAGGGCTAAAGGCTTCCTATAAAGCTCAGGACTGAGAAGGCAACAAGAAGCAAATTCAAGGCTGTTCTAACATCAACACCTCTGTTCCCAGCAGAGACTGGCAGTACTGTGCACATAACATTTCTCCCCACTGCAGTTCTACAGAAAAGTCTCCTGCAAGGAGCAAACTGGCAGACCACAGAGCTGCAGATGTTAAGTGTCCTGAATCTTCCTAGAATGAACTGTTGCACCATACCTGCAACATCCTCTTGCCTGAAGAGAAGGGAAAAGAGAAAACAAACCACTAGCCAGTTATTGCTTTAACACATGCCTGGAGGGCCCCTGGATACAGCTGTGATAGGAATTTGTATTCCAAGCAGGCTGGCTGGTTTCTCTACCTTCCAGCTCTCACATGCTTGCATGTCTAAAAAAAAAGTATAAAAAGAAAGATAAGCAGCGCATCAACCACCACATTCTTCCTTTTCTTGCCACACACATGCACACTCCTTTCTCACCTGAAAGACAAGCCTCAGATGCAGCAGTTAAAGAGTAGCTTGGAGACCCTGAGGTTGCTCTGTAGCACCATCACAGCAGCTCACACCACCACAGGGCTGGGTTAGACAGACCTACACCTGCCAGACCTCAATCTGTGAATCAGCTCCAGCACATACCAGGTCAGCAGCATCTCAGCCAGAGAGTGTAGGAGATGGAACATCCCATGTAGGATCCCATAGGAGTTGCATATTCTCAAGGAGAGCTGCTACCCTACCAAGCTCTCTAAGGAAGTATGGAAGGTGCCAAGTCCATTCCACACCCATAGGGCTGCACTACTTGTTAGCACTTGTGCAGTCAAGCTGAGAACTCCTGATGAGGACAGGGTGCCTGCATCCCAGCGGGAGCTGCAGCCCAGAGGGGCTCCAATCCCCAGGGAAGAGAATCCCACAACTGAGATGTACAACACTATTCCACTGCTACCCAATCTGCCCCCAGCAGCAAACCTGGCTGTGTTGTGACATTCACAGTGATTAGCACAGAGTGCAGAAGCTGTGGCTCAGATGCCGCCACCTGCCCAGCTCAAATTTCCACCAGTAAACAAGGGAGCGGAGCTCGGCTTCCATACACTGCCCCCCCCAGATGCACTCAGCTCACAAGTGCACTCAGACCACAAAGTGACCCCAGCACATCAGTGAACATAGGTGTTAAAGAGCAAATTAAAATCCAAGGAGAATGAAAGTGTTCCTGCCTAGAGGGTCTATCACTGTGGCATCACCATGTGCGCTGCCAGTTTGGCCATCGCCTGCACTCTCACCCGGCTGTGAACGACCTTGTAAAACCAGCCCGAAGTGAAAGCCATCTGTACCTCATCCCCACCCGGCTTTACAGCTATCAGTGGATCATCCTGCTGTAAAAATAAAAGTGATGTGGCCTAATGAAGCTGTAACAAGGGCCGTGAATCTTACAGTCAGCTTATACACAGGTGTGAAAATGCCAGCAGAAGCCCTGTATGACTCTGATCTGGAGTAAGTGACAACGGTAGCACAGATGTGACTGACACAGACACGGGGGTACTGCTGACAGCTGTGGCCACCAGGGTGAAGGTCCGGCCATGGCACAGCCTTAGCTAACACTGCCTGGAGCCCAGCTCCACAGTAGCAGACAAAAATGTGCTGAGACTGCCCCTCTCCCAAGCAGTTTTGTCATGGAATTGCAGAAGTGTCTGGACCAGCACCGGGGAGGGGTGTGCAGGAAGCAGCAGCTGCATAAGAAAGCCGCAGGGCCTTTAGTACAGCTTTTAGGTAATGCCTAGGTTGGCCAACTGCTAGTCACCATCACTGTTTCCCTGTGGAGACACCAGAGCTCAGAAATAGGGGCAGGAGGGGCAGAAAGGATGAAAGGAGGATGCCCCCACAGGGGGCAGGTCAGGATGCATCCAGACTGATAGCACCAGCCCATGCTGCCTGTCCTTCCCCCCACTCACACCTCCTGCATGCCAGCACAGCCAACTCTAATGTCCACCTGAAAACTGTCTCCCATCCTTACTGCAAGGATAGCTTGACAAAGCAGCTGCTGAGCATCCAGGAGACCTGATGGAGATGGAGAGAGGCACCTTCACATGCCAGGCTGTGGTCACAACAGGACAGCAGCTGCCACATCTCTATAGCTCTGGGTAGGAACAACGTCACCTGCCCCAGGTAGCCAGCAGGGAAGTTTTCCCTTTATGTTTAATTCAGCTGGAGTTTTGGGATGGATGAAGGTTACAGCTTGATGCAATCCCTAGTTCTGCCAACGCAACTCTACAAAAAAGGAGCTGGAGTCTGTTCTGCATCTCACAATGGCAATAAAACTACACTCCTGAAATTTTATTGTAGAAACATGAGCTAGGAAAGGCCGTGGGTGAACTGGCCAGGCTGGAATTCAAACCCAACCAAGTAATTAATGGATTTTGGCTTGGACTTATTGACACACAATACAGAGGCCAAAGCTGTCACTGCTGCAGTGACTGTACAGCTGCACTTGCTTACAATTATTCTGCCAGTACCTTTTATTGACACACAGCTTGCTCACAAGTGTTGGGACGTCAGCTGGAGCACTGCCACAGCCTGTACAAATGTCACATCACAAGAGCACAGGGTCAACACATGCCCCAGCCTCTGAATGCCCCAGTATGCATCAGTCAAAATCCTTTCTTGCAGCCTGAGCCCCACTGCAGCATGTGCTCCTCTAATGAGAGTGTGGCAGCTCCTCACAGTCCTGTTCCAAACAGGAAAGGACAAGACCTTAAGAGCCTGGGTGTGCACATCATCCTCCTGTTAGAGGCGTTTGGCTGTGGAGGTTATTTTAAGTGCAGCTCAGTGACACACTTAAAATAACAAGAGCTTGTAAATGTATGCACTGCAAGTTGACCTGATAATGTGCTGTCAGCCACACACAGCCTAAAGTCACAAGGAGGAGAGATTAGACAACTGCAATTGCTATTGTTTTCTATGTCCTTGCAGGGTGCATATTATGTTCTGTTTTTTATGATTAAAAGGATAACATCTTTTTCTAAATGAGACCTGAGTTCACACCAAGTTCCTCACTTGCAGCTCTGGGACTTTTGATTAAGGCTTGACAAGCAACTTAACAACAATGCAAAACAAACAGGTTTTAAAACCAATATACATTTCAAAATAAGGGTTTGTATCCCTTCAAAAAACTTAAAACTTTGAACAAGATCAGCAACATTGATCGGAAACCAACTGAGTGCCTAAAACTGCTCCAACAGCTGGTAGCTAGGTACAAACCTGTGTTTCAACAGCATGGAAACAGCCCTCCCTCCCCTACATCAGCTCCAAGAAGCAAGTGGCCTCAAGGACAGTCACACAGGATGCCAAAGCACCTGAGGCCATCAGCACGTTCAAGCTGAAGAGCAGAGAGTGTTGCTGGCCACAATTTGTCTACAAGGACAACACAGTTCAGAGGCAGCTTGGCCACTGCAGAAATGCTGTTGGTGTAACAGCCTGGTGTGCTGCTTTGCCACACAGTTAAGCATCACTGTCCCCTCTCAGCTTCAGTATCATCATTGCAGAAACACATTTTGTGTACAAATCCAGAGGATGACAACCAACTTCTGTCCCAATCAAGACATCAAGTTTTTGCTTGGCCACGCAGGTTAAAAAAAAACAACAAACAACCCAAAGCAAAAAACAAACAAAAATGAAACAACAAAAACAACCAACAACAAAACAAAAACAAAACAAAAACAAAACAAACAAACAAAAACCCCAACAAAACAACAAAACCCAATGAGAACTCAAACTCTCTGAGGATGCATCAGCAAATTCCACCTACATCCCAGGATTACATTTGTGCCAGGGCTGGTCATTTCCATTCATCAGCTGTGGTGCTGAACGCCACTCTACATTGAATAGAGGAAGTATGAGGAGTGTATGGCTGCCCAAAATGATCCTTTACCTAAGCAGAGCACTGCCCTGCAAGAGAAATAGAGTAGTTCAGGTGTGTGCTCCTGTTCCCAAGGTGGAGGCAGACCTCAGGGACAGCAGGATGCTGGACCGAGCCATGGGACAGCTGGAATCCAACCACCACCTCACCCTGAGCTGCAGCAAGTGCCTGCCTCCCTGCACACACAGGGTGGGCTGGGTACTGAAGGCTCATGTGTTTGACTTCACAAGGGACTTTCCCACCACTCTAAGCGCACTGACGCTCAGTTGCCAGACGAGGTGAGGAACTCTGGCACAGCAGGCAGAAAATCCAGCACTGCAGCTTGAGTGCACCAGGGACACCTAAAGTAAAGGGCTGGCTCAGTGCTCACCCTGGCAGAGCTGCCCTGGCTGTGACCAGACAGTGCAGGGGCCACAGCAAAGGGCAGAGCATGGAGCCCCTATCGCTATCAAAGGATATCAACTTTTCTCCCTGGCAGACTCCCCAGGGCCTGAAGCAGACATAGTGTATGGTAACAGCAGATAATGCAGCTCTGTTTCTCCAGCAGTGAAGCTGGCAAGTGCCTGCCTTTGCTCCCACCCGATTTGTATTTTTTCATCACATGGGCAACAGAAGCAGTTGTACTGGAGCATAAACAAGAGTAGAGAAACAAGTCTGGGTTAAAAGCAACAAGCTAAGCCATGAGGTGTTTAACAGCCTTTCACCAAGGAAGACTACAGCCCATTCCTGAAGATCCAAACTGAAGGGACAGCATTTTCAATCAAGTGTCATGATGGGAGAAAAGGCACAGGTGAATTACATGGCAAGACCTGGGAAGAGTTTGGCCACCAGTGTAGGATCTGAGGGCAGTCAGCACAACTCCATCTGGTCTTAGGCAGACTGGACTTTAGTAGAAAAATAAAAGTAGAGGATTTAGAGTGAATGAAACAAGTATAAAATATCGACACATAGCAGGGAGACAAGAACTACCCAGTTAGTTCAAAACACATAATTTCTTAGTCGATCTTCTGTTCTTGATATTTTTTACTGAAACATATCTGCAATCACAAGAAAAGGTTCCCAGATTTGTCCTTCAGTATGTGCTGAGGATTCTTCCATGTCCTGACAGGGCTGGGAAAAATTCTTCTGAAGGTACCGCAAAACCCTCACTCCATACAGCAATCTCTCAGGATTCAGGAGTGGAGAAGAAACAGAGACACAAGGTGAGAAGCTGCCAAATACTCCCAGACTTGATGCATGGCAGGAACCTGGGAAATGTCAAGGAGTGGCACCCAGCCAGGCTGGTACAGCAGCCAAAGCCCCCAACCTGTGACAGTGATCTGACACCTCCACGCAGGCACTGTTATGTGGGGATGGTGACATTTGTCCCCTCAGCTCCTCCGTGAAATGTGATCCCTGCTGTGCTGAGAAGGACCCCTCGACTGAGGTGTGGGAAGGGGCAATTGTCATCAATGAACTTTACCTAACACAAAACAACTGCAGCAAGAGAGCAACAAAAGGACAGACAAATGTTACTATCTGCGGGGTACAAACAGTAAGAATTGTGAAAATACTCTTCTATAAAACTATAAGGCCAACAATCCACTGTAAATTCCCCCAAAGTATCCAGGAGTCACTAGATGTCATCTGCCCATTCAGTGAGGAGAACACCACAATAAAAAAGACAAGCCCCAGGGAGTCATGGAGGAAGAGTTTTGATGTGGAGCTGTGAGGCTGAACTCTGCCTCCTATGAGAAATCCACAGCCCAGCTGCACAGGAAGACAGGAGGCTGGCACAGTGCCACAGGGCTTCCCCACATCTTTGCTCCTCACTCCCTGCCCAAATCCTGGAGGCATTGAGGAAATACTCCAGGCTTGTCTCAGCTCAGCTCTGCCTTTCATCTTTTTCAGACTCAACGACTCCTTTTTACAACACAAGAGCAGCCAAGCCAAGACCCCAATGAAAGGATGGACAGCTAAGATGTCCCAGCATCCCACCTGGGCCTCGTCAATCCCAGCTTCATCCTAATACTCCAAGTACCATTGGAGATCCCTGGGGCCATGGATAGCTGGGGAGCCAGCCCTTCCTCCCTGCCGCTCGCCCAGGGAACGTGCTGTGTCTCGTTTCTCCAAGTGAAAGCCTTTGAAGCCAAAGGTGCTATCAGGATGCTCTATCCTGGCGCCGGAGCGCCGCCCAGGCCGCCAACCCCAGCATGTCTCGCCACAGAGCGCTCCCGAACCGCCGCCCCAGCCCCACGGGGTCACAGGGCAAGACCATGGCGAGCCCCGCGAGGAGGCCCGGGGTGGAGCGAGGTGCCTCTTCGGGGCACGGGCACGGCTACGGGGCGGAGCGGCAGGGGAGGCAGCGGGGGAGACCACGAGCCCAACGCCCTAACGGGGGAACTCTGACAGTGCAACCCGGGGAGACACACGGGAAGCAAAGGCCCGCTCCAGAGGGCGGCAAGACCGCCATACTCACCGCCCGCCCGGGCCCGCCGGACCCGCCGCCGCCGTTACCATGGGGAGCCGGCGGGCCCCCGGGACTACAGCTCCCCGCCGCCAC
>VXBB01002174.1:1117157-1186356 GCA_013399915.1 Illadopsis cleaveri | reverse complement strand
GTCGCGGGGTGTACTGCCCCCTGGCGGTACGGCGGAGCCTGGCGGCGGGGGCACGGCTCCGGGAGCCGTAGGGAAACACGCGGTTACGGAAGGAACGGGCATTTTTTTTCAGGGCCGGCTTCCCACGGGGGGCAGCCCGGGTAAAGACAGCCGGGTAGAGTCCCCCTCAGGCGGACAACGCGGGTTCCAAGGAAAGTGGGGCTGGAGTCTGAGGAGGGCGAAGGAAGGGTCGGTGGCGTCCCGGGATGCCCGGGCGTCACCGCTCAGCGCCGGTACGCGGCGACAGCTGGCCGGGCTCCGCGCGGCAGGGCAGAGCTGCGAGGCGGCGGAGGAGCAGCTCGCAGTGCCGGGCAGAAGGCGACCGGGGATTGAAACCGGCCAGCGCGGCCAGCCTCTCGGTGGCTTTGAGGGACAGCAGGACCTGCACAGCCAAGAGAGGGACAGGAGTCACCCACTAGCTTGACCCTTGTCCCCACAACTCCATCTGGTCCCCCAAAGGAGCCGAGGTCCCCGTGCAGCACCTGCTGGATCTCAGGGTGCTGGCCGAGGGCTCGCAGTGCCTCGAGGGCTCCCTCCCGCACGGTCCTCCTAGGGTCCTGGCAGGTGACCTGCAGCAGAAGGTCGGGGGCCCTGTTCTGGATCAGCAGATCCCTCAGCTCCGCCCCGCGCTGGCCCAGGTTGCTCAGGGCCAGGGCCGCGTTGCAGCACGTTTTGGCCTGCGTGTCGCTCAGCAGCCGGGTCAGCGTGGGCACGGCCCTGCCCAGGGTCCCCGCCGAGCAAGACGCGTGGCCGGCAGCGTTGCCCACTGCAAAGGTGGCTGCCCTGCGCACGCAGCTCTCCGCGTCCGACAGGCACTCAAGCAGCCTCTCCAGCCAACCGGGCTGGCTCTGCAGCGCTGGGGAGAAGTTGTGGCGGAGCAGGTTGCCCAGGAAGTTGCAGGTTCTGGCCCGTATCAGGTGTTGCTTGTGGCTGAGCAGGTAGGTCAGTGGCTGGTCAGCCACATCTGAGTCTCTTAGGATCCTCTGGAGAAAGGGCAGGTGCTCTGAAGAGGCCCGGGCCACGTGGGTCAAGAGAGACAGGAGGTCACTTGTGAGCATGACATTGTCTGAGAACAGGACAGACTTCAAGAAGGCAACAGTGTGCTCCGAGGCAGCAGCTTCTCTCACCACTTGGTCTATGACCTGTGTATCAGACACCACAAGTTGGCACAAGAGACCCATTGGGAGCTCGGTGAACGAGAAGGGCAGATGGCAGGCGCAGACCTAAGGCAAAAGGACAGACAGCACTGCTGAGTGCCCTGCGCTCACGTGTGAGCTGAGCCAAGCCAAGCAGCAGCTGAAGGCAGCCAGCAGGTCAGCACAAGCTTAGCAGCCAGTCAAGCTTCTCCAAGGGCTGCATACCACCCAAATGACATCCTTGTGTGGGCAGGAACTGCCAACACAACGTGGTGCCTGCCATTGGGGACTGCAAGGTAGGGAGGCATCACCACAGTGTGGGAGGAAGGAGGAACACAGGGCCAAGAGAGTACCTGCAGCAGCTGGGCAGGGATCTGGGTATCTCTCACAGCCTCCATGATCAGTGCTAAGGTGTCTTTATCCACATCCAGGGCAAAAGGGAAAGAGAGGAGCTGGCAGACCTGGATGACCACATCTGGGACAACCTCAGGGTCCCCATCCTTTCCTGCTTGCCTGAATTTGTGAAAGAGAGAGGGCTTAATACAGAGGTGATCAGAAAAACCTCAGGGCAAAGGGCACTAAGGAGAGGCTCTGCAAGTGCCTGGTCAGGAACTTCTCAGCCCTTGGTGTGCTCATGTCCATGCCCCATTCAACAGCTGAGCTCTGCCCACTTCAGCCCTTGCCACAACTCACATCTGTGCCAGGCATGCCAAGAAGCCAGGGGACAGCAGCCTCTTCAGTGTCACCATGAGGACACCATGGCTCTGGGTGAGCTGAAGCAGACACTGGTGGGACTCACGAGTGAAGACGCTGAGGGCCAGGCTGAGAAATAACAGGGTTCCTGCAGGGGAAACAGCAGGCAAAAAGGCAAAGCTAGAGAAGGCTGTAAAGTCCCTTCACTTCTGTCTGTGCTACCTCAAGGCTGCTCCAGGGTGGATTCTGTGATTCCCTGCCCAAAACCAGAAAATCTCTGCCCAGGTGGTCACACCTGTCAGAGTGGACATTCATTGTAGCATAGACACCCTTTTTTGTTCCTCCACACCCAGCTCAGCTGAGCTGCTGCCAGCTGGGCACAGCATGGGCCAGCCCAGCCCTCTCTCCCCAGAAGACACTGCAATCCTCAAGAAAAACCACCTGAGTCCTCTGGCCTCAGGAAACCATGTGGACAGGGCCAAACATGGGTAAGTCTGAGGGCAGGATGTGAAGCAGGGTCCAGGGCAAATGCTCTGCTGTCCCACAGCTCCTACCTCGAGGGGAGAGGAGGTTCCAGTCTGGCTCTGCCATGGGGTGACCAGCACCTGGAGGTGGGTCTCCCTCCAGCGCTGCGCTGTTGGTGCCCACATGAAGTACCACAGCAACACAATGCCAGACCAGGCTCCACAGCTCTGAAGAAGCAAAGCCTTGCTCCAAGACCACATCCTCCTAGAGGCAGAGAGGCAGATGTCACAGGCCTTCATGGTGCTCTATGGCTCCCCAGGGTTCTGATACATGACTCTGCCAGTCCCATGGTCCTGGGAAGGTCAGGGCTAGACAGACATGGGCCAGGGTCCTGCTGCACCTTTCAATAGTGTCAGCCCCAGGGCATCTCTGCCCTCCTTCACTCCAGTTTGCCCACTGGATCACCCCTCCCTGCCCACCACTCTCCCATCAGTCCTGCAGGGACATAAAGTGACTTTCATGGGGTTGCATAGCTCAGCTAGAACTGCACAGTTCCCTGGTTTCCCTCAGCCTCATTACCAATCTGCATTCAGGCCTTTTTGCCACACCTTTTGGCAGGGACCAGGCAAAGGAGATGGTCAGACTGGTACCTGTTCAAAGAGTTTCAGCAGGAGGAAAAAGAACCCATCATAGAGACCAGCACCCATTGGCAGTGGGAGCTGCAGCTGTAAGAGAGTGGGAAACAGTCTGGAGCTGGGGTGCTGGGCTTGAGGGCAGCAGCATCACACTTGCACCCTTCTGAGCCCATCTTTGCACACCTCCACAGCGGGGGATGCATGGATCCCCAGCTTCTCTGTCCCCATCCCATACCTCAGCAGGTACTGTCAGCACATTTGTTACCACTGGTAGGATCTTTTCTCTCTTGAGCTCCAAAGCCACCCCATGCTGACTGAGCTGTGCCAGGAGAAATGCTGCAGCACCCTGTGGGGCAAGGAGAGTTCAGCACTTTTGGGACTTTTCCCATCTGCTCAGTCACTATTGACCCTTCATCCCTTGGCCTCATGCCACCCTGAGTGAGTCCCAAATGGGATGCAGGGCTATGCAAGGCTCTGGTGGGGGGCATGGCTTACCACAAGGGACACAACAGGAGACTGGGTGATGAGATCCACAGCCAGGGTAACCACCTCCTCATGCCTGAAATGCAGGGACCAGGAGAGAAGCACTATGTTCCCACAGCCTCACATCATGCAGAACAGCAGCATCCAAATACCCACAAGGCTGGGAAGCAGCTGTGTTTCAAGAGGAGCCCTGGTTCACAGCACCTCCTTGTCTGCACTGGGTCATCCTCACCACATCCCCAGCACTCACCCACACTGCCCAGCATTCTGCTGATATGTCTGTATCAGAGGGATCAGTGGGACCAGGTTCCCAGCTCTGGGCAGTGTGCAGGACAGAGGGCTGTTCAGGGCAGGGCATGTTCCTCTCCCACCCATGAGTGAAAGTGTGTGCTTACCTGGGAGGGGATGCCTGAAGCTGCAGGGTGAGCAGGGCCAGCAGGTACAGAGAGGCTTCACAGGCTCCCTCCTGGGTCACCTCCACCCCAGGGACCTACCAAAGGAACAAGAGTCATAGCAGGGGTGAAGGAGGTGTTTCTGGGCCCTGGAGGAGAACTGCACTCTTCAGATTAAACTCCCCTAAATTTCTTCCCTGACACAGATTCATCTGACCAATGCTCAGAGGAATGCATCCTGCTTGCCCACATTCCCACCCCACCACCAGCGCTGTGGTCAGTCCTACCTCACCCTTCAAGAGCTGTATGAGGGAACCCCACAGGGGTTGGCTCCTTCCCAGGTGCTGGCACAGGTTTGGGCAGGCATGGCAGCCAGCACAGAGGATCTGCAAGGCAGAGGGGAGAGATGCCTACCAGCCCCTGTAGATCACGTGTGAGCTATGGCTACCATGGGCTCATTTATTCAACAACTGACACCAGGCAGATGGGAGTCATTGAGGGCTAAGCCCACAGTTCCCTCTTCCCCATGCTCCAAATTCCAGAGCAAAGGCCCAGACACCTCTGGGCAGAGCCAGATAAAAGGATGGGGTCATTACCTTCAGGACGTTCAAGGAGCAGCCTGGGTGCTCCAGTCTCCCCACCAGTCTTGCAAGCTGCTGGCTCTCTCCTTCCATAAGCTTTTCAGCTACTGCATGAGCAACCTGCAGAAATCAGCCTGTTTTGCACTCTGGGCACCTGAAGCAGTGCACAGATTAGAGGAGTTTAATGCTAGCAACAATTTAATGAAAGAAAGCATCTGCTTCCTACATCTTGCCTCCGTCTACTAAGGGATGCCTATCTGCCATGACCTAGCATGCCTTTGATGCACAGTCCCAGAGTTAAGATAAGCAAGGCAGGATTCCTCCTCTGCTTCCCTCCTTGTTGACTCAGAGTTAAAAATCAAATGTAAACCTGTGATTGTTTTCCCTCTTACTGCCCCTTCAATTTCAGATTTCCTACAGTTCATATCACTGTAATAAAAGAATTCTTCATATTTTCCATGCATTGTCTAGTTCTTTACTTAGGATCTGAACTCTGAGATGGACTAAGTTTGAGTCCCTTAATTGATTAAAGAATCCTTACATTCCTAAGGTCAGCTGTTGGCTGAGGAAGTGCAGCCCACAAATATGAGCCCTGTAGCCAATGAAGCCAGAGGATCCCAACCCCCCACTCTACTGTTGAGAAAAAGATCCTCCTGGAAAGAGCTGCTGCCTCTGTGGAGACCACACCTCTTCACCCTGTACAGAGAGCTGGTCTGACCTGCTGTTTGGCTTCCCGACAGCTGTTTCTCTCCAGGGGGATGCTGCATGCAGCAGCCAATGCAGCCAGGAAGAGGTCTGCCACACATGGGCTCTGCTCATGGGCTGACTTGCTCTCCACTGCTGCACCTGCACAGGGACAGAGCTTGGGAGTCATTGTGCTAAAAGTGCTGAGGGGCAGCAGGATGGGGTTGGATGGCAAGAGAGAGAAAGTCAGGCTTGTGACATGAGGAGGGTTAGATCTGGGATTGAGGGAGGAGAGCCCAAGTTAGCAGGGGTCTGGACAGATAAGTTTCAGCCACCTCTTCTGGCCGACAGCACTACAATGGCTGTCAGTGCTCTGATGCAGCCCAAGGGCAGGAAGGAGAAGAAACCCCAGGAAAAGGTGGTGAGCTGCTACAACTGCTACCTCGAAGAGCAGGCTGCTCTGAGATGGATCCCTGAAGGAATCTGTTCAGCAGGGGCTGATGCTCCTCTTGCAGCCTGGTGTAGAAGTGTGCAGAGATAGAGGGGTCTGTCTTGTCCAGGCTCTCACAGAGCTGGGTGAAGCACTGGAGAAGACACAGGAGTTGCCATCACTGCAGACTGAGTTTGAGAGAGAAGAGAAGGACAGCACAGGAAGAAGCTGTGGGAGGACAGCAGAGATGGGAGAAGGACTTGTGCTGGAACTTCAGGGACCTCCAAATGTCCACTCCAGCCAGGTTACTGTATGGGACCCACATCTGGCTGCATGCTGCTGACATGAGGGGTACACATGGAGGCATGTGTCCCTCCTCACCTCTCTCACAGCCTGGCAGAGCATGCCCAACAGCAATTCTTGCTCTTGCTGACTCTGGCGTTAAAACATGCAGCTTGAAAACAAAGGCTAAAAGATACCAAATGCAAGTCTGTGCACATCTCCTGCCCAAGCCACATGGGAATCATACTCCAATGCTGAGAACCTGCTGTGCCCACCCAGCACAATCCCAGCAGCAGAACCTTTGGCAGCAGAGATAGGGGCATGTCTGGTGAAGTAACACTTTATGTGCCAGGGTGTGTACAAGGGGCTGCACGTGCCTTTGGCTCAGCTAGTAAAGCCACACCAGAATGGTAAGGCCAGCGAAGGTGCCCCATCAGAGACCTTTCTGTAATGCAATTCCCCACAAAAACCCCACTGAGTGAAACAGCCTGCCCTGACAAGAACACATCAGACGCCATAGTTGGGAGCAGGGTCCTCAGGCTGTGTTCCCCCAACATACACAGACAACCCCATAGCTTCTGTCCCTGGGGGCAGAGGGTGTGGAGGAGGAAGATGGGGGCACCCTTACCAGGAGGCTTTGCTGGCAGAGTCTCATCTCACTGTCAAGTGGCGCAGCCAGCAGCTCTGGTAGCAGGGTCAGGAAGCAGTCAGCACTCTCCTGAATGTCCTGCAGGCTGGGGGGTGCAGCAGGGACAGATGAGTGCAGAGAAACATGGCCCCTTGCTGTGAGAACAGGCCCACATGGCCCTGGCTAATGGAGCAGGCAGCACACACACTGTGAGCTGCTGTCAGCAGGCAGCACAACTGGACTTGTCAACACTGCCTTTCCTTTAATTAGTCCCATTCAAGGAAGGTGCTCCTCTGTGAGCACAGCAATATAGCATGAAGCACTTAGACCATGATGCTCCCCCACAGAGACAACTCCAGCTGCAGATTATGAACACCACCCTTCCACCTACTGTCGGGTCCCCAAAGTGGCCACACAAGACCTCAGGGAACAGAAGGTTGTTCTTACCTGTCCTTCTGCCCACTCTCCTCCAGGCTACATTCACTGCTGAAATAAACTTTGGTCACCAAGAGGAGGTCAGTCAGCACAGCAATACACCAGGGCTGCTGCAGAATCCAGAAAGAAACTACAAATGGAGATTGTCTGCTGGCCATCCCCACACTACTACAACAGGATCCTTCCCTACCAGAACCTCCCCCTTCTCAAGGGTGCCTAGAAGAGGAGCCTGTGAGCCAGATCCAGCAGGACACCAGGGCATCCTCAGCAGCAGCACTTTGCATATTCCTCTGGGGTTCTACACCCACCTGCTTGGTGACACCACTTTCCAGGATGTATTTGGCTAGACACAGCAGGGACAGAGGCACATTCAGCTCTCGGCAGAAGTGGTTCAGCAGCTCAGCATCACACTGGGTAGACAGAAGGTTGCCCAAAACACGAAGCACAGAACGAAGATGGGAGGCTCCTTCCAGCATCCCTTCCAGCACCTGGACACAGAGAAGCCACAAGAACTTATAATGAGCAGCAGTGTCTCCACCAGCCATGGAGCAGCCCTTCAACCCATTCAGGCAGGGGACAGTAAAGGAGCAGATAGCAAGCCAAGTGCACAAGACAGCTCCAGCTCCTAGAGAAGCAGAGGATCTTTTTGCTGGCTGGACTGAAGACTCTCCATATGTTTCCAACCTAATTCTGATGAAGAAGGCAGCATCCAAGTCTCCAGTCTTGTTGCCTGGGCCAGCCATCACTTACCTGCTGAGCAGAGTCTGCCAGGCGGGCCTGGACACGGTGCTGGAAGGCTGGGTCCCTCAGGAGGCTCAGAGGCATGTTCAGCTGCATGGCTGAGGGCTCAGTGTCCTCAATCAAGTGCTGCCACTCCTCATCGCTCTCCAGCTCCTAGCCACAGAGGAAAGAGGACTGGTGCCATAGACCCTGCCAGTCCCAGGGTCTCTGTACCAGCCCCTGGCAACTGGGCCCTGCTGTCCTCACTCAAGACACCATCTTACCTCACTCTCCAGGTCCATGGCCTCAGTGCTCTGCCTGCCCCAGGGCTCTATCCTGCCAGCACCAGGCTGTGGGGGGGAACCTGCTCCAGGGAACTCCCACTCATAGTCCCGAGAGATGCTGTGTTGCCTGGCCAAGGAAACAGTATAGTCAGTGAAAGACCTTTCCTTTCCCTCTTCCTCCTACCCCAGCCTCTGCCTCCCTCACCCTGGGCTAGGAGGAGACTCCTCAAACTCCCACTCTGCTACACTGCTCTTTCCTTGCAGGAGACATGGATTCTTCTCATTGGAGGCAGCCAATGGCTCCCTCTCCTCAGGGGCTGCATTCAGTGATGCTGCTCTGGGTCTGTGTGTGGGATGTCCATTGACAGAATCCTTCATAGATGCATCACCTGCCTTCAGTTGTCCCTGGTGATGGCAGAGAAGTTTGGTCAGGGCAGGGTGACTCAACCAGATGAGCACCCTAGACTCCACCACCATGAGCACCTCACATCCTGCCTTGTGTGTTGCTGACACTGCAGCCTGACCCATGTACTCATGTGTTTTCCCCCAGGGCCCACTTCAGTGCCCCTTCTTTGCCTTGACTGTGAGACATAACCAGGGGAACCCTACACTTTTCTCCACCTTTTTCTGTGTCTCTTCAACCATCTGCTGGGCTTTTCTCAGGATCCTGGAGTGGCTGCTCCTGGGGGCCAAGGAATGGACTTGCTGCTCCTTCAGGGCCTGCAGCTCTGGGGACAGCTTGGTGGTGAAGGGGTTTGAAATCCCATGCTCTTCTGTGTCATCAATCACTGGGGAGGCAAGAGGAGAACTTCAACAGCAGCCTTCCCTTGGGACACAGAGAGAATGATCTCTCTTGAGATCTCAGGGGAATCCTAAGGGACCCAGAGCAAGACCAGGAACAGGAGCTAGGAGTCAGTGCTTGAAGAAAGCTGAGAGGAGAGAGGCTTAGACCAGGATAGTAAAAATAGCAGGGCAGGGAAGTCCTCCCCATCTCCAGACAGTAGTAGAAGGAAAAGTTTGGAAAAGGAGTAAGTACTCACCGGTAACCCGTCCAGCAATGAAGGGGTGAGAAAGCAACTCTGGCCATGACAAGCGCTGGTGGGGGTCCTTCATCAGTAATCCCTGAAGGAAGCTCTGCAGAGCAACAGAGCAGCAGGGTCACTGACACATGTTCAGCACCCACCAGTGAGCATAGTGTACCCACCAGTCTCCCCCACTGAGGGCACCCAGGAGGCCTGCCTTTCCTGCTTAGCTCTGGGAAAGGAGTAGCTCTAGTGCTTAGGGCAGATGGGAAGACATTTCCCTTTGCAACCCAATAAATCACTCCTCTGCTGTTGGACCGTTTCCCAGCTTATGGACAGCAGACATTTGGTAACAGCGATAAGGATTCCCCTTCCAGGAGGTCCAGCTCTCATTGCTTTTCTGTGTTCTGAAGTCCATGTTAGGGGACATAAAAGCTAAGAGTGACCCACCAGGGCAGCAGGCAAGGCCAAAACTGCATTAACAGATCTCACCCTGCAGACAGTGCCTCGGCCCTTACCTTGAACACTGGGCTCATGGTCATGGGCCATTTGACAGGGTCCTTGATAATGAGGCTGACAAGCTGGAAGATGCTGTTGGTGTAGAAGGGAGGAGTGCCCACAAACAGCTCATACAGGATGCAGCCCACAGACCACAGGTCTGCTGTGTGGTCATATGGCCGTTCTTCCACCAGCTCAGGGGACATGTACAGTGGGGTGCCCTTGATGGACGTCAGCACCATGGTGTGGATGCTCATGGCACGGGCAAACCTGCTCAGAGCAAAGCACAGATCACAAGTTCAGGCTTAAACATCTGTTGCAGCTCCCAGGGAGTTTCCTACAAGTTTACCAATACTTCTTCCCTCTGGAGGACAAAATCTCCCCTCTCTGCTTAACCTCTAGATATGCACAGAATCCAGGCACTCTTTAGCACTCCCCCACTCCTCCTCTACAGCATCCAGGAACCCCCTTGTCTGCTCCAAGGCCAAGTGTTCCACTCAAGCTGGCCCCCAGCACTCACCCAAAGTCACAGAGCTTGACAACACCATCTTTGCCCAGCAGGATGTTCTGGGGTTTCATGTCACGGTGCAGGATGCGGTGGGAGTGCAGGTAATAGAGGGCAGAGATCAGTTGGGCAGCTATGGTCTGAACCTGCCAGAGACACAGAAGCCTCACCCTGTGTCACACAGTGCCACTCATTGGCACAACCATGGGGGCCAGGTCCCTTACAGCCTGGCTCCCACACTACTTCTACTTTTGTCCTCTTTAGGCCAGGGACCAACACCAGCTGTGGGCCAGCAGTTTCTTGGAGTGGCCCAATAGCCAAGGCAGCAGTCTGGTGCTGTGGCCCTTGTAAAGAGAAACTGAGGTCTCTGCAGGACCCCACTGTCCCACAATGCCAACCTGGTCCCTTCTCCATCCTTTTCAGAAGCTCTGCCAGGTAAAGCCCCGGAAGCACCCTCACCCTCCTGACATCTCCTGGCTCACAGCAGAGACCCTCTGCCTGCAGGCGCACAAGTCCTGTTTTCTCCAGCCTGCAGCAAACACTGCATGGCCACTGCCATGATAGACACCTGGTCCTCAGGCAAGCTCCCATCATCCTCCAGGATCTGGAAGAGCTCTCCCTCTGCGTAGTCAGTCACTACCACCACCTGGAGGAAAGAGCAGCATGGTGAGATCAGGCCCTGGGGACCAGGACAGAGCAGGGTAAGAAATCTGAGGGAAATGTTGGGGTGTCATCATGCAAAGTCAATCAGCTTGGGCTGGGACTTGGAATGGAAGAGAGCTCCCATGGCTGCACTGCAGCAAGGACCTGGCACTTGGCAGAGGTCTTGTACCTGTCCATATCTCAGACAGCCAGCAGAAACAAGGGAAGAGGGAAGGACAGGACAAGCCCAGAATAGTACTTCCAAGCCCAGTAGGTAGAATCACTCCCTTGAGCTTGTTTTGAATCTGCTGTCCAATGACTTTATTTCATGTTCCCATGTGCCATAGAACAGTCTTCAGTCCTCTCTTATCATATTCTATCCATGAGAGTTTAAATCAGTGAAAAGCCAGTCTCTGAAGAGACTGATGAGTGAAGTGTCACCCTCATCCTGTGATCTCAAACCACTCCTCCTGCATCACACAGCCCCTGGTCAGCTCCTTCACCTCTGCACATGACCTAGTGCAGGGCACACAGGTGTTGGAAGGGCTCTGAAAAACACTAACCAGACCCTGGGGTGAAGTCACCAACATCTCCTGAAAAAGATGTCCCTACAACAGCAGGGAACAGCCCTTGTTCCCCTGCTCCTGTGAAGCAAAGGCCTTTGCCTGGAGTAGTCCCCCTTCACCTCCTTGGCAGTCTCAAAGCTGTCAAGCATCTGGATGATGTTGGGGTGATGGAGGTCTCTCACAATCTCAATTTCCCGCTGCAGGTTCTTCAGCTCCTTCTCAGACCGCCCCACCTTGGGGATGAACTTCAAGGCCACCACCTTTCAATGCAGAAAAAGCTGGGATTAGACCAGGCTTCTGGTCAGACCCACCCTGGCAAAGGCTGCTTTTAACCCAAACAGGACTCAGTACTTTCCAGCTGAACACAGACAATAGAACAATGAAACATTTTTTCACTGGGCCCCTTGGACCTAGGGCTCTCCCCAGGTCCTTGCACATCAATACTGGTGCTCACACTTCTTTTCACACTGGCATTTAAAGCAAAGAAATGTAATCAGTGAACACAGATAAAACCAGGACTTCAGAAACATGGGGCACAACCTCGAGATGCTGGTGAACAGCAGGCCTAACATGAGCCAGCAGTGTGCCCTGGAAATGAGGAACACTAGCAGCACCCTGGGCTGTATCAACAGGTAGGAACTGCAGCAAGGTGATTGACCTTTATTCCTAATCTCATGCACCATGTTGGGAACATTGTGGCCAGGTTTGACTTCAGTTGTGGCCCAGAAAGACTTCAATAGGCTGGAATGGGTATAACAGAGAGACCCATGATGGTGAGGGGACTGAAGCACGTGGGAGGATGACACAGGGACTACAAACTGAAACAGAGGGAGGTTCAACTTGATAATAGGAAAACACATTCATCCTAGTAATAGTCAGGCACCAGCTGTGGGGTGTTTGTCTTGGGGGTTTCAGAGGATCTAAATTTAGGGCTGGCTCTGCTTTGAGGTCTTGAGGCCGCTCCTGATGTCCCTTGAATCCAGATGACTTAGTGCTAGCCGGAGCGGGTCGGGAATGTCAGCAGAAAGCCGAATGAATGCCGGGTCTCAAAATCCTGGCAGAGCCTTAGAACACAAGAGGCACCAGAAATCAGCCCCGGCCACACACGGCAGAGTCCCAACCCCCTCCCCTCACCTGGGCGCTGTGTTTCCGGCGCCCCTTGTACACGCGCCCAAAGGACCCTTCGCCGATCATTTCCAGGACGTGGTAGTTCTCCATCGTTCGGGACGGGGCCGCGGAGCTGCCGAGGTAAAGAGGCCAGTGAGAAGCAGCGATTCCCCTTCCACGGGCACCTCCCCTCCCGCGGGGCTGCACCCGGCGCCCGTTCCCCTGGGCGAGTGTCGTCCCTCCCGCCCCAGGCTTTGCTCCTGCCCACCGGCTCCGAGGCAGGACGAGCCCCGAGCCCCGGTGGCAGCAATCCCGCTGCGGGATGAACCTCGCCCCGCTCCGCTCCTGCCCCGGACCCGCCGCCGAGGCGTCTCCGGGCAACGGGCTCGCCGCTTCCGCTTCCGGGGCGAGCCCGGAGATGGCGGCGGCCGCTGAGGAAACGGAGGCGACGGACTGGTAACAGCCCCCGTACCTTCCCCGGTCTCTGCACCTTCCCACGTGCCCGCACCCCTGCTGTCCCGCACCCCCGGCCCGCCGGGGCCGTCTGACTCCGCCTGGTCGGTTCCCGCAGGGCGCTGCCGCCGGAGGTGGAGGTGCTGGAGTCCATCTACCTGGAAGAGCTGCAGGTGGCGCGGGGCCTGGGCAGGTACGTCCCGCGTTCCCCATCCCCGGCCCGACCCCGGGCCGCCCTCCTCACCCCGACCTGCTCCTTCTCCAGGTGGGAGCCCTGGGAGATCAGCATCACCCTGCACCCCGCCACGGCCCAGGACCAGGACTCCCAGTACGTCCGCTTCACCCTGGTGCTCTCCGTGCCCCCTCAGGTAGGCTGCCCGCGCCCCCCGCGCCCCTGCACCTCCGGGCCTTGGGCCTCTCCACCTTCCTTGTTGTGCTTTGGGTGTTTCTCTTTTATCCTAGTATCCTGATAAAGCACCGGAGATCTCCATCAGGAATCCGCGGGGGCTGTCAGATGAGCAAATTCAAAAGTGAGTGCCAGGAGGGTGGGGAATGGTGATCCTTTCCTCCAGAGATCCGGGAGGCAGAACTGATGGACAAGCTTTCTCTAATTCACATGACTTCTCGTGTCTGGTTAACAGATGGATACAGGTTCCTAAATCACTTTGTCCTAAGTCTCTCAGGAACCACTGGTGCTGAATTTGACACAGAGGGGTTCATCTTGTGGTTGTTCCCCTGTGGTCCCCCTGAAATGTTATTTGAATCCCCAGGGCCTTGAAAGTTGCTGGCCCTGCGCTGACAGAGGTGGGACTGATCCAAGTCCTTGGGCAGCCCAGTGTTGCTCGGTCTTTGGTGCAGTGGAATGTGTGCAGAGACCTTGGTGCCTGCCAGCAGTATGAGAGGATGTGGCCACTCCCAACAGACCTGCTCAGGGGCTGCTGTCAGATAAACAAAGCCGGGGATTCACCAAAACCAGAATGTTGGGTGAGCTCAAGCTGAAGCCATCAGCAGACCTGCTCCTGCAAGTCCTGTCATGACAAAGGCTTCCTGTGCACTGGCTTGTGGGGAGCCAGGACAGCACGTGAATATGTGTGTGCATGTGTGCCTGTCCTGTGCTCCAAGCAAAGCCTGAAGGCCAGTGCTCTCTTTCTTCCTCTTGTCATCATGGCAGGATGGCAGGTATGTGGGACATTGAAAAGGTGTAGCTAAATTTGTGTTAAGGATTTCTGCTGCTTTGCTGTAGGATTTCCCAGACCCTCAGAAGTGTTGCTGAAGCCAGGCTGGGGACAGAGGTGCTCTATGAACTGATCGAGGTGAGAGTGAGGAGATTGGGTGTGACCAGCCACAGACACTGATCCCTGACTGCCCAAGGGATGGGACATCCCTGAGCCCATGGGCAGGCCAGTAAGTGAAACGTTTGCTTTAATGCTTTCACAGAAGGGAAAGGAGATCCTCACTGACAACAATATTCCTCAAGGGCAGTGTGTAATCTGCCTCTATGGATTCCAGGTAAGCACGTGTCTCCTGACCCCACAAACTGACTGGGAAGCGAGGCAAGAGAACAGGAAGTCTGACACTGGGATATCAGCATGGGACCAAGATGCACTCCAGCAGCCCCCTGCCTCCCATTCTGCACAGGGCCCTTCCTAGTGCAGTACATGCTGCTTTTCCCATCAACCTCTAGATAGGCTTCTACAGAAAATGGGTATGGGGCAGCAAGAGATGTTGGAGCACCTCCAAGAAGCATAGGCTCTGAGGCTAGTTGATGGTGCGTTTCAGCTTCCCTGTGTTGGCTACACCTCACCTGGAGTTCAGCACACAGGTGGTCAGGAGGGACTAGAACATATCTGTGCAGGTGCTGAGGTCTGTGGGGACAGGGGAGCAGGCCTTACCAGGATTGCAAGGAAAGTCAGCACCTGCCTAGGAAGGAGAACACGTCAGGTGGGAAGATTGCTAGTTACACAGGAACACATGCAGAGAAATCAGTCATGAAATCTTTGCATCTTGACATTAGGAGTGTTTCTAACATTTGAAACAAGAAGCAGCGTCCCAGTAATTGCTGAGGGAGTGGAGATGCAGCCCAGCAGAAGATGTTGGGTGGCTCTGCCAGCACTAGCACTAGTTCTCCATGATACCACTGACATGGAAGTGAAAACCCAGCTCACTGGGTGGTTATACAACTCTTTGCTTAGAAACTCTTCATAGATGCCCTTTTTTTTTGACAGGAGAAAGAAGCCTTCACAAAGACCCAGTGCTACCACTACTTCCACTCCCACTGTCTGGCCCGCTATGCCCAGCACATGGAGGAGGAGATCCTCATGCAGCAAGAGGAGAGAGAGCAGCACCTTGCACCATCCCCCAAACAGGTACTGGGCCTCCTTCGTTGGGCCCCTGCATGGACCCTTCTAACATCTGTATCACCCTCTTTTGGACATGGAGCCTGTGCTGAGAATCAGCAGGGATTAGACTAAGTTGTCTTCAAGGGCCTTTTCTGAGCAAACAGGTTGGTTTATTGGATCTCTGGGTCAGTGCCTCCTGTGTGAGGGGGTAAGGGAGTTGCATTTTTAGACTTCTGGAACCACAGAAGTTAGAAAAGAGAGCTCCTTCCGTAGTCCTAGTCCTTGAACTGTGGGGGGTTGCAGCAGGGTAAACACAATCACCTGTGTTTTGGGATGATAAAACCTGCCTAGCACATGTTGGAACAGTTGCCAGCTGCAGTGCAAACAACACAGCTGAGTATGGAACAAATCAAAGGCTCCTTCCTACAAACCCTTTCAAAGAGGTGCTGCCTAGATGAAACACTCCACTTTGGAGTAGAAAAAAATAGATTCTAGGCTGAGGGCTGAAGCCATATATGTTGACAGGGGTCTTTGTAAAGCAGTCAGCTGCTGGAGCACAAATCCCACCATGCCTCATGTGGAAACACCTTCCACAGCAGTTGTTGAGACTCCATGCTGTTTTCGAGCTGCTGGAATCCCTCTGGGCTTCCTTACCTTGGCAGAAGAGTGAGGACCACCCTGTTCCACTTCCAGGGTGGGGTTATGGGGCATGAGCTGGATCACAGACAGGGTTTGCTATCATCTCTTGCCTCCCCACAGGAAGTTGGTGTGCAGTGCCCTGTCTGCCGGGAGACCCTGGTCTACGACCTCTGTGCTCTGAAGGCAGCACCGCCCCCACAGCACCCTCTGGTAAGAGATGGGGGTTCACCTGCCCAGCTGTGCCTTCTCACTGGGCAGCTTCAGCTGGGACATTGTAAGGGATGAATGCATGCACACTCTCTCTCAGGTCCTCCTAGATGTCCCATCCAAAGGGCAGCTCACAGAGAGCAGGTTCAGTTGTACAGCCCTGAGTTGAGCAGATGTGCTGAGAGAGAGGTGATTCTGCCATGGGGAACATCCCTGCACTCTCTGGGATACAGTCAGGTCAGGAGAGTGACCTGGTGGTAGCTGCTCTGCATCCCAACCCACAGCAGGATGGCCCAAGGCAGTCACTGCAGAAACAGTGGGTCTGCACTGGGATGCTCGGCTTCTGTCCAGGGATTTCCCATGCATCTGTTGGCCTGGTCAATGTGGCAGAAGGAAGCAGATTGCCTGGCACTGTGCAAAGAAGGGTTTGGGGAGTAGCTCCCAGGTCTGCCACTGCCTATCCACACTAGGTGTTGAGAAAGCCCTTACTCTGCCTTGCTTTCTTCTGCTCAGGAGCCATACAGGCCAGATGCCAAGGTGCTGCAGCACCAGGAAGAACTGCGCCTGATTTTCAAGAGACAGCAAGAGAAAGGGGGAATCATCGACCCCGAGGCAGAGAGGAACCGATATTTCATCAGCCTCCAGGCGGTATGGCACTGGGGGCAGAGAGCTGCTGAGGGGGCTCTGGGCTGCAGGACCAAGCACTGTCATCTCCTGTGGGACACCCCTGTCCTTTTCTTAACCGGTGGCTTTTCTTTCAGCCTCCAACTGCTGTGGATCCAGGCCAAGCAGCCACTGCCTCTGAGCTGTCGGTGAGTGCTCGTGCTGCGGACGTGCCCCAGCCGCCCAGCCAAGCCTCGGCTGCCGAGCCAGCTGGGGCCTCAGAGGCCAGGGTGGAACCCGGGCGGCCTGAGAAGTCTGCTGTGCCCAGAGAGCAACTGAGCAAGAGGGAGAGGCACAGAGGGGAGAGGCCAGGCTCCAGAGGCCGGGGCAGGCAACTGTGCAGTGGCTCGCAGGAACCAGGAGAGGAAGCCTGTCATCCTCTCCATGGCTCCAGGGGGCCCAGGGTCTTCAGCCAGAGACCGGAGCGTAGACCTGCCGGACGGCACGGCCAGGAGTTTTCAAAGCCTCACAGTAGAAGCAGGGCTGCTCCCTTGGCTGAAAGAAAGGAGTTGTGCCATGAAGATCCCTCACCAGCAACAGCAACTGTGGACTTGAAAGAGGAGCATCATGATGTGGAGAAATGGAGCACAGAGGAGGGGACTGAGGCTCAGGGCAGGAAAAAGGAGAACCTGATGTTCAACCGCAGTGACCATAAAGCTGCCCCCAACTGGCAGGGCCACCATAGGCACTGGGATTGTGGAAGGTGGGAGAGGTCCAGAGTTCAGGAGCGTGGTTCCTACCCCAGAGCACCAAGAGGGAGAGGGGTATTCAGGCCCACTGGACATCAAGAACCCCACCTTGAGAAGGAGAGTGGCTCCTAGCAGGAATGATGAGGGGCTGGGGGAAAAAAGGGCTGTTTCTGGCAAGAACAATGAAGGCTCTGATGAAGCAGTAGCAAGCAGATACTGTACCCCCTGGAAGGGAGGAGGCAGGTGGCATATGGGACAGGCAGTGTTGCCAGGGTATGTACAGTGTAAAGCATCCTGGCATGAGCAGCTGGCTGTTACCAGCACTGGAGAAGTGGAATCTTGACAGATCATATCAGCCTTGGTCTCAGAGGACCCAGAAGACAGAGGTAGCTTTGGGGACCTGCAGCTATCATCCCTATAGGTGAAATGCCAAGAAATGTGCACACCTACAGAGCAAAGGGACTGAGCCCAGAATGGTGCCATGGCAGAGCCGAAGTGTCACAAGACCTTCCCCAGAAGCCAGCGGAGCTGTGGTGGTGTCAAGGCAGTACCTTGGAGCTCAGCTCCACTGCTCTGTCCCCCATTCCTTCTCAGAGCACCTCCTCAACTGCTGGGATTGGCCAGGCAAATCCTTATTACACAGGACATTGCCCAGTCCCAGCCAGGAGATCCGGGTTAAGCTTAAGTCAACACATTGGCAGGTCACGGCTGTCTGGTGGCTAAGGCTTCACCTTGGCTCCTGCTTCTCCAGGAAGCCCATATTTAGCTGGAGCTCCTGCCCTGTCTTTCAGCTGCTTTTGTGCAGGCTGAAGCTGATGGGGGGAACCTCAGAAGAGAGTACTCTGCTTTGTAACCTGTGTGTGTCAGAATCCCCCTCCAAGACCAGGCTGTCTCTTGGCACTTCTGACAAACCAGAAGTGAAGACATGCTCCAATATTTTGGATTGTGCTACCCTCTTGTAATCTTCAAGCTGATATTGCTTAAATGAGGATTTGCTGTTTAAACTAACTTGGTGCAGTTACGTCTGCTGCTGCTCCACAGATGTAAATAGTGTCCCAATCCAAAGCCATGAAGAGTGATCCCAGGCCTCTCAAGTGGGGCAATGCTATTAAATTCATTCACTGGGTCTTCTCCAGAGCCTGCTCCCTTTGTTTCCTCTGCCCTCTTGCTCCTGTTTGTTGCTTTTTGGAGCAAAGGTGTTGATCCCTGGTATTTCTCAATTCCTTCCCTGCTCCCTACAACCAGGGCTGAGACAGAGACCTTCCCCTGGCACTCCTGGGTGGCAGGAAGGCTCCCTACTTGGCCTGGCTTAGTGTAAGCTCTCTGCCTCACCTGGACAATACTGATTCCTTCACACTTGTTTGTGCCTTGTCCCCCAACTCTTGTGCCCACACGTGGGTTGTCATTGTGTTCCTCCTGCTAAGTGCAAAAATAGCAGTGCTACAATGGACTTGCCAGAACTTCATATGAGACCCCCCCAGGAAACCAACGGCTGTGTGTGCCAGGAGGGCATTTGCTAGTGCACACATCTGTCTGTCTGAGCTTTGGCACATGAAGATTGCACTAACCCCTTTTCTTGACTGAGAACTCCTCATCTGCTGCCCTGCTTACTTCATGCCTGATCTTGACCTGAAGGGGTTGGTTTAACCTGCTGCCCTTCTGTGCTTGAATTTCCAACACTAGTCTTATTTTCAACCCTAATGCTCTAAAATCATTCTTTTTTTCTCCCTCCTTGGCCTGAGCCTACACTACCTGTCCTGGGTGATCTGAGAGACAAGTGTTGTGCCCTCTTGTGGATGAGGGCTGAGAACTTACGCCCTGAAGAGAGTCCTAATTTTTCTTCAGTGCTCCCTCTGTCCTTGTTCAGCTGATTTCCTGGGGAACGGGCTGCCCACGCTTGGGCGAAGAGGCACAAACTTTACCTGACATTGGTGCTTGCTCTGCTTCCTCCTGCCTTCACTGGTGAAACTGCTGTGCCCCAAGAAAGGCATTGATTGTGTCCTGAAAGAAACATGGAAGATCTCTGCCCCTCACAGCAGCTGAAGCTCCTTGGCTTCCTGTGGTGAGCCAGGATTACTCTCAGGAAGAAAACTGTCGTGCCATGTTTGAAGCATGGGAATTCAGCCAGTGGAAATCAGAGCGAGGACTTGGATAACTTCAATCAAATGCCAAATGTGTTAGTGGGAAGGGATTTTTCCCTGGGAATAGTGCTTTGGGAAGGGCCCTCTCTGACTCACTGCTGTCAGCCTGGAGCAGAGAACATTTTGCAACAGTATGTGGAAATGAATTTGGGATAAACAAACCAAACCTCCAGGTCAGAGGGGAGGAAGAGAGCTTGCATGCTGACCTGCGTCCCCCTGCTTGGTGTCCACTTGTGTCACTCATCTACCTCACAAGGCTGTTGTGAGGCTTAACTGGCAAAAGCCCTCAGGCTGGGCAGAAATGCACTGGCAGCATCTGTAGCATTAACACTATTAAAAGCAAGCAGCAAGAGATGTTGCGTGTGGTGGCATCGGGTCCCTCTGGATCCCCCCCCAAACACTCCCCATTCTCCCAGACAGCTGTGGGACATTTGCACACTCACTGGACAGTTTTGACCCCCAGCTTTGAGGGAAGAGGCTGGATCTGAGCAGCCAGCCTCTGTGGGATAGCCAGACACAGGGTTTGAGATGCCAACCAGCAGCATCCTGCTTCTTCACTTGCAGAAACACTTGTGCAAGTGTGGGGGTTGCATTAAAGCAGTGCCTGTTTGCACCAAAATCCATCCAGGTGCCATTGACTGTCCCCCTGTGTATTGCCATGTGCTCTTGGCTATGCCCTTGGACCCACAGGGCAGAGCCTAGAGGAGGGCTAAGCAGTCACCTGCAATTTGGGTTTGGCCTGGAACCCACTCCCCCACCCCAAGCAAGGTGATGCAACCCCCAAAACGGACGTTAACATCGGACTGGCTCTGGGGAAACTGATTTTCAGGATTTTGAAAGAGGGACTGGAAGGGGAGAGCTCTTGAGAAGATATGCTATAACTGGCCAAGGTCTCTCATCTGCCCTCATACAGCCCCAGGGCCCCACATCTCTGGTGGGAAGGACAGTGATGCCCACCTAGGAACAATATCTTAAGTAGATCTGTAGCTTGGCATCATGACTCAGCAGGACCAGTGGTGTCAGCCTGGAGCCCGAGGGACAATGAGTTGTCTCTTGGGAACTGGTTTTTTTCAGAAACACTCTGCATTTGCAGTACTGGCCTTGCCAGGTCCTGGTCAGGAGGGCTCTGGACCAGCAGCTGGATAGAGGGGCAACTAACAGGAAAATGGACCAGAGAGACAAGAGCTGTGTTGTGCACTTCATAGAGGATATTCACAAACCAGTGAGACCACTGTCCTTTAAAAAAAACCAGACACTTTTAGCAGTGTAGAACCCCAATGTCCTGCCCAAAGGAACTGCCCTTCTGGGACACCTCCGGGCTGACCCACAAGGAAGAGGATTCACACCAGGAGCCTTGGTAGCTTACGGCAATCCCAACATGAGGCACACACTGGTGAGCAGGGCTGGTGCAATAGCACCCAAGTCTGGGGAGCAACAAGAGCCAGATTCCCTCCCTTGCTGTGAGGCTGGCAGCTCTGACTCTCCATAACCAAGGTGTAGGAGAGGTAGAGGTGAACAGAGACCTGGCCTGTGCAGGTGGGCAGCTTCATGGCATCCCCAGGATGGTCAAATCTTTGTCCCAGTCCTCTCAAGTGTCACAAGGGAAGCTGGCCCCTGGTCACAGCAGGCTGGAGCTTATATTTGAAGTGGCTCCTTCAGGGTCCATCTTGTAAAGCATGAAGTGGCCTTGCACCTGCGCAGGGCTGATCTGTTTGGAGACGGCCAGTGCCTGCTCCGCGAACCGCTGGGCTGCAGCCGGGGGCTGCTCCGGGTAGAAGCGCTGGAACATGCAGGCGAGCTGCTGGTGGGAGCAATGGCCCACATACTGCTTCAGATCCACACGGCCAGGACGCACCAGGGCTGGGTCCAGCCTGTCAAGAGACAAAGGGTGGGGCTGGAAAACCTCATCAAAGCATCTGTTCAGTGTGGGTCCTGCAGGAAGCCCCTATCCACGATAGCACAGCCTCTGTCCTTTCTGCAAAGTGCCATGCGCTGTGAGATGGTAAAGGGGGGAAACAGGTTCATCCCTGAGGGGAAATCAACCCAAAAAGAAAGGAGAGAGCTGGCGAAGGACAGACTCCAAAGGAGGACAAGAATGTCCTGGGAAACAGCTCTGCCCACCTCTGTCCCATGAGCAACCGCTGAACAAACCCCTAGGGCAGCTTGGTTTGGAGTGAACTAAGCCTGCCAGAGCACAGCAGCTGTCCAGGCACCATGAGCCCAGGCTGCATCCCACCAACCCAGCAGGCTGCACATGGGGCCAGCGCTTCACTCACAGCATGGACACAACCCCAAAACTTGCAGTTCCCCACAGCCAGGAAGGTGGTACCACTCCTGAAGGACACAACCATGTTCTGAACAGCAAGTAGGCATCTAATGCTCCAGCAAAAGAGATCCTGATCAGCAATCAAAAGATTTGCATCCCAAGGGAGTATGTGGGAAATCTGAACCCCCAGTCTTGATGCTGGAGGATTCAATAAAGCCCAGCAAAAAGGAGCAAGGTTTTCCTGTGCTACCCACCCCACTCCCTCCCAGGGGCAGCTCTGACCTGTCTACATAGTTGGTGGTCATGAAGACAATCCTGGCTTCTGTGGAGGCCACACCATCCAGCGCATTGAGGAGACCACTGAAGGTCAGGCGCCCCATGCCTTGGTACACAGCCGGGTCTAGGAACAGAGGTGTCTGAGATTCTAGCCATTGGCCACTAACCCTGCACAGACTTGCAGGCCATCTTCCTATCACCTGAGGCTTATGCCAAGCTCCCCACTCACTCACTGCTTGGAGGCTGACTCTCTGCCTGGCTGGCAGCACATTCACCTCCCCTGCCCACACACACACATGGGAACACAGAGAATGAGAAGGAAAGCCACCTTCTCTCTCATCCTGAAAGCAGCTGGGCAGGACAACGACTTTTCCCTGAGGATAAAGAATTCAAATTCCCTTTTACAGCCTAGCCAAAAGTGGACAAGTTCCAGTTTGGGCCCTGAGGCCTGAGAGATTCCCCCACTCCTGGTCTCTGCTAGTGCAATTGAGCAGCCCAGAGTCCAAACATTTTCCCGGTACAGCCACGGAACCTCCCTCCTGCTGCTGGCCCAGGAACAGGGGCAGTGCTCACTCTCAGCAGCAAGGTCCCGGCTGACAAAGGCAGCGTCCACATCCTCCAGCAGGATGATGCTCTGCTGCGGTGCAACACTCAGGAGGTGATTGAGCCGGTCATCAGACAGGCTGTGGTCACTGAGGCTCAGCAGGCAGATACTGTACTCCAGTTCCCCAGCCAGGGCTGTGCTGGAAAGGACACAAACCACAAGGGTGAATCACAGTGGGAAAGCCTGCAGTCAAGGAAAAATCAGATTTCTCCCCTTAGCAGTAAGGGAGAGGGCAGAGGAGTCCTTTCCCAGCAAGGATCAGATCTGAGGGGCAGGTGGAAGCCCCTGTTCAGCCCACCTATACCATGCAGCACTGTGCAAAGCAAGGACACAAAGAGCTTGTCACCCTGACCTGTCACAAT
This sequence comes from Illadopsis cleaveri, assembly GCA_013399915.1. Classification (NCBI taxonomy): domain Eukaryota; kingdom Metazoa; phylum Chordata; class Aves; order Passeriformes; family Timaliidae; genus Illadopsis; species Illadopsis cleaveri. The sequence goes on along the minus strand of VXBB01002174.1, from coordinate 1,163,490 downwards.
GTCAGCAATGCAAATGAATACAATAGGCACCATACGTCAGGCACAGCCCACTCCTGTATTCCAACCCCAAACTCATCCAAGCCCTCTCATCCAAGACTGCTGTGGCCCAGAGCAGGGAGCTGACAATACTCACATGAAGCTGCTTTTCCCACATCCAGGAGGACCATAAAGCAGGTAGCCTCTTCGGTAGGGGATCCCTAAGGAGACAGTGTTCTTTTAGGATAACCACCTGGATTGCTCTGTGCCCCCTCCCTCCAAGCTGTGGTGCTGTGCTGAGCATGCAAAGAGGATACACCTGGGAAGCAGCAGGGAAAAATCTCTCCACAGCCAATTCCAGAGAGGACCATGAGCATCCTGCCCCACCCCACACCATACAGAGCACACCACACCAGAGCCTTACCTCTTTCACTGTACCACTTGGGGTTGTTGATGAACTCCTTCACATCCTGAACCAGCCTCTCTGACACGCCCTCCTCCAGCACCACGGAGCTGAGGGGCCGGCGGCGGCGGGGGAAGCCAAACTGACGCCACTCCGCTCCCACAGCTGTGTACATGATCGTCCTGCCCTCCTGCTGCTGCAGCGCCAGCTCCCGGGCTGCAGAGAGAGGCACAGGGGACAGCTGCCAGGGAAGAGGGTCTCCCGTAAAGCCCTGGGCATCTCCAGGGAGCCAGCTGTTCCCAGCAGGACCCCACACAGTTCCCCTACAGACCTTCCTGAAGGATATTGAAGAAGATCTCCCGGTCAGTGCCCAGTGCAGTGAAGGTGACAGACTCCCAGGGGGTCCCTGTGTTCAGGTCAAGCATCTGCGTTTCCCGGCTGCGCTCGACACGAATCCACTTCCTGCGGTACCTGGGGCAGGAAGACAGGTGGGTGTACTGTGATCCAGCACCACTCAGCTGCACCTCACATGGTTCATGCATCAAAAACACTCATCTCATGTACAGAAATCATTTCACACTGCTGAGTACAGGCTGCTCTTGCTACTCTTCATCTCCTGCCCCAACCCAGACCCAGAGAGGAGGCAGGATCCTCTCCACTGCCTCTACAGGCCCCCCATTTGCCAAAGTGAGGCTCAATCCCCAAACTGCTTTCCCCTACCCTTCCTTACCAGATGAAATGATTCCCGAGGCTGGGGACAAAGTCGAACTTGGTGCTGACACGCCCACTTTCATGCTGCAGGTACGAGGTCTCAACACTGAGGTGCTGCGTATGCTTGGCGTGGTGGGAGACCCAGTTCAGCAGCCACTGGTAGCTCTTATCCTTGCTGGGCACCTCCAAGGTGATCATATAGTGGCGCCTGAAAGCCACCAGCCCAAACTGGGCCCCCTTACGAGCTGCTGCCAGGACAGTGCCCACCCCAACGAGGCCAAACCCAGCCCCGAAATATGGGTTGTCCTTCAGTGCTAAGACAAAGTCAGAAAGGGGCATTGTGGGAGGTTAGGCAGCTCCTTTCCACAGCATTGTTTCTGCACTCCGGCAACAAACCTGTGAGGAAAAACTGAATGGTAGCAAGGAACACAACAGGTCAGCCACAGTTCCCTCCCCTTTATCGGGGCCAGGCCTCAAAGTGAAGGGCTGCCTGGCACATTTGGATTTCCCACATCTGTGCCTATTACCAAGTGTTCCTGCTGGCTGCAGGAACCTTCTCCCTCTCTGCAGGCGACTAGGTGAGCCAAGCAAGAGGGGGCCAGGAGACCCTTGAAGAAGCACGGGAGTATCTGTTGCTTCTTCAGTCAAGACAACAAGGCCAGATTTTTTACAGGGTTTTATTCTTTGAACAGCCAGAAATCATGAGTACTGCAATTATTTAAGGTTTATCGTTTGAAAAAGCTGAAGCACATCCTCAGGCTGAGCCAAGAGTCGTGTCTTTGCTGCTGAGAACGGGCACACGACGGGGGTAGAAGGCGCACCTCCGTCTAGATTACAGCCGCATGCTCCGGGGGCCTGAAGCTTCTCCACCTCCCTCAGCACGTCCGTCATGTATTGGGAACGAGGGGGAGCCTTCCCCGCCAGACACACAGACACGCTCTGCTCTCTCAGGTACAGAATCCCACCTCCACTAGACTAAGGCGTGACCTTCCTCCTTACCAGGGCACAGTGTCCCGTGGGCAAGGTCTCGCAGCCCCCCTGCGGGAACCCCACCCCACCCTCCCCTGCAAAAGACCCAGATCCACACCGGCCTTCCCCGCAGCAGAGGTCCAGTCCCGGCCACCCCGCGGAGGATCCCGCACCTCTCTCGCCCCCGCTCCAGCCGGTGCCGCCGCCACCACTCACCTGCACCGCGCCGCTTCCGCTCCCGCCCGCGCCGCTTCCGGCCGCACCATAGAGCGGGCCCGGGGACCGGGCAGAGCGGCTGCGCGAGAGGCACAAAGGGCGGCGCTCTCGCCGCCCGACGCCGCCACCGAGATGTGCCGGGGCAGGGGGACCCGGGACGGCGGGGACAGTCCGGGCTGAGGGGGATTTGGTGACAGCCCTGGGTAAGGGGCGAGAGGCTGGGGGCACCCGGGGACAGCTCGGGGTGAGGAGTAAGGGGCTGGGAGGGCCGGAAACAGCCCGGGGTGAAAGGCGAGGGGCTGGGAGGGAGCCTGGCCCCGCGGGACTCGTGGGGGCACCTGCTGCCTGGAGACTGGGCATAGCTCTGAGGGTGGGCTCGGGGATCGGCCCAGCTGGACCCAGGGAGCAAGCCCTGGGTGTTGGGCTCAGGGAGAAGGTACAGGTGTCCTTGCACTCTTGTCTATCCTGTGACAGAGGGCTTGCCAGCGGCCTGCTGCAGCAGAAAGGAGCCAGCACTGAAATACCCTGCCTCGAGGCTGGCATCACAGTCTGTTCCCTAAAGTCTTCTTGGGCTCTGGGATGTCCCTCATTTAAAGTGCTTTCTTCTGTTTCAGATTGAGAGGTCATCCTGACTGGCCCAGCACCAAGGCAGTGTCTGGTGGCAATGAGCACAGCAGTGGCTGTATCAGAGGGTGCCAGCAGGGAGATGGAGACCCTGTGCTCAGAGCTGCTCCTGCCCACACCAGGAGTGGTGGGGGCCATGGGAAGCTCTGGTGTGGCCAGCACTGGTCTGGCTGGGACACCACCACTGGCTGCCAGTCAGGAATTGCTGCTGGCAGAGGCCTCAATGCCTGGGGAAGGGGCTCACGCTGAAGGAAGCAATGTGGAAATATTCATCGAGGCAGTGGCTGGCAATGTGACACTGAGCAACGCAGCCAGTGCCACAGGTATGGGGTGCAGGGAGTGCAGAATGGGCCCCATTGCAGTCAGCAGAGCTAGAGAGATCTGGCCAGGGTCCCTGTCCTAGGCGCCCTCAGATCTCTGACCCTTCATCATGAGCCTGGTGCTGCCATTGAGCACAGACCTGACACTCGCTGGGTGTGTGGATGGGGAGAGTGGCTGTGGGATGCATGCAACTGTGGGCATTGCATGCTGTGTGAGGGGATCACTCCAGGCTGTCAGTAGGGACTAGGCAGAGATCTCCACCTAAATTGCTACCCCCTGGCATGCTTCCCACGTGGGTCCAGTGTGGGCACATCCTAACAGGAATGGAGCCAGGCCAGCCTCTCATTTCTGCATGCTTCAAAGGTGCAAAGGGACAGCAATGGTTATCATGGCCACCTGGGTGGTGGTATTCCCCCTCTTATGGGGGATGTAGTTCCCAAAATGTAATTTGTGGCAAGAGGGATTTACTCTCCTTGTCCAGAGCTGGAACTGAACCACCAGTCCCAAGCTCTGGGCCTGGAATAAGCTCCTTCTAACACTCATCCCTTGCTCTCTGCAGAGGTTCTGGTCAAAGTGGTGGAGCTGTACTTCTGCGAGAGGTGTGGCCAGAGCTTCTCAGAGGCCTCCTTGCTGTCCCAGCACCAGTGCCTGCTGCTGTCTCCCCCAGAGCACCTGGAACTCCCAGGGGCACTGTTGGCTTCTGCCAGTGAGGGCCAGAGTGACCCCGGGGGCTCAGAGCTGCCTGGAGCCGGCACACAGGAAGGCTCTGCTCCCGAATGCCTGCTGTGCCCCGTCTGCCAGGAGGCGTTTTTGCGGCCTGGCCAACTCAAGGAGCACTTCAAGACCCACCGTGCCCCATTGGGAGCCCTGCCCTGTCCCGAGAGGGGCTGCCACTTCACCACAGAGGACCGCAAGCAGCTGCGCAGTCACTTGCGCCACCTGCATGGGGCGTCCCCTGTGGCCTGTGCCTGCCGGGCCTGCCCCCTGCTCTTCCCCAGCCGCCAGGCCATGGAGCAGCACCACCGGACACACTTCCCCTTCCACTGCGGCCACTGCGACTTCATAACTGCCAATGCCAAGCTCTTCTGGCAGCACAGGAGGGGCCACACCACGGAGTCCCCTTCTGACATGCCCACAACAGGCGACCCCCCCAGTTCAGACCCGCACAGCCTTGACCAGTGCTGCATCCTGCCATCAGGTATGGCTGGGTGGGGGATTGGGGCCTGTGCATGCTGCAGAGGCTGGCTGTGTCTGTGCCTGGAATCAGTTACAGCTGCAGGAGTGGGAGGTGAAGCTGGAGGGCTGGGAACCCTGTGTTCATACCTCCCTGCAGCACAGTTTATGCCCTCCATCTGAGCCAGGTGGTTTTTGTGCATGTGTGTGGGTGTGTGAGGGTGGCTTCCTCTTGCATGGAACATGATGATCTTTTGTCTTTCCCCACTGAAGCAGCATCAGAAGGGCAGGAGGTGCCAGGTAATTGCCACCCTGGCTGGAAAGCCAGCACAGCAGAAGACAGGCCAGCAAAGCCTGCAGGTACTGGGGACAGCTTCTTGAAGGGACAAAAAACATCAGCTGGAGAAGAGGACTCAGACAGCAGTGGGGATGAGTCACCAGAGGAGGATGGTGAGAGCCTCTGCGAAGCCGAGGCCAAAGAGGATGGGAAGGCAGCTCCCAAAAAAGTTGGAATGCCACAGGCACAGCACTTCAAAGGTAGGATGGAGGGCTTTACTAGGGTTTACCAAAGCTTAGGCTTTGTGAACAAGCACCACATCCTCAGGGCTGGCAGGGGAATGTGGCCCAGGTTGGTGGGTGACCTCACATCTCCTGCATGTACCAGTGCACTTGTTTCCCCAACCTCTGCCCAAGCAAATATGTCCCTTCTTTTCCTTTTCACGCGTGCTGCCAGGTTTAGGCAAAGGTCTGCCTGGCTTTGGGGACCAGGGACACATGGGAAGACTTGATGTAGGCTATGCTTTGCCAGTGTTCAGTTGGAAAGAGCTCACCTGAAGGGTGCTGGTGGCTTGGGGTGGGGACAGTCCCTCTGAGTAGGTGGGAGCTATGTGACAGCACATGTGTATAAACCGTCACCCTGGGACAACTGGATCAGGGACAGAACATCTGCCTGTGCTCTCCATCTTTTACCTCTTAACTGCTCCCCCTCCTTTGTTCCCGCAGGGGATGTTGTAGAAGGCTCCGAGTATCTCTACAAAACCCACATGTGCCCCGAATGCAAGCGGTGTTTCAAAAAGCGGACCCACCTGGTAGAGCACCTCCACCTGCACTTCCCTGACCCCAGCCTGCAGTGCCCCAACTGCCACAAGTACTTCACCAGCAAAAGCAAGCTGAAAATCCACATGATGCGGGAGACAGGCGAGAAGGCTCATCGCTGCCCACTCTGCCATTACAGCTCAGTGGAGAAGAACGCCCTCAACCGCCACATGGCCAGCATGCATGAGGACATCTCCAACTTCTACTCCGATGTTTACTCCTGCCCCGTCTGTGAGGAGAAGTTTCGGCTCAGCCAGGCCCTCAAGGAGCACTTGAAGACTCATAAAGCTGAACCCAAGAGGCTGAGCTGCTTCCACGGGGACTGCAGCTACTGTGCAGAGGACCGGAAGGAGTTTGTCCGTCACCTCAAGGATGCTCATGGCATCAAGGCAGTGGAGTGCAAGTACCATGCCTGCTCGCTGCTCTTCGGCACGGCCGAGGCCATGGAGGCTCACCGGAAAACCCACTATGCCTTCCACTGCCAGCAGTGTGACTTCATCTGCTCCAACAAGCACGTTTTCCGCAAGCACAAGAAGCAGGGGCACCCAGGCAGCGAGCAGCTCCAGTGCAGTTTCTGCCCCTATGCCACTTTCAACCCTGTGGAGTTTCACGACCACGTGGGCAAGATGCACGCCAACGAGAAGATTCACAAGTGCACTGAGTGTGCCTTCGCCACAGCGCACAAGCGGGTGCTCATCCGGCACATGCTGTTGCACACTGGTGGGTGTCCTCTGTAGGGGTCCCAAAAGCTGAGCTGGGATGGGGAAGGTGTCTTGTCCTGCCTCTGGGTGGGAGGGTTGGGTCAGGGTTCCTGGGTCCCACCACCAGCTCTGCCAGGCCAGGATCACTTGGCTGAAGTCGCTGCTGAGCTGGTTTCCCTGCCATGTTGCTTTATCTGGCTGTCATGCTGAAGGCATTTGTGTGTTGCATGTAGGAGAGAAACCTCACAAGTGTGAGCTGTGCGACTTCACATGCCGGGATGTGAGCTACCTGTCCAAGCACATGCTGACCCACTCCAACGACAAGAACTTCATGTGCACCGAGTGCGGGTACATCACCAAGTGGAAGCATTACCTGAATGTCCACATGCGCAAGCACACTGGAGATCTCCGGTAAGACCCCCTGCTCCACTGGCCTGGCAGCATAGTTAGGGCTTCCCAAAGCCTGCTCTGGGGGTCTGCTTCTGGCTGCACTGTGTGCCAGACTTTCTCATGCCTGCCCTGCCCTTTCTGGTACATGAGAAATTTGGTTTTTGAACTTACAGCATGGTGCTGTGGCGACAGAGCTATTTTCAGTGTCTCTATGCCACCAAGGAGGTGTTTATCTCAGATGTGCAATTCTGAGCTTGGGTTCATTGCCCTGCTGATGTTTGTGGGTCAAGGCCTGTTCAGGATTGCCAAATTATCACCTCCTTTGGGTCTAGCCTGCCTCCAGGGATACTGGAAGTGCTGTTGGCATGCACATGTTAGAGTGTGTCTGACATGGTCACTGTATGAAATACTCAGGAAATCTATCCCCAGTCCCCAGGCTGGGGGTGTAAAGCACCAGCAATGCCAAGGGCTGCAGCAGGGAGGAATTGCCTATGGTAAGAGCTGTCTGGATAGCAAGGGTCAGATCTGGCAAACCGAATAGTACTCCTTCCCTGTTTGTCTGAGATGGGGAAGGAGAGCTCAGCATGCCTGATGAAGCTCAGCCTGCCCCAATTCCTCGTGCTGCCTGACCGATTCTGCTTGTCCCTGCAGGTACCAGTGTAACCAGTGCTCGTACCGGTGTCACCGTGCTGACCAGCTGAGCAGCCACAAGCTGCGGCACCAGGGCAAAAGTCTGATCTGTGAGGTGTGCGGCTTCGCCTGCAAGCGCAAGTACGAGCTGCAGAAGCACATGCAGGCAAAGCACTCACAGAACTACCAGGTGCCTGTCTTCCAGTGCCAGTACTGTACCTACCAGACCAAATACAAGCAGGCGCTGCTGAACCATGAGAACTGCAAGCACACCAAGCAGAAGGAGTTTCGTTGTGCCCTCTGTTCGTACTGCACCTTCAGTAACACCAGCCTCTTCTTCCATAAGCGCAAGATTCATGGCTATGTTCCTGGCGACAAGGACTGGCTGGAAAATTATGCCAGCAAGGAGCTGGAGATCAGCTCATCTGAGGCACTCTTTGGCTATGAACTCGGTGCAGCCCTGCATGTGGATGCCAGTTCCCCCCTCACTGGCAAGGAGCAGTGGGTGAAGGAGAAGCCATCCCAGGTGGAGTCCCAGGGAGAAGAGGGCTACCAGCAAGTGTTCATGGTGCCCCTCCTTGAGCAAGATGCTGCTCCACCAGAGAGCAGCAGCAAGGCAGAGAGAGGCATGAGCGAGGGGGAGCAGAGCTGTCCTGTTGCTGGCAATGCCCTGGAAGGTGACTGCATGCAAGGAAATGCTGCCACAGGCTCTACTGAGCTCACTGTTTCTGAAGATGTGGCAGAGAGCTGCACCTTGCAGTTGGAGGCACTGAATGTCTCATCTGACCCTCTCCTGGAGAAGCTGACTGGAGAAGCCTGTGTGACCCAGCCAGAGAGCATGGAAATGCTGTCCTGCAAGGAGCCTCCTGTAGCCTATGAGATGCTGGGCTCCCACGATGGCCTTGGCTTGGAGAACAGTGGCAATACACTCGAAGACAGTCCAGACTTTGAGGAAGAGGTAGATGTACAGGAAGACAAGGTGGTAAAGGGCAGTGTAGTGTCAGGAGACAACCAGGGAAAAGACATCCTAACGAAGGACATGGGCGACCTTGAGGGGTCATGCTCAGACCACCACAAGGTGGTGGCAGACACTGAGGTGAGAGAGACCAGTCAAGCCAAGCTGCCAGAGGCCTGGCTCAACATGCTGAAGACACCTGAACAGGGCCATCTGCCTGTCCCAGAGGTTGTGACCATCTCTGGTGACAATGCCAGGGGTGGCTCAGAGTCAGTGCTGAAGGCTCTGCGGAAGCAGGACAAGGAGCAGGCAGAGACACTGGTGCTGGAGGGCAGGGTGCAGATGCTGGTGGTGCAGTCAGAGAGCCAGGTCTTTAAGTGTGAGAAGTGCTCGTACATCACACGGAAGGAGAAATCCATGTCCCTGCACTCCAAAGCCAGCTGCCAGAGTCGCCGGGCCCCACTCGTGTGCCGTGAGTGTGGTGCCAGCTTTAAGCAGCAGAGGGGACTCAACACTCACCTCCTAAAGAAGTGCCCAGTTCTCCTGAAGAACAACAAAATCCTCAAAGCAACCAATCAGGAGGCAACTGGACCTTGCCAACCTGCTGGCCAGCCTGGTGATAATGGTACAGAAACAGCAGAGAGTGAGAAGGGAGGCTCAGAGGAGTCTGGGCATGCTGAGAGCCCTAGGGAAGCTGAACTGCTACCTGATAAAACACAAGAAGCAGGCATTCCTTTAGCTGGGACACAGACATCAGGCTGTCATGCCTCTGAGAAATCTCTGCTGGGTGACAGCACAGAGGTGGCAGAAGAGCTTCCCCAGCAAGGGGGTGGGACTGAGCCAGGTGGAGCTGCTGGTGCCTCCCAGCCTGGGAAACACTCAGAGAAATACCGACTGGAGGGAGGGAAGCTGCACTGCAATGCCTGCTCCTTTGTGTGCTCCCGTGTCATCACCATCACCTCCCACGTGGAGGATGGCTGCCGGAACCTGGAGCAGTTCTGGTGCTCCCTGTGCCCTGAGGCCTTCCGCTCCCGGCGGGCCCTCAAGATCCACTGTGCTGAAAAGCACATCGTGCACCCCAAGGAGGATGAACCCCAAAGGACTGAACTCCCTGAGGGGGACCCACTCAGTGTTGAGAAAGACCAGCCCAGCGAGCTCCCACTGGATGCAGCCCCACCAAAAGCCACCCTGCCCAAGAGGAGGCGTTTCTCCTGCCCCACCTGCCCCTTCACCTGCCACCAGGAACGGGCCATGAAGACTCACAAGAAGAGGGGCTGCGTGACCCTGGGTGAGTTTCGCTGCACCTCCTGCCCCTTCACCTCCAAGGTGGCCAAGGCCCTGCGGCTGCATCGCAGGCTGCACCGCAAGCATTACAGCAAGCGGCCACAGCTGCAGTGCCGCCAGTGTGAGTTCACCTGCAAGCAGGCCCGGTGCCTGCGGCAGCACATCCGCATCAAGCACGAGGGGGTGAAGCCACACAAGTGCCGCTACTGCGAGTTCAGCACCACGCGACGCTACCGCCTGGAGGCCCACCAGTCTCTGCACACCGGTGTGGGGCGCATCGCCTGCGGCATCTGCGGCCAGACCTTCGGCACCAACTCCAAGCTGCGCATCCACCGCCTGCGGGTGCATGAGAAGACACCCACCCACTTCTGCCCGCTCTGCGACTACAGCAGCTACCTGCAGAATGACATCACCCGTCATGTCAACAGCTGCCACCACGGTGAGCTCAACTTCGGCTGCTCCCGCTGTGAGGCTCGCTTCAGTTCTGAGACGGCCCTCAAGCAGCACGTCCTGCGACGGCATGAGGAGAAGGTTTCCTACAGCTGCCCACGCTGCGACTTCGTGTGTCACAGTGAGGCCACGCTCAAGTGCCACGTGCAGAAGCAGCACCCGCACCTAGAGTGCAGCACCTGCAAGGAGACCTTCGCCACCCGGGAGGCACTGGAGGAGCACAAGACGCAGCATTTCAGCCACCGCTGTGAGCTGTGCAGCTTTGCAGCCAAGGAGCGGCAGCAGCTGGTGCGGCATTACATGGAGAGCCACGAGCCAGCTGCCCCCCAGGACAAACCCCTGCATTGCCCTTTCTGTGACTTTGCCTGCCGGCACCAGCTTGTGTTTGACCAGCACATGAAGGGCCATGGGGGCACCCGCGTGTACAAGTGCTCGGACTGTGAGTACACCACCAAGAACAGGCAAAAGATCACATGGCACATCCGCATCCACACTGGTGAGAAGCCCTACAAGTGCCACCTCTGTAAATACGCCTGCGCTGACCCCTCACGTCTCAAGGTAAGAGCACTTCTTGGGAATGTATCCTACTGCATCTACATTGCCTGAGGGGCATCCAGCCACAGGGATTTGGGGAAGAAGTTCCCAAGGGGAGGTTTCATCCTCAGTGTTCAGTGGCTAATACTGAACAGAAATAGGAGGCAAGCAGATAAAAGTCATGTCAGTAAAATACATTTCTTCTCTGCTGTTGCAGTTTAAGGGCAAGGGAGACTTATAACAAAGCAAGAAGGTGGCAGCAGTCTAAGTTCACTTTTTTTCTTGCTGACATCTCTGGCTTTCTCTGGGTGCAGCCTTGCACCATTCAAAGCCAAGTTTGGCTGCTTGCTGGCTTCAGCATACTCTGTGGTGCCAGTTAGACAGGGTGCAGGGAAACCTCCAGCTTTCTTGCAAGCAGAGCATGACCCTGCCTTTGTTGCTGTAGGTGATTAGCATCCTGACGCATGGCTTTTCCTAGAACAGGAAATGTGTGGGTGATGGAGGCATAGGGTAATGGAGGGAAAAATAGTCTGGTTTTGCCTAAAGAAGTATTGACATTTTAATGGCCAGGCTGAGCTGGAGCTCCCTGGGGCCACCTGGGATAGGCTGTGCAATGTGCTCAGTTCTGTTGGGCTGGGTTTTTAACCTGATTCTGCCTTAAGTACCAAACCGGGGAGCAAAGCCTGTGCCATCCACAGTCTGAGAGAGCAGCTCAGCAGTACAGACATCTCATCCTGACCCTGGTGTGGATCCCACTTGCCCATAGCCTGCCAAGCAAGCACACAGCCCTCCTTGCCCCATGCAGCTGGAGATGTCAGAGCTGTCTTTGAGCCTCTCACTGCCCCCACAAAGCCCTGCACATCCCCAGGGCAGGGGACATGGTCTCATCCTGACCCTATCCTCCTGCCCAGTATCACATGCGGATCCACAAGGAGGAGAGGAAATACCTCTGCCCTGACTGCGGCTACAAATGCAAGTGGGTGAACCAGCTCAAGTACCACATGACAAAGCACACAGGTGAGTACTGCCCACTGAGAACAAGCTGTTGAGCACTGGGGAGGGTGTTGGGGCTGCTCCATGCCTCTTTTTCTGCCAGTGGCCCAGTTGGAGATGGAGCAGCACCTTAGCGGGGCAGCACCTTATCCTGTGCTAATGGGGTGGAGGTGGTGCTGTCAGGTGGGAGGAAAGTTTGGGTGGCACAGAACCCCAGGCACTATTTGATGCCTTGGAAATGGGGATCTTGGTGCGCCTGCTAACAAAATGGGATGTAGGGGGAAGTCCCTGGGGACTGATGCTCTGTTACAGAGATGGTGAGACCCGTGGAGTGGAGAGCACTGTGCCCCCATCCCAGTGCCATCCCCTTCCCTGTTGCCACAGGCCTGAAGCCATACCGCTGCGATGAGTGCGAGTACTGCACCAACCGCGCCGACGCCCTCCGGGTGCACAAGGAGACGCGGCACCAGGAGGCCCGTTCCTTCATCTGTGAGCAGTGTGGCAAGGCCTTCAAGACCCGCTTTCTCCTCAAGACTCACCTGAAGAAGCACAGCGAGGAGAAGCCCTATGTGTGCAATGCCTGCGGGCGGGCTTTCCGCTGGGCAGCCGGCCTGCGCCACCACTACCTAACCCACACCAATGAGCACCCCTTCTTCTGCCGCTACTGCCCCTACAAGGCCAAGCAGAAGTTCCAGGTCATCAAGCACATCCAGCGGCATCACCCTGAGCACAGGGCTGTTGACCCTAGCCAGGGGGTGGGGAAGGACCCCAGCACACACACCGTCCGCCTTCACACCGTGCAGAGGGAGAGCCAGGCCAAGGGGCCCCCCAGGGTGCAGCAAGAAGGAGGGTGCCCTGTAGAGAAGGATGGCACACCGCAGTGAGGCTGAATCCCAAATGCTTTAAGGCGTTGGTGTCATAGACCTGCTGCAGAAATATATGTGTGTGTACAGGCATATATGTATATGGGTTGTAAAATACACAACTGTATAAAAGGAATTGCTCGGTTCCTTTTAATACCGTTTTTTGGTGCTGCTTGGAACCGCTGTGTGAACGGTGGGCCAGGTGCCCACGGAGAAAGAGCAAAAACCCAAGCTCAGCTCCCTATCTCTCCCCAGCACCACTGCACCCAGACCCAAACCTGTCTGTCACTGAACAATTTATTAAGTTGCTTACAGAGAAAGGATGGGATAAGGGTTAATTTGAGGCTGTAGGGGATGTGATGGGGCTCTGCAGGGTTGGGGGGCCGTGAGGACCAACTCCACTCCCAGCTGTGCCCAGCCCTGGGGTTTGCTCGGCTCCAGCCTTGCTCTCCTGACTGGAGGGGACCAGCCCCTGCAGCAGAGCTGGGTCACACACCTTTCCTCCCCACAATCAAGCTCTGACTGTGTGCCAGGGCAGGGTGCCTGTGGAGGGTGCAGAGAGCTGCACTGGCATAGACCCCACACTCATGCATGATCAGCAGCATCCTGAACCTGGAAAGGGGAGGTCAGTGCTTTCTCCCAGCCCTTGGAGGCTACTGCAAAGGGAGTCACAGCAGCAACAATGACACAGGGATGACAGAAACAGCTCAACAAGAGGGCAAGGAGGTTGGCTCTGTGGCCCCAGCTGCACGGAGCTGGTACTATGGCTTCCATCCAGGTGCTGCTCACCCCATGAGCTCAGTCCAGCTCAGGGCCAGGTGGCTCAGTGATGCGGATGTGGACAAAGAGCGAAGAGGGAGGGATGCTGGTGCCATCCTTTGAGAGGAGATGAATGTGGCGATATCCTGCAGGAAGGACAGCAAAGTTCTGGCTAACTGGAGTCCCACTCTTCTCTCTAGTACCCAGCTGAGCCCCAGACATGCTTGCAGGGCTGTCCTGGGTGCCGAAAACCACTGGGCAGCCATGACTCACCGGGTTTGATGTTGGCAAATGCTAGGGTGAACTGACCCACGAAATCATTCCTGGAAGTCTTGTCATAATCCTCCACCACAAAGCGGATAAGCGCCAGCTCGGGCACATGGATCTGAAACTGCAGTGTCTCATCCCAGTGGGGGTTAAACCCTGGGCAGAGAGAGCAGGTGCTGAGAGAGTGAAGGACAGCAGGGACTGTGCCTGGGCACAGCAGGGTCTGTGGTACTGCTGTGGGTCTCACCATTGTTCTCAATGTACTTGGTCTCCTGGTGCGCCTGGTCTGCGGGGACCCCATAGATCTCCACACGCACCAGTGGGTCAATGATGGCTCCCTCCTTGCTGTTGGCCACTTTGGGCAGCTGCTGCCCGCTGATTACCTGCAGGGCCCAATCAATCTTTTGTGAGGCTACTTGCACACTGCCCAACAGTGCCCCCATCTGTCTGGGACCAACAGAGCCCCAGGACACTGTCACAGCTTCCCCAGGGTCTCTCCACAACCCTGTACCTGGATTGTCAGGGTGATGGGGCCAGGGCCTTCCCAGCTGCTGGGGTCACTGGGATTGAAGAGAGTCTCCTCATCCCTCATGAAGGGTGGTTTGAGCACATAGCCACAGCAGCCATTCTGGCTGAAGAGCCCGTCACACAGGTCCATCTCCGTGCCGGCTGTCTGAAAGTTCAAGGCCACTGGAGGGAGGTGGCAAGGAAAAGGGTTCAGAACAGCTTGGAGATACCACACTCTGCTTTGAGCTGAAAACCAGCCTGTCCCCATAGCCAGAGAGATGTGGAGTTGCACAGGGGAGTAAGGTACTAATGCCTGAACACCCCCAGGGCAGCACAAGAGCTGGCAACCTGACTTGGCTCCAGATGGGGTTGTAGCTGGCACTAACATAGGTGTTGATGGTGGCATTTAGCACAGGACTCGGGGCATCTCCCAAGCCCATAGCCCTGCTGCACCCTGGCCATACCGATCTGGCACCCCACGTTCCACATCTCCTGGGGGCTGTAGTTGGAGGAGTCAGTCCTCATCCCGCTGGGGTAGATGCGTGTCAGCCGCCAGGCATTGTGGCGAACAAACTCATTTCCTAGGGATAGAACATGAGGCCCACTTGTGGGGTCATTCTCTAGCCTGCACAGTCACCCACATGTACTGCCCATCCATCCAGCCATCCATCCAGCCATCCATCTATCTGTCTGTCTATTCACCTGTGCATCCACCCACCAATTCTCATCTCTTTCCCTACTCAGGAATCTAGGTGTCCTGCCTTGTTTTCTAAGACAATAACCATTCATCATCTACCAGAGCCAAATCCCACATTACAGCCCCACTGGACCCTGTTTCTCCCAGACAGGGGGGGAACCCCAGTGTCTGGAGGCTTTGGCACTACCCATGAGGAAAGCTATTGGCCCCTTCTACTCTGTCCTAGTGACCTGGTGCCACTGCCCCCTTCATTTCACCTTCATCCCGGATGAGCTTCCTGGCCTTGGCTTCAGACAGGGAGGAGATCTCAGAGGGCCGGGAATGGCTGCGGGCCTCCTGGAAGCCCCGGAAGGGCACATTCTTGCAGTAGATGACACAGTCAGACAACGCTTGTGCCAGAGTCTCCTTGTCCTTCTGCAAGGCAGAGCCATGTTGAGTCCCTTCTGATGGGATCACCACCCACCAGCACTCACCCAGGCCAGGGACTGTAGAGTCAGGGCAGGTAAGAGCAGCCAGAGATGTGCTGGTGGGTGGCAGCATCCATACTACGAGCAGTCTTCCTGCCAGGAACAGAGCAAGCAGGGGACCTCCAATATGCTGCCACCAGAACAAAGAGAGGGCTGGCATAGCCAGGGGCAGAAAAGACTGTCTTCCCTGCCTGGTGACGTCTCTGCAGTTTCTGTCTCTCCTCTATGCAGTGAGATGTCATCATAGCTCATAGCTGTATCCAGGGGCTCAGCTCTCCCAGCTGGTCCCCAGTCTGGGCCACTCACCTTTGCCCTCCGCCTCTCCTCCTCTGCCTCTGCCCCATTGTCATCGTCAGACACATCAGGTGCCTCATCCCCTGGCCCGTCCAGGGTGTCCTTCAGCCGCCCAATCTTCTTGCCCTTCAGCAAAATCTTGTGCTTCAGCTCCTGTAGGGTTGGAGACAGAGAAGCACCTTGAGATACCCAGTGCCTCCATGGCCTCCTCCACTGCTGGAGGTCAGCATGACCAGCTCCCTTCAGCACTCAGAAGGGGTTGGGATAGGAGGGTTTTGCCCTGCTGTCTGATTCTGGAGGACATGAGGAGACAACCCTGGGGACAGCCTTGGCATTTCTGTGGACATGAGGACACAGTACCCACCCCCAGCATCCTCAACCAGAGTTCCTGCTGGAGCAGGTGGGCCTATTCTCTGAACAGCAGATCCACCTCCTTACCACACTCTCAGGCAGGACAGAGATACCCTGCACAGCTGTGCTCTGTCCCTACCTCTGGGGATGGGAGCTGGGTGGGGACGTGCCCATCGATGGTAGTGGTGAGGAGCTGTTCCCCCAGAATGTCCTTGAGCTGCTGGGCCAGGACCTCCTGCTGCTCCATGCTGCAGTGGTTCTCCAGGGACAGGATCACTGGGTAGTCAGAGGTCTGAGAAGCAACATGCATACCTGGAAATAAACCTTGGTGGGGCTGGTGAGCTCTCATAAGGGCTTCACCCAGGCATGATCAGTGCCAGAATGGAGCCCCTTGTGTCTGTTTCTCCTCTGAGACCTTCATACCCTTCCAATCCCCCAGTATCCTCCACATCCCATCTCACCCCTGCACCCCCAACAGTCCATGTCGGCATGAGCCCCCAACCCCTGTCACAGCATAGTGCAGGCTGCAGGTCAGACCCCGCAGTGCTATCCTCCAGAAAGTGACACAGCCACCCTCCTCCCCACAGTGTGACCAGTCCTGCTGCATCACCAGGTGTGTGAGCCTCAGTACCACTCCCCCTCCAGGAACCCACCACTACCATGTATCCCCACCCACCAAGGACCACCCACGACCACCAGCACCTGGGGAAGGGTGCCTTACCTTGAAGGCGTACTTCCCCAGGGTGCTCACCACCTCCCGGAAGGGGATCTTGGAGGTGAAGGTGTGGCCGTGGTACACCATGGGCTCCCCATTTGGCCCGTCCCAGCAATCCACCTCCAGGCACCGGCAGCCCCGTTTCAGAGCCCTAGGGGTGGGTTGTCACCCCTGGAACCCAGCACTCAGCCAGGGCACCAGTTCCCTGCCCTCCCCTCTGCCCGTGGGTGTCACCCCTAAGGTACCAGGGGACACCCACCAAGGGTGGGGATGCTGCTGCATGCAGGGCGTGGCCAGAGGTGTGCTGGACTGCAGAGGAGCAAAGGAGCTTCCGGGGTTTACCCTATGGAGCTGCTCAGGACATGACACTGGGGTGGGAGGGTGTTGGAGGGCAGCTGGAAGGGAGCAGTCCCTTTACCTGATGTAGCCCTCAATGCTGCTGTGGCCCCGAATCTGATCCTCTATCAGGTAGGTGTTGTGGGAGGAGGAGATGAAGTAGTGGCAGAGTGGTTGGCTCATGTCCTGCCACAGAGCCCGGTGCTGGGGGTTGAAGATAGAGCCCTCCAGGGAGCAGAGGTACATGAGGAACCCATCAGCACTCAGCACATGGCGAGCCCGGGCTGCAGGCACAGGGGAGGTTCAGCAACAGCCAGGGACACGGAAGAGACAGAATGGGGGCAAAAGGGCTGATGGTGACTCCCAGAATCCCCAAACTGATGGGCACAGCTGCTGCTAGAGTCAGGGGCACAGAAAGATGCTGCAGGGCAGTAACTTTGGAAAGGTGGGCAGTGGACCCCAAAGCTGGTGCTTGCACACCATGGGTGGTCAACCTTCTACACCAAAATGGTCCAGGAACAGACCAAATAAAGGGGAACTGCACCCAGACCACACCTTGGTGACTCTTCCTCTTGTGCCCATTCACACCAGGATGGGGCTGGGAATGCTCCTGCCATGGAACTGTGAGTCTTTGACCCCTCCCTGCCCCCATGCAGAGCACAGCTGATGTCTGAGCCAGCTCTCACCTGTCTCTGATGGTTCATACTTGTCAATGAGCTCCATGGCCAGCTCCTCTGTGCCCTCATCCTCCAGCTGCTCCTCCCGCAGGAAATCCACCAGCTCCAGCAGTGTCAGCTTCTTTCCATCCTCCGAGAATTCCTGGAAGAGGCTCAGCACCTCCTCACGCTGTGTGAGAGCCTTGTAGAAGAGTACAAATTCCTCCCCTTCCAGCGTCCCTGACTCTGACTTGTCAGCATCCTGTTTGCAAGGGAGCTCCCTCAGCACCCAGACGGGGCAAAACAAGAGTGTCTTGGCCACTGAAGCTGCTGTTGGGGGATTCTCCCAGCCCCAAAAAGAGGGCATAGAGACCCCACGCCAGTAGCAGGCATTGATCAGTGGGGGAATGAATGAATGGGCAGATGGAGGGCTGGTTGGGTGGACTGAGGGATGGAAGGGAGGGAGGAATAAAAAAAGCAGATGGCTGGTTAGCTGGGTAGACAGATAAGCAGCTGGATGGACAAATGAATGGGATGAAGGAAGAGCATGTTAGTTTAGCAAATAAATGAACAAATGGATGTCTGGGTAAACAGGTAGTTGGCTGAACAAATGGATGGATGGATGCATGAAAGTGACCAGATCCTTTTGCAATGAGGGGTTGTACAACTTGTTCCAGCCCCTCCAGTCCTTCTCCAACCCCTCCAGGCTCCCAGGTGCCAGTGCTTACCTGGAAGAGCCGCAGGGCATGATCCTCGTTCATGTCCACGTTCATCATCTTCAGGAGACGCTGCACCTCCTTGAAGTTCATGCGTCCATCCTTATTCTTGTCGGCTTTCTGGAACCAGTCACGAATCCATGTGCGGGAAACCAGGGCAGATGTTAAGGGAAAGGACCTTGGCTATAAGAAATTGGGCTGGGTATTACCAGAGGGCATCTTTTCCTTTTCCTGTGTCCTGCATTGATGCAGATGGTGAGACCCAGAACAGCTACACACATGCTGGGGTATGGCTGAAGATGCAGGGCCTAGGTGATGATCAGCAATGGGTGAGGGGGGCAGAGTGATGCTCTCAGGAAGGATATTGGTCTATCTTCTCCCTTTGGTCCATGGTGGTGGCCACCTCGATGAGCTGACGCAGGCCCTGTACCCAGCACTGCGCCTCCTCTGCTGAGCCAGCAACCAGGTCCAGGTTGCCGCGGCGGCCGTAGAAGACAATGGTGAAGCAGCGCTCCGGGGGAAACTCCTCGGCCACACTCTGCAGCACCTCTGACTGGTGCCCTTCCCGCACCGTCTCCACATCGCTGATGGAGACTGGGGCAGAGGGAGGGGAGGCCTGTCTGTAGGGGACAAGGACCACAGGGCAAGGGGCACCGCCCACAGACATCTATCCTTACAGTCATTCCTTCTTCCCACTCCATCCATCCATCCATCCATCCAGTTATGTATCCATTAACTACTGAGCTATCAAGTCAGGCAGTCATCCATCTGCCCCTCTGTCTGCTTATTCCTGCGCTGGCATACCAGAGGTTCCCTTTGTATCAGCTTCAATTTCTACTCAGCCCTTTCGACCCATGGGTCCTGCTGGGGGCAGGTTGTTTCATGGAGAGGTGTGAGTGAGAAGAGATCACACATGCATGCAGAGTCTTTCTTCAATCCCCCAGCAACCTTAGCAAACATGGCCCAAGAAACTCCATAACGTCACATCCCTGTTCACTCTGAAACCTACTGGTGGCCTCATGGCCAATACACAGTTGGTACTCACAGGCAGACTCAGTTTTGCCTGTCCTCTTCGACTGGTACCAGATGGTCATGCAATCCTCCTGCAGCTTGAAGTAACGTTGCTTCTTCCAGCTCTTGGACTTGACTTTGCGCATCAGAGTCCCCTGCTGCATCTGCTCCAGCGTGTCTGTGAGCTGGATGCCTGGGGGCAGCATGGGCTGCATCACTGAGGGTGGGGGTATCCAGGCACTGCGCCCTGTTACTTTGCTTCCTCTCACCTCTGAGATCACATATGGTCCCTCAATCCGTGAGGGAGGAGAGATGAACCAGAAACAAAGTCCCTTCAGCACAAGAGGTGCACAGGGTAATTCCCCATCAACCCTTCCCTTGGCGCACCCTTGGCGCTTCCAAGCCCAAATCCCAATGGCCATGGTGGGGTAGGTATGCTTCTGAGTGCAACAAGATGAGCTCAACCCAGAAGCCAGATTTGCCTCAGCATAAATCCAGATGACCCAATGCCCTGCCCTGCACCCATCCTCCGCTGGGGCACTCACGGGCGTTGCACAGGAGCGATGCCATAGCTCTGCCTTCTCCACGCTGGCAGCTGCTGGGGAGAGAAAACAAAAGTGGCTGGGGAAAGCAAGGTCAGACCCTCATGCTGTGCCCAGGTCCCAGCGAGTGGGCTCTAGCCATACCCACGTGTGTGAGAGGTGTGTGTGCCCCTGCCCGCAGCTGAGTGCACCTGTGTCTGTCTCCTGCTGGGTCATTGCATTCCTTAAGTGTCGAGTTCACACCACCATACTCATGAAATATTAATCTGTGTTACCGGGAAGCCGGAGCTCAAAAGGTGTTGGTGGAAAACAGAAAAACTTGCCAGCGCTGATGCCCTACAGCCCAGTGGGTACCAGAGCCCTGCTGCTCCCAGGTTGCTGCTCCCAGATAAGAAGCAGCCCCTGAAACCAGGAAAAACTGCTCTGGTAGTGCCCAAGAACACCCTCCACCACTTCGAAAACGACCCCAACCAGCAAATTTGAAAGTAAGGGAGAGGCACATCTGTGATAGCAAGGAAGGGAACACAGAGCAATGACCCTCAGGTCCTACAGCTTCTTCTCCCCAGGGAATACCAGCACTCCAGGCAATGACTGCACCCGCAGCTCTACAGGAAGCACATGGCAGTAAGTGGGACTAAAAATACTACTGGACAATGAGACTTTGATTAGGCTGTTGAGACTTTAATTACGCTGACAAATCACTGGATGTGCCTGTGACTCAGGTGCTGGAGTTCGGCTTTGGAGGAGCAGATGCCGCAGCTGGTGGGCTGGGATTTGGGTGCAGGAGGGGACCCAGGGTCCCTGGGAGCAAAGGGCTCTGTGCCAGGGTGCAGGGGTGGCAGCTGTGCCCTAGGTCCCTGACTCAGCACAGGCACTGGTGATGCAGGGCTGGGAATAACCAGTGCCGTCAGTGTGCAGGCAGCTGCCAAGCCCAACTGCCAGACCCTCGTGGGCTCCCAGGCCAGACAGCAGCCATCCCTTGTTCAGTGTGGCTCAGCAGGGCAGAATAGCATTGGCCAGAGCTGTGGCTCTGCTCTTGCGAGACACCCTACTCGTGGGGGAAGCTGTGGCTGTTTGGCTGTCCCCAGGGCACACAGGGATCATCTGTCCACTCTTGGAGACCTCACATGTTGCTGGAGACATGGAGTAGTTGGGGTGCATCCCAAATGCCTTCCAGTAGTGCCCAGTGCTGGGACTGTGCTTTCCCAACACTGGTGCTTCTTGCAAGGCTCAGACTGCAAGGACTTGCTGTAGTGCCTGTATCCCCCCACATCCAGCCCATAGGGCACTGACCCACTGGCCCAGGACTTGGAGTGCCTGTACCCACAAATGGGGGGCAGCCCTGTGCTCGTCTTGTGCCCTTCAGAGTGGGTGCCCTGATGCTGGCTAGCACAGCTCCAGGAATGCCTCACACCCACCCCCCACGGTGTTCTCTCAGCCCCTGCACCCCATGGCCTTCAGGGAACCAGCGGGGGCAACCCTGGTCACCCATCTGCCTGCACTCTCCTGCTTTCCAGCAACACCCAGCCTGGCACAGCCACTTCACAGGGCCAGGGCTCCAGG
Organism: Illadopsis cleaveri; assembly: GCA_013399915.1. Taxonomy (NCBI): domain Eukaryota; kingdom Metazoa; phylum Chordata; class Aves; order Passeriformes; family Timaliidae; genus Illadopsis; species Illadopsis cleaveri. Next base: position 1,142,321 of record VXBB01002174.1, on the reverse strand, counting down.
TGCTCACCAGCTCTGCAGCCCCTGTGCCACAGCAGATGAGGGAGATGGGCATGTCTTAGGGAAGCTGGAGTGGAGGAAGAGGCACCAGAGCTAGAGAAGCAGGGAGACGTGCTGGACTGGCACAAAGATGGGCTCAGTGCCACCAACAGTTCTGTCCTCTTGGGCACCCTGCCATGCATGTGTACAAGGTGGCAGCATGCCCTTGGGCCCATAACCACACTGAGAGTTTGGAGCTAAATTTCTCCCCCAGTTCCAGCCCTTCCAGGCTCCCAGCATGACCTAAGCATGCCCAGTCCCAACCATGGAGCAGTGCCTCCTCCACAAATGCTGCAAAGAAAGGATGATCCCTTGCAACTCAAGGAAGCACAAAGAAGCACAAGGAAGAGCATGTGGATGCAAGAACACATCTGTTCAGCTCTCTCCTGTTGCGTGAGGGATGCCACGAGCCCCTCACAGCCTGGCCCAATGCAGGCCCCCTTGCCCCAGTCTGAATTACATTGTTGAGCCAAGCGAGATGAGAGCCAGGGTGTGGAGAAACCCAACCCGAGAGCTTCCCGCAGGGCAGCTGCCTGCTGCCAGAACAGCCTCAGCTACCCCAGCACACTCTGAGCCATTGCAGCGTCTCTCCTGGTGGACAGGCCCCAGCAGAGCTGGAGGGCCGGTGACTGTGAGCAGTCCCCAGCCGTTCCAGTGCAGAGTCCGCGGCAGAAGAAAATGCCACCATAGGGTGACCGTGCCAGAACAGGGAAAGATGACCCCCCCTCACGCTCCTTCAGGCACCCCCCACACCTTGCTGCCCCGGTGTGCTCACAAACTGCCCTCGTCTAGAGCTTTGCTCAGCCGGCAGCTGTCAGGGGCAGAAGGACTTGGAGGCGAGGGGACAGACAAGGGGCTCCGGGATGAGGCGGCAAACCCCAAGGGATTAGGGGCTCAGAGGATAAATCACACCTCAGGGCAAAGGAGANCTGGGAGCTCCCTGCGGCGCCCTTCGTTTGGGGTCGAGCCCCCCCTCTTACCCTCCGGTTGAGCCTGTCTGTCCCTAGACCCGCTTGCACCAATAGGGGATCCAAGCCGGAGCAGCCTTAGGGCAGGCCGAGCTGGGGGCAAAGAGTGCGGGGCAGTGACTAAACTTTCGGGTGGGCGATGCTCTAACAGACCNGCAGCCGCTCCGGGGCACCGCAGCCCGAGAGAGGGGGTCCCAGAGCCTGGAGGTCGCAGCCCCGTACCAACCGTCACCCCCTCCCCTCCGCAGGACGCCCGGTCCGTACCCGCTCTCTGTTGCCGCTCCGCTCCGCCGGTGCTCCACCGCCAGCGGCCGCACAGNAGTGCTCTCTCCTTGGCAGGCTCGCTGCCTTCCTGCAAAGCAAAACAGAGCAGCGTCCCCTCCACACTACCTGCCCCATAAGAGATGCGGCGCCACAGCCAGCTTCCACCGGGAAAGGTCACTCTTCCCAGCTCATATCCCCAAGACGGCACATCCCGCCCTTCCTCCCATGTGCGCCGCTTGCCCCCACACCCCCCGCGAGAGACCAGACCAGGACCAATTTCTGCTGACTGGGGCTTTATTATTTATTAATCCGAATTAAAAACCAAAAACAAAACAAAACAAAAAAACCAACAATCAACCAAACAAAAGCGTTTTCACACCCTGGCAATGTCAGGGTGAAAAGGTGGGAAAAGGCAACGGTTATAAAACAGCAACCCGAGGGCAAGGAAGAGGCTATGCTCTGCCCTTGTTATGCAAGGCTGTGAGAGGAGGGAAGGGAAATGGTGGGATTTAAGACACTGTTGGCACGACACTACAGATGATCAGCAAAATGGGCTACTCGAAGAGGGGGGAGAATTAAGTAGCTGCCCAGGCTTGCCTGCAGCCAAGAGCAGGCTTTGCTGTGGCAGAGCCTGGGAGCTCCTCCACTGCTTCCGAGAGCCTGCTGCGGCCGCATTAGCCCCGCGGCACAGAGGCGGCAGGTAAGTGGCTGCTGGTCCAGTCTAATTGCAGTGGGGCCATGGCAGATGCCAAGGCAGGTTTCAAAGCTGAAATGGATGCACGCGGCTGGCAGAGAGGAGCTGGAGGAGGGGGGAAGGGAGGGGACAGGACTGAGCGGCGCCTGGCGGGCAGCAGCGGGTGCAGAAGGCAGCATACCTGGAGCCTGCAGGCGGCAGGGGATCAGCCGGGCCTGCCCACCACCTCAAGGCAGGTGCCTTCATACTGAGCTCCATGTGATAAACCAGCCAGCAGCCTTCCCAGGTCTAGATGAGAGGCCAGCACACATCAGGCTCTGGCCACTGGTCAGCTGTGGGAGTGCACTATTTACAGCACTAGAGGCAGAATCCTGCTGTCTTCTCCTATCCCAGAGCCCTGGGAAGCAACCTTATGACGCATAGGTTCATTGCAAGTAATACACCCCTCCTCCTGGGGCAAGCACCGCAGTGGCCTGACTGCAGCCACTTCCTTCACACCAAAGGAAAGGAAGAGAGAAACTCACTGTGCCAGACGGATGCAGAGCCAGGAGCAAGGATGTGCTGGCAGGGAAAAAAGCTGTCCCTGGGCTACCTGCAGCTGAGTAGCAGTATTAGGAGGGGATAAACAACTGGATCAGCTTTTATTCAGTTCACTCATCTAAACAGACATGTAAACAAGTGACAAGGAACTGGAGGGACGTGGCACACATATTCACTGTTATGCACCACTTGGGCAGAGGCTGAGTTTGCTGGAAGAGTGGACATCTGCATTACCCCATGCCTGGAGGTGGGGGAAGAGATGCCACCCAAGCCTCCCGGAGAGACTGGGATCTATACAGATTGTTTTTATTGATTTTTTTGTTTTTGAAGCTGTAGTATCAGCGTTTGCTGGTGTTGGGATCCCCGGAGGCTTGCTGCACTGCTACAGAGCAGCCCTTTGGCTGGGTGGGATGGTCCGACAGGCCGGCAGCCAGCTGGCGTGCCCAGTTTGTTGCAGAAGAGGTCACCTGTTCCTGGTTCTTTGTAAACCTGAGCTGTTTCTTCCCCAGTGCCCCACCTCCTCCAGCAGTCATTGTGGAGGAAGAGGGATGCCCCGTGGGTCAGTGACTTGACCCTCTTGCAGGTTCTTGACAAGCTGAGCCAGCCAGCGTTTGGTGGTGGTGTCATCCTTCAGGACCTGGGCGAAGGTGGTGTCCTTCAGCTGGTCAGGAAGGCACTGCCTGAGAGCTTCACGTGCCCTACATCAAGAGACAAGAAACGGGGCCCAACAAATAAACTCACAGGGGCAAGAGGGGAGCAAACCCCACTGGGAACAAAGCGTTCCTTTGCCTGGAGGTCTCCCTGCCAGAGCCAGCCAAGGAAAGCAGAGCAGCAGCACTGCAGCAGGTGGCACTCAGCCAGCCAGCACAGCTCCCACCCCTCACACTAAACCCTGCCAAGCAGCCCCTGCACCCCAACACCCAGCAGCAAAGTGATGCCATGCCAGCGGAGACTGAGGCAACAAATACACACCCAACAGCTTTGGGCAGAGCTACTGGTCAGCAGGAGATCAGTTTGTATCCTCTCAACTGAATTTCATTACTGCTAACAGCTTGTCTGATGCAGAAGAGGGAGAGTATAGTGTACCTTCCACCTCAGCCCTCCTTTGTAACTTGTTCAAGCTACATTTGGGCTCAGGCAGTAGTAACCTGCACAGCTGGAATTTGCACAATCCCCCAACAGTCGCTGCTTCTCCCATGTACCATAAAAGCTCCTGTGACTATCAAGAAAAAAATCCAAGCAAAAACCCCACCCATCTTCCACACTGAGCTAAGGCTGACAGAGCAGGAACCTTGATTCCCCCCAGGTGGGGACTGTGGAGAAGAGCTGAAGAACTGTGCTTCCAAGGGCACAGAGAAGCCCCTGCCCAAACTCCTAAAATGTTTACCTGGGGTTATCAGAAAGGCGAAGGTAGCAGCGGACGACATGTTTCAGCAGCCGTGCCGATGGCTCCTTGGAGAGCTGCAGGACCATTTTACCCTGTTTGACAGAGGCCAGTGCCACCAGTTAAAGTCTTTAAAAGAACAGCTTCACAATCAACAGAGACTGGGAAAGATCATTAAATCACTCACTCTGGCTTCCAGTGCAGCACAGCCCATTACCTTTTATACAGATACCCCTGCACGGAGCTGCTTGTCAAGATGCCTTTGAGAATAGCAGCTTGCCATGACTTGGAAAAGGGTTCTCCCAGCAGCTTGGGGAAAGCTCATCTCATTTCTGTTTAATTTTTACCTTCCTTAGCAACTTCCTTAGGACTACTTAGCAACTCTTTGTGAGATTAAAGAGAACCTGGGGTTTCCCTGTCATGGAAGACATATTCCAAACACTTTGATAAGCTCAGGCTGAGTGACACCATGAGGTGTGTTCCCAAGCTCTGCAACACCCCTGTTCTCATATGCATTCCTTTCCTTTCAACATTCTTTTAACACAATAGCAATATTCTGGAAAGCCAGGCCATAGGACTGGGCTCAACCACACCACACGTAGCAAGATTCTTATCCAGTCTTAGCATGCATCCAAGCAGTGTATTTTTTTTTTTTCTGCTACATCCCTCGTGAAGCTGTTCCAGGAAAGCAAAGCATAGACAGATCATCCTGGCCCAGCCTCTCTTTCTCACACTGAACAGGACTTTGCATATGGCTGCACCTTTGAACATGCCTAGCTGAGCAGTGTGGATGCCTTTGCACATCTGATCTGAAGAATTTAACAGACTGCTGGCTTGTATTTAGGAGTCAATCATATCTGCCCAACAAGTTGGGTTTTTTTCCTGTAAACTACATTGGCTAGCCCTAACAGTTTTCCCCATTAATCAAATTCACCTGTATATGGATATCCTGGCTGTTAGCAATTAGCAGGTCCCCCTCACCTGCCCTTTTGCAAGCTTCCTGTTCTTAGCAATTCCCTAGGATACCAATTATGTCTTCAAAATAAGTAACCACAAGCTCCTCAGAGAGCTCCTGGATGGAAAATAATAACTTCCTCTTTTAAAAGCATATAATACTTGTGTGACATCTTCCTCAGTTATTTAGGAGACATGGAAGTAAATCATCACCCTCATTAGACAGGAGCACACTATCCTGATTTTTGAAATAGACAACAAAAAAGTCTGTTAACATTTTCATCTTTCTCTCTTGCATTATGGAATATTGATCCTGCCAGTGCTTCACCCAATGGTGGGACTACACAAGCTAACACAGCTTTACACACCCACATCTTTCTGTGTTCAAGGAAGAATTCATGTCTGGGAATGGCATGGTGTCCTTCCCTCCCCTACCTCAGAGTTTCTAATTGCATCCTCCACTTTACCCCCAAGTCAGAGCTACTTTCATTAAAGCTGATCTCCTTGAAAGCAAAAAATCACATTACATTGGATATTAGGAACATCAGCTCAAAATCATTCATATTTTGCTGTTTCTGGGTGAATAGGAGGCAATGTTTTCTTTACATTTGCAAAAACAGACAAGTAAATATCCCTAATGAAAATATTAACATTTAGTCAGAGAACCAGCATTGCTAAGTGCCTAACTTAGTGCTGCATTTTCTTCTCCTGAGACCACCCTTTAAAAAGCAAGCAAACACACACAAAAGTATGGCAATAACTATTCCAGGGTAGATTTGTATTCCCCTTGGCAAGCTCAAAGATAAAACTCAAGCTGGGGCTTTTACTCCTGGGATGAACAAATTTGGAGCATCCAAACTTGCCCTTTACAGTGGTCACAGAACGGACAGAACTTGTTTGCTCTCTTTGTATTCCAACACAAAAATTAGAGCATATGCAGCAGCTAGTAGGAGCCAGATTCAGAAAGGAAAAAAATGAGGGTGGCATTCCGGGCAGCAAACAGGAAACCTGAGAAATTCCTTGGTCAAAGACACTGTGGGTGCAAAAAGTTTTCACAGGTTCAAGGGATGGATGGGACAAACATTGGGGGTTACTACACAGAAACGCCACAAGTGACCCCAGAAATCCAAAGCTGAAAGTAGCTGGCAGCCGTGGCACTGTTATGAGGACAAGTATGATATGTACTTGCCCTGCTCTTTCAACATGTGAGAGACAGGGATGGGACACAGATCCATGATCTGAACTGTGTGATCATTCTTACATAAAATTATACCAATTCACGTCCCCCCAACAACTGGAAACACCCACAACTCTGGAAAATCTTTTTCTTCTCTGAAGATGTTTACCTGTTTCATCTTGGGCACTTAGTATATCACAACTAGTATGTGTTCTCTTGACATATAAATCAGAAGTATACAAAGGAAACATGGAAGCAGAGCTACAGTGCCACAAGCAATTAGCCCAAGAATAATTTGCCTCCCTCATCCTGTGCTCCAGCCAGACGGCAGTAAAGTAGTTGCTGAAGCACCTGACTGCTACAGCATAATTTTTTCTTTTTTAAATATGAATACTTTAAAAACAAATAATCTTACCAGTATCATGGCAACATGGGAAAACCGCTCGTAAGTCTGACAGATATATGCCAGCCCTGTGTCATCCAGGAGGATTTTCTGAAGAATAAATGTAGCAACCTAGAATGGGGAGAAAGCAGAAAACAAAGCTTATAAACATCTACCTTGAAAAGGGACAGCCTTTGTGTGGTGCTCTTTTCAAGTCAGCCCCAGAACTGAAAAGCCTTCCAGCAGGTAGCAAATGCTTTATTCAGTGAAAGTTAGAAGCCAGAAGAAAATGCAGGACAGCACACAATGCCTGCCATCTCTGGCTAAAGAACAGAGATGGACACAAAGCAGAGTGTACAAGATGACTGGACTCAGGTTGCATAAGACACCAACTACTGCCAGGCCACTCAGGCAGCCTCAGGTCTTGGTCTTGTTTGGTTTTTGAGGAGGTAAAAACTCTACTCATTTTTGTCCACAACACAAAATGCTGTTGTCCCAGCATTTGCAACAGCAGAGAAGCCAGCTCTGCAGGGCACTGGCTGCCTGGTCAGTCAGAAATGAACAATGAAGTGTCTTTATTAAAACAAAGAAAAAGGTACCGTTTTGGAGAGCTCACTGCCAGACTCCATAATACGTAAGCACAGGGGGATAATTTCTGTTGTCAATAAGAAATTTATCACTTCTTGCTCGTCGGTTTTCACCAAGGCTCCTTGAAGGAAAAACAAAACCCAAAATTAGTAAAGGGTAAACTGTTTCCAAAAAATCTCACCTTTCAAAGAAGGCCTGTGTTCTGCCCTCCCCACAAACCATTCAGTCTGAATGCCACGCTGAGCAACTGTCATCCTAGACATGTTGCAGCACATGGCTGGAGAAGAAATCATTTTGGCAGGGTAAAAGTAATTAGTGTAAAAGTAATGGGTTTGGGGGTTGTTTATTTTTCAGAAAGCGGATGCACTCTTGGCTCTTCCTTAGTAGTAACACAAGCACAACAGGATCATGGCACCCACAGCAACCTCTGGAAGGAAGAAATGCATTTTAAAACATTTTAAGACTCTCTATGCATTGAGAGGAAAAATTATTTGGGCAGAAAGAAGAAAGGAAAAAAACATAAACAAACAAACAAAAAAACCCACCAAGATAAGGGGAAGACAGGGAAAATACACCCAAGTCAATCAACAACAGAAGCCCAGAGAAAGCCCAGCCTGCATCCACCCATCCCAGTGCCTAGCTGGGAGGGCTGAGGGTGAAGGTACAAGTCTGCAGGTACTTGTACTCAAAGAAACATACTTTTGGCAATGCATTTAGACTTCAGTGGGTTTTTTTATAAGTGGAAAGGAAGAAGAGTCTGCCTCCACAATGGAAAAGGAGCACCTCCTTTTCTTACAACTACAGGACTTGGAAAATCCCAAAACAAGAGAGCTCTGACTTTGGTCATGCAGGTCTGTATGGCCACAGCATGAACTGCTCTGACCCAGTATGAGATCAGTGCTCCAGCACCAGTCTGGCTGCTCACCAATGACTCCGAGGCTTGTGAGCCGCAGGTACTCAAACGGACGGGTCTTGCTGACTGTGTGCAGGAAGGGGTACAGGAAGAGAGGAATGTGAGCTGCCAGAAAAGCTGATCTGTAGGAAAGACAGAACACACAATGTGAACAACAAGGAAGACAAAGAGAGCACACAATGTAGCATTACCACACAGAGCCTCAGACTATTCCTGGTGGACCCCATTGCTACTGCTCCTCAAAAGTGGGTAACAGTTAATCCTCTGATGGAAAGGCACAAAGCAAATCCTGCACTGGGCACAGCACAAAACATAACACCTGATCTGTCAATTATCTGCATTCCTGCCTCAGCTGCCCAGGAACTGAGCACACCCTGTTGTTTTATGACCTCCTCCTGCCAACCAGACTCTCTGTTTTGTACATTCACTACTGCATTACACCCTGCAGGTTTCCAATGGCAAGGATCATTAGCCACAATGCCTGTGAAAAGTACCTCTCAGAAATACAGACTGGCTGAGCTTTAGGCATCACCAGAGTTTAAATATGCACCAACTCCTTTCCCCAGAAGTCCTCACACAGCCTTCTGGCAGTAGTGAAAAGTACAGACTGCAGGTAGAATGCTGGAGATTGCTCTGCTAACAGTGGGAAGCTCTGTTGCACAATCATCCAAAATACTTCTTCCATTTTCAGTTTTCATACTTTAAATGTAAAGGTGAATCATGTAAAACTATCCTATTTCTTTGGATATCATCTCATGGAGGGTTGCTGTTGAACGCTGCTTTGCAGCAGCTCAAAACCAACTTCAGCTATGCTGCTGCTCAGCAGTAACAGAAGCATGAGATGGTGGATCTCTGGGTAGTTTCCTTCTGAGTTTTAGCTACTGATTTTGGCTGAACCAACATCGTATTTTTCCCTGCTGACACAGGCTGGGCACAGATTGAGAAAACACTAAGTCAGACACTGGCTGAGGACTCCAAAAATGGCTCTGCTATTGCTCCCTTGCCTCACACTTGCCTGAGAAGGACAGTCCTGTTCATTCCACCCTTTCAACAGCTGGTCTAAAAAACTGTAGGCTGAAATTTAAGGAGTTATTTTTTGATTTCACAGAATATTCTGAGTTGGAAGAGACCCACAAGGATCATGGAGTCCAGCTCTTAAGTGAGTGCCTATACAGAGATAGAACCCATAACCTTGGCATTATTAACACTGTGCTCTAACCAAGCTCCTTGTCTAAATAATTGCAAGCTCAAGGATCCTTGCACACAATGCTCAACACAAAGGTACCTTTAGTTCTGACTGACCTCCCAGAAGCTGCCACAACCCAATGTTCTAAGAGTTTGGAAGATCTCAAGATGATCCAGGGAATGCAATGCATTTAGGACCATAAAGCTGTCATCCTGATAATCCATGCAAACAAGTAAAAGCAGCAGGCAGCTGCCTATCTATCAGCTCTGTTGTCTGTTTCACCTCTCTCAAGTACAAAAACAGAAAGGACGTAAATTGCTTCTGAAGTCAAACACATGAGCTGAGGTGTCAATATCAACACATCAGAAAACTCACACCACTTGGAAACACTCACCTTGTCTCAGGGTGTGATGCAACACACTGTAATAGAGCTAAAGCATTGCAGACTCTGTTGGACTGATGGGCTGTCAAAGTTGGAGGGTTGATTGATGGATAAATATTTACAATTTCCTAAAAATTAACAGAGAGTGGAAGTTAAAGGAGAAAAATATCAGAAAGCTACACCAAAGCTCTGGCCTAGCAAGGAAGTGCAGTGACAGCAGATAACAGTCTGCTTTCACCAAGCATCACTTTCAAGTTACATGGCAGCCACCATGCTGTCCAGGCAAGGGCAGAGCTGGGTCAGAGTCACTTTGACAAGGAGTCACAGGAGTGCGTTCAAACTTTAACCTGCTCCCCTCACCACATGATCCAACAAAGATCTTACTTCCCAGATCCACCTCATGGATGCACAAGCTCTGCAACATGCTGATGCTGCACCTTGGAATAAAGACACAGCCAGCCTGACCCACCTGAAGGAGTGCTGCGATCGTGCCAAACGAGTGCCACAGCATTGGGGCAAGGTCAGGCACTGACTCGCGCTTCTTGCTCAGCTCCAGCAGCGCGTTCTCCCGTGTCTCGGGGCTGGACAGCTCATTGATCCATTGGTAGATCTTTTCACGGTCAACCTGAGCCAGTGCTGTTGGCACAGGCTGGGAGGGAGACAGGAAAGCTTCAGTCCAAACATTTTATCCAGTTCTCACCCAAACCCTCCCCACAATCTGATAAAAAAAGAAACCCGACTGAGAGGGCATGACTTAAAGCTCTATTAAGATGTTCTGGATATGGATCCATCCCTTCCTGAGATTAGTCTTAGTATTTCACCTATTTGAAATTCTAAGGCTTTATTTCCTGGCCTGACTTGTTAGGACAGTCTCTTTTAATCCTCTTGTCAAGCAGGACCTTTCTAACTTCATTCAGCAGTGAGAGCCAAGCTGCTGCCCATCTGTGCCAGCAGAGCTCCTGGGGAGTGAGACACACTCCAGCCAGCTATCATTTGCTCCACCTGCATTTAGGATGCATTTATTTCATGCTTCAAGTGCATGATTCCACAGATTCAGAGTAAGGCAGAGGTTACCTTTTTCTCTCCACAAACACCCATGACATTGGAAACTGCCAGTGAGATTCACTCAATGCACATAAAAAAATATTCATACAAATACTAGAAAAATTTTCACTAGTTCACCATCAGCATGACAGCGGCCACAGCCAGTAACAGCTGCTGTTATTAATGGCTCATATTGATACCAGGTACATTGTTCACATGCATGGAGCTAAAATGGAATTTTTCAAGAATGACTTTGTGCAAGATCTCAGGATGATTTGATTCCTGTTCAAAATAAGCCCAGAGAAGGGTAGATCTGTATTCCTAGCCAAGGAATTTTCTACTACTCAGAAGAAATCCAGATTCTGCTTCTGCCTTTCTTGAAACATCAGGGAAAGAACAGTATCAAGATCAACGAGTTCTCAATAAAAAAAAAAAATGAGGAAGAGGGAAAAGAGAGACTGTATCATAATTTCTGTGGAGAAGGCAAGGCACAAGTCTTTCACTGAAACATTGTCCCCTGCCTCTGCTGGCACAAGCAGAATTTGGTGCAAAAAAATGCTCTGCAGGCTTTCTAAGGAGATAGTTTGGCAACTCCTGGCAACAAGATACAACATTTTGAGGAAGACAAAAACCATCAGTAAAACCTCCTGTGTGAACACTTCCAAAAGCCAGGTCAGAACCCTTTCAAACATTGCTGCAGTGGTTGTTATTGAAGCCAAACACAGCCCTGTTGGTACCTGCTGCTCCTGAGCCAGCCCAACCAGCATGCAAGGAGCTCTGCATCCCGCTGTGCATGGTGATCCTGGATGGGAACGGGACTATATTTTTCTTTTTTAGCCCCAACTGAAACTCTTCATGTGCTCCCCCCAACAGATGCAAGCAGAGCCCACACTGCACTGACAGCAATGCTGTCACCAAGCAGCTCACCACAGAGGCACTCAGGAGAACACAGGGGAGCTCAGGAAGTGAACGTGGCTGCAACCTGACCTGAAGCCACGTGACAGAGGCAGTCCCAGAAGGGATGCAGGAGGGATGGAGAGAGACTTCTAAACCTTTGGCAGACAGCAACAGCTTTCTATCTCTGTGTCTGCAAAGGTTTCCCCCCTCTGTTTATCCCAATTTTATATCCATAGTCATGTCCAAAGAGATTCCTCCCCAGCTGTATGATTTCTCTCTTCTCCAGCCACTTCCGTTGTATTATTTAACTTAAATGTTCATACATAAGCAAATGTAGTGTTATCAGTCCCTGCACTCTAAGGCTCAAATACTTTTTCAGCTGTTTATATTTCCTCCTATCCTCTTTTTTTCTCACTGTTGTGGTTTAGGGATGGTATTCTCCAGTTTAGTGTTCCCACTGAAACCACTCCAAGCTACTTGTCACTCCCTCCCTCCTTCCCCTCCCAGTCCTCCTGCTCCAAGATGGAAAGGGGAATTGGAGGTACAAAAGGTAAAGAACACAGGTTGAGATAGGAACAATTTACTGGAAAGAGCAAACAGGTAAGAAAACTAACTAATAACTAATATTAGTGACAGAGGGTACAAGAAAGGAAAAGTTATTGCTCACACCACAGAACCCCCCCAACAATACCCAACTGCTTCCTGGGCCACACTAGCCCAAACCCAAATCAAGTCCTTCCTCCCTCCCTGAAAAATTATGTGAGGTGGTACAGAATAATCCCTGGGGCTGAGCTATGCTCCTTCCTGTCTACTGCAAAAATTAACTCTATTCTGGCCAGAACCAGGACACTCACCTACTCAATTTGTAATTTTTTTTCCCTCAAACTAAATGAGTGATCCTGCCAAGTTTCTTGTGCCCCTATAACTGTGAGTGCAAATGTAATGCTAACTTCTACACTGAAGCTCAAAAAGAGAGGAAGAATGAACAAGCTCATTTGTTTTTATGTGGGATGGTGGACTGACAAGCAGTGTAGCAATAATGTTGTTATAATTGTGTTATCTAAAGCTTCCATCTATTTTTCTAGACTCACTGGAAGTTTCAGTTCCTGTAAGCTTGAATGCATCGACCCCTTAAAAGCACAGTCATGTGCTTGTGATCCCTAGAGAGCACTAAGTAGATTTTCCACACAATTAAATTTATGATGTCCAATATCTGCCTTAGCCAGAACAAACTGCTTTTCATAGGCTCTACAGTTGCTCCTTTCATTTTTATTTAAATGGAAAGATGTATTTTTTTCCTAATTCCCTATTTCATTATTGTTTCTTCTTCCTCTGAGACCCAAAATTCTGGGGAACCCTGAGGGCCACACAAATCCTGCAAGCTCAGGATAGAACCCTACCAGGCAGACTTTCTTTTGCACACAGAGAAAGCAAAACTTATCATCAGTATTACATGAGGAAAAATCTTGAAACACTTTTTTTTTCTTTTTGGAGAATCCTTATCCAATCTTGGCAGCTTCTTGAGGGGGATGAGGGCAAGCACCAGCTATGGACGACACTGCACTGCAATGGGGCAAAAGGGAAGTAGGAACAGGCAGCATCTGCTGCCTGAGGAGCTTTTCACTACCTACTCTTTCCCTCTGCAGTCAAGGCCGGCAGTAAAACAGCTCCCCAGAGGGCAGAGGAGGTGGCTGGGCATGCAGGGGTCGCAGGTGAGTGTTTTAAGGTCACTAAAAGATCTACTCTGAACGTTGTGCCTCAGCGGGAGGGTCTTCCTTATCCCTTCTTATCTCACCCTTTCCTATCCTTATCCTTTTCTTCCCTGCTCTTCCCCCACCACACACTCTGTGAATAATTTTTTAAAATTTATTTTGGTTGTAGAGAAATTAATTTTAGACGTTTGTTTGCTTTTTCTCTATGTGCTTTTGAAGTAGCAGAGCAAACCTTAACGAAATTTGTCACACTTCTGCTTTTGTATTAAGCCTGCTTTTACCGATACCCTTGCTAGTGACTGTTTAAGAGACCGTAAAACACTGATTCGCAACAGGAGGCATCCAGGCGCAGGGAGGGAGCACGGCAGGCAAAGGGGAAGGAGGGAAAGCCCTATGTGATGCACACGAGGCAGAGCCGGGTCACCCAGCAGGGAAACCCTCCAGGGCCTGGACGAGCCATGGCACAGCAGACAGAGCCCGCACCGCCGGCACGGAGCAGCCCCAGGGGAGCAGCTGGAGTTCGGCAGCTGCCAAACGGGCCCCGCCGGTGATGCCGAGGGGACGGAGCTCACCGGGGCTCCGCCACCCCGCGGCCTCAAGTTCCCCTCACAGCCACAAGCGGCCGCGCTCCCGCTCCCCGCACGGCCCGCGCAACGGGGCCCCATCCCCAGCGCCGTCCCGTCGCCGCCCGGCGGGGCGCGGAAACGGGCGCTCACCGCGGCCGTGGCCAGGCTGNAGCGCCTCCCGGGCTGCGCGCAGTGGCCACTCCATTCATTCCTTCTGCTTTTTATCGGGAATACGCTTCGCCGTGCTTTCCGGAGCCCTTAGGGCTGTGCCTCTCGCCCCCGGGACCCGTGGCTTTCCCGGGCGGAGAGCAGCGAGCGAGAGAAGCCGGAGACCCCCGTCCGGGCCCTGCCAGGTGGTCGCGGGTCCTGCGCCGTCAGAAACGAGCTCTTTTCTTTCTTAGGCTTCCTCCAGAACTTTGGTTCCCATCTCATACTGGCTTTCCTCGGGCACTTTTTTTTTTTTTTTTTAAACCTTTCTTTAGATCTGTTGAAGTTAAGGGGTTTTGAGGACTTCTGTCTCTGGAATTGTGTCGGCTTACCTTTCAGCAGTAATGCATTGTTGTTCTTACTGAGAGAGATTTTATTAATCTAAGTTTCCTTCACTGTCCAGCTCTTCCTCACCGTGTTTAAAAACAGTGAAACGGTTCTACTAAACTTCTGCGGAAAGTTCAAGCCATGCTTCTCTCTTCTCTTAGCCATTATTTGGCCTGCCAAGTTATACATTTCTCCTTTTTAACAGGTTTTTAAGGTGGAGCACACTTACTCTAGTTAGCTCTTTTCTGTGAGAAAGCATGGCTCTGTTAAAGGTGCACGGACCTGTCCGGATGCGCAGCATGCAGACTGGGATTACGAAATGGAAAGAAGGGAGCTTTGAAATTGTGGAGAAGGACAACAAAGTGAATCTAGTAGTTCACTACAATGTTGGAGGAATTCCAACGACGTTTCAGGTATGCCAGACATTAAGGCTTTTGTTTTAACAGTGCATGGATTGTGCTCTCTTGTGATCAGCTGTCCTCTTCAAGGCTATTAAGTGTCCCGCAGACTTCCCTCTGTCACTGTTTCTTGTTCCTCATTTCCTGAACACTAATCCCTTTGTATTATTCTCCAGTAAATTATTTACACGTAATTTTAAAGGATCTACCAAGGTTGGCATTGAGATGCCATTGAATGGGAAGAGCCAAAAAAGCAGAGAAAAGTTACAGAAGTATAGAGCATCGTGGCTCACATTTTGGATTTTTGGAACCTGTAACCTTTCTGTTGCTGGCACATTTGCGGTCTCTAGAGGAGAAGATCTTGACTGCTTTATGGTAGCTGTTTCCCCAGCTGAATGTAATGATGTTAACACACCTGTAGCCTTTTGCAAGACTGCTGAATGTTAGTTGTTACAGGCTTAGGTTTTAAATGCAGATGCAGATTGTTGTTAAAGATTCTCCTGAAATATTCAGCCAAATTTTTTCTCATTCTATAGTTGTTTTCAGGTCAGTCTTCCTCAATTTTGTGCAACATGCCCCAAATCAAAAGCAGAGTGCTTTTTCTGTCAGAAATACATACCTGTTTTAAAAATATGTACATGATACAAGAGCAGTTGGAAGAAAAAGAATCCCATTTTATTTAGCAACTTTGTAACAGCCTAAACTGATCTAGATGTTGGCTTCTGCTTTTTCATGCTACTGTTGTTTTTCATTCAGTAATGTTTATCAATCAGTTCTCTGAGCCATTTATTTCTACGTGCAGATGCTATGAAAGAAAGTTCATTTCTATTTGAAAGGTTAGGTTTTTGCTGCCTTAGTGTGCTGAAGTCTCAGCAAAGAATCTGGCAGGTGATGTTGCCTGGAAATCAAGGTGGTGAGGAAATTGTTAGCTGTGGATTGTTCCCAACTGTATTACTGTGGACTTGAAAAGAGTCTCTGCCTTCTCAAGTGTGCTGCTGTGGCTGCAGGTTTGGTTTAATCCACTGTTGGATTGTGTTGCTCCTGAGGAGAGCAGTCTTGTCTTCCCCTCGTGCACTCCCTGGGTGCTTGTTCTCACACACTCCTTTCTGCCTGGATGAGTGATGTGGTGTGACAGCAACTCGAAGGGAGGTTCCACAGGGAGGATGAGCCTACAGAGCAGCTAACCATGGCCTAAAGGGGCAGGTTTTGTTCACAACCTCTTATGTCTGCTGTTTCTGGCACTTGTCAGATCTCTTTGTGAGTTCAGTGGAGGGTTTTCACAGAAATTTAGGGAAAGGACTGAATGCAGGATCTAGTAGAGGGGGTGATAAACCACCATGCAGCTGGGACTTCAGCAGAGGAAGAGGAGGAGGCTTGTGCTGGAGGGTAGTTCTTGTGAGACAGCCCCAGGCTGCAGGCATGCCACTTCAGGTGTGACAAATTCCTGATGATCTTCTGTGGACTTGAAAAGTCCCTAGGGGTTTTTTTGACGAGCTGCTCTGAGAGGACTGTGAGTGATCTCCCTGCTTGTTTTTACTTTTCTGTAATGGAAGGTTTGGATGGATCCAGCGTTACATTTCTTACTACAGTGACTGGTGTGTCATCAAATTTCTTCTATCAGATGATGTTTTAGAGATGTTTCAGAGTTTTCACTGGTTGTCCTAGATGGTATTAAGAGAATTACTTTGTTTCCCTGCACCTGCCAAAACTTTGTGGCACTGATTGAGTCGTAACAGGTGCATGAAGAGTATGGATGGAGTCTTCTGACAGCATTTTGAGTTCAAATGGGTTATTTTGCTCTGAGATGGTGAAGTAATTGTAACCCCTTTGCACTGGGCTCAGTGTTTTAAGAGAGCATGAAAAACTTGGGGTCTATTATTCAGTTCTTAGGTCTTTGAAGATATTTTTAGCATATATTTTTTAAAAATCCCAACAGCCCACAGACAAAATGCAAACCCAAAATACAAGGATTGAGCACAAAGTGTTTCAGAAGTGTAATGTTCCCATTAAAACAAACCCTTAGTTTCTGGTCGAGGTGGTTTTCCAGCCCCTCTTACAAGCTTCTGTTATGTCTAGATTGGTTTTCCAAGAAGCTAGAGATCATAATGGAAAAAAAGAAGTCTCGTTGGTGGAGTCTCTTACTCTCTCAGTCTTTTTGAGCTACCCTCAGCTGGTATGAGTACTAGAACCTTTACCCAACAGCCAGTTTTTGTAGGTGGCTTAGCATGAATTAACAAGTAAGGTTATTATAAAGTAGGAGGGGCACCATTGGGGAGCACAAAGTCGTCTTAAAATTATTCTTGTGCTCAACCATATCCCTGAAAGTTTTGACGCCACTTAATTGTTACGATGTTGCACACAGACTAAGCATGTTTCTTACTGACCTACTCCTTCAGCAGATTTTTTAAGCCATTTCAAATCTGTCTCCTCTGGGAGCAAATTGTGAAGTGAGACATTTGTGTTTAATACTTGAAACTTTCCCGTCTTAAATTGTGTTTTGCACTTTATGTGGAGGTTTTCACTAAATGGGGCTTCATAAAGTTGTATTTCCTTTACATTTACAAATGTCACACTCAGTAGGAAAGCAAGTTTTAGAAAGCTTATCCAGGACTCTAGAAACTGTTGAGCAATAGTGGTACTGTCCTTACAGTTCTGTCAGATGCCAAGGTCACAGATTGTATTAATTCTGTGAGGTTTAATGTTTCCTTGAAGTGCAGCCAGGAGAAGAATTTTGATGTGAGCTTCTCTTATCCTGTCTATTTGAAATATTTTGTTTGAATTTGTAAGTATTTTGGCCTTTTAAAGTTGGATTTATGCTTATAGTCACTTTCTTGTTTTCAGTTAAGCCATAACATTAAAACTGTGACCTTACGACCAAATGGCAGAAAACTGTGCTGCCTGATGCTGACACTAAAGGATACCAGCTTCCTGACAATTGATAAGGTACCATTTAAAGATGCAAACGAAATGCGGATGTATTTGGATGCAGTCCATCAAGACAGGGTTCATACTGGTAAGTGCACTTGTGAATCATGTTATAACATTATGGAGAGCTGTTGTATTTTCTTTTTCCCCTCTTATCATGGTTTAACCATATCAAACAACAGCTAAGCCCCAAGCATCTGCTCACTCACTCTTCCCAGTGGGGTTGGGAAGAGGAGGAAAGCGAAAATGAGGAAACTTGTGGGTAGAGACAAAGACAGTTTAGTAAGTAAAGCAAGAGCTGTGCACGCAAGCAAAGCAAATGAGGAATTCATTCACCACTCCCTGTGGGCAGGCAGGTGTTCAGCCATCTCCAAAAAAGCAGGACTCTACCACATGTTACTTGAGAAGACAAACACCATCCCTGTGCCTCCCTTCCTTCTTCCCCAGCTTTATACACTGAGCATGATGCTGCGTGGTGTGGGATATCCGTGTGGTCACTTGGGGTCAGCTGTCCTGTCTCTGTCCCCTCCTGGGTTTCTGTGCCCCCCTCTGCTTTCTCAGAGGTGATGTGAGCAGCAGAAAAGGCCTTGACTCTTTGTGAGCAGAGCTCAGCAGTAACTATAACATCTCTGTTATCAGCAAAATTTCCAGCACAAATCCAAAACATAGCCCTAGTGTTGCTACTGGGAAGAAGATTAATTCTGCTCTAGCCAAAACCAGCACACATCTTCAGCACATTTTGTCCTCCTTGTGTTCCTGGCTTTCTTTGCACTTCTGTAAATCCTTCTTTCTGGTCTTGAGGCCCATTTTTGTTTTATACCTTGCTCATGCTGGACAATAATCAAAGATTAACATACAGGATTTGTTTACGTTGTGTGTTGGTATTTGAAAGATTGTCTGTTAATCACCCATGTACAGTGTCTTTGTTTTTTATTTTACTTACTTGATTTTGTTATTTTTAAGGATAGGAGGTTTGCTGTCAAGTGGCTAAATGACCAGTATGAGGGATATCCATAAACACAGGCTTAGGTCTGTGCATTCAGAATATTATAGTCTGTTGGCAAGAAATCTAGTATGCCCTTTCCAAAATCAACTCCCAACTAAATGTATTGCAAATAAAAATCCCAGTTAGTTAAATGACAATCAAATCAAATATTATGTACTTTTTCTGTCAGCTGGGAAACCCTCACAAGGATCTGGCAGCTTTGGAGGTGTGCTGGGCAGCAGGGCCGCACAGAAGGAAGCCAACAGGCAATTCTCTTACATAGAGAACCAGGTTTGTTAAATCATTCAAATTTTTCCTCTCTTATTCTATTCCTCTCCTCTTCTCATTTTGTTACTATATGTTGTCATAGCACTTGTAAATACTTTACATCCAACGTGTTTGTAATCTAGAGAGCCTGGAATAGATGTGTATGGGGTGGTCGGCAATGCTGTATCTTGATTGTGATGAGACAACTTCTGTATGAGTAGGAAAAGTCAGTGTCTGGCTATGGAAGTCAGACTGTGTTCTTCACATATGAGCTTTTAGGCAGAGAAGAAGTGGAAATAGGAAAGTACACGACTGAGACTTGCTTCTGGCATAGTTCTGAATCTCTCTGTTTTGTGCTGAGCACCTTACGTGTGTGACCATGTGTTAGTCAGCATAGGTCTGAATGAGTTTAGCAGACTTGAGCCAAGTGTGTACATTGAAAAGCAGCTGATCCACACTTGTATGAGAATAAAGTTACTGAATTTGTGGCATTCTCTCATGTTTTTGTGTCAATTTCACAGACTTTTCCCCAGAAGTTGTTTTCCCTCAAAATAGTTTTGTTCTTTTTCTCCCCAGATTTCATGATGTATCTACTGGCTTTAACATACTATGTTATCTCTCTGAATATACTTGTATTACTGCCCTGAGGGAGACTATTTCTGACATTGTCCCAAAACAAATTCTACATTTTACTTAAAGGCAATCTCATTGTAAAAACTTGAGGCTGTGTATACAGTGGTGAGATTAGACATGTTCGGTTTTCAAGTCTAAAATTGACCAGCATTCCTTAGTCAACCAATTATTACCTCCTTCTGTTGCATCACATGTAGGGCTTGTTTGGCCCAAGGCGGTCATGGCACTGTTTTAATTATATGGGGTTTAATACAGCTTTTTAATATTTTTAATTGTAATACCACCCAGGATTGATCTGGGGATAGTTAGGAATCATGCCTTGGGTTTTTTAATGTCAAAGCTTGTAAAGGAGATTTAAAAAACTTAAGTTCAACTGACAGCATTGGAGAATGGGAAGGGAAAGTGGTTACTGCATAGTTTCATGTTTACTACTTGTATGACTCAGTCCAAATTTTACCTATGTCTTTAGCGTTTAAATTCTGAATCTGTTACAAGTAGCATATCTCCACTTCTGGATACTACACTGTAGCAAATAAAAAGTGGTGGAAATCATAGATTAGACTAAAGATGGTCCTGTTTTTTCACTCTTGGGTTTTCTCCCTGGCCCCCTCCACTTGGGCTTTTCAGACTCCTCCCAAAAGAGTGACTGTGGAGAGTAAGGAGGAAAATACATTTCGCAAGGTGCTGGGTACCCCAACGAGAGGCTCTATTAAGAATTCTGCTGGAGCTGGAACACCAAGCAACAGGGTGAACATTTCACCATCTCCTGCATCATCAGTCCCTCACAGGACAGGCTTGTTGGAGAATCGGTAGGAGGGTTTTCTTCTTACTATGATGCTGTTAAAATTCAGCTCTTTGTAGAGCTACAGGTGGAACTCAGTACACTGAGACATAAGAAAGGGGTATAAATCTTCCTCTAGTTTTGCTGTTACTTTTAACAGGATATTAATACATGTTTTTGTAGCCTCTGGCTGGTATTGGCACTAGAGCTTTAAGTACAGCTAAGTTAGGCAGACCGAATGCTTCTCTTTGTGCTATAAAAGTGGAGATTGCAGAAGATAGGTCCAAAATGCATGGAAAGCATTGAGGAATTCTGTTCACTTGAAAGAGGGTCATTTACTAACCTTTCAGAAAGAATGACCACAAATTTTTGTGTCATCAGTGAAAAGAGGAAAAGAACACAACCCCCTGGTTCAGAAATGAGTGAAGATTATCCCAAAGAGAATGATTCTTCAACGTAAGTAACAGTTGTTTCTGACTTTAAATTCCTTGTTCATTTGTAAAGATATATTTTTCTGAAAAGGATGCTCTCAGCCACATGGACCAGGCCAGTAAGCTTGAGAATACATTGGGTGCTTGAAATGAGGTGTGTGTTCAGGGTTAATAAGGGAAATACAAACTACTCCAGCAGCTGATTTGCATGAAGTGGCACATGCAAATTTTGTGTCATCGATCTTTTGTCAGTTATGTCAGTCAGAACTGCATGTGGACTGTATGTGCTTTGACCCTTTTCAAAACAATACTGATAAAGGGGAATTGCCATTTGAAGAAGCAGCTCCATGTGTTTCAAGTCAGATTTCATTGTAAGAGGACTTGTTTAAATGAATTGGTTAATCTTATATGTGAGTGAAGTTGTACTGTTCATGGTCAAGTATTAAAGGTGATAGGAGAGAAATGCTTTAAACCAACTTGTAAATATTGAACAGAAATATCCCATATCTTCCATAACTGCACTGCCTTCCACTCTTCTCTCTGTAGGAATAATAAAGCCTTGAGTGATCCAGCATGGAAGTACTTGAATAGTAGCAGAGAGAAACAGCTGAACCTGAAGCAGGCTGAGGAGAATAGGACATCAGGTAAAAAAAAGAATGTAAAGCCAATTTATACCTAGCCTTGACCAGTACGATTTTACCCCTTTGGTACTAGTTCAGCAAGTTGCTGCAGAGATGTTTTTTCCTAATCTGCTATGCCATTAACTTGTTGCTTCCTCCAGGGCTGTACATGAGATGCAAATAACCTGCCTTCATTTTCAAAGCCTGTCCTGCTCTAGTGTGGCCTTGACCTTTATCCTTCGGTGCTGATGCCAGCCCATGAGCCAGCTTGCTTGAAAATTCCAACAAGCAGCTTCAAACTGTTCCAAGCTGCTCTTTCCCTTGGGAGGGGATTTGTGTAAACTCCTTTTTGCCTGCTTTCTCATTTATTTTTAAAACTTTCCTTTGCTCTTAATGCCTATTAGAACTGTAGGCTTGTTTTTGTGATTAAAATGTGTACTGTTTGATTTTACTTCCTTATCTCTTCCCCAGAACTTATAGGGGGAGCTCATTGGGGCCAGGACTTTTGTCCTGTTTGTTCCAAAGTTCTGTTGGATACTGCTGTGGGACAAGGCTTTACAGACAATACAGAAATACTGACAATATGTGGATAAGTTAGTAACCAGCACTGTTCTCCAGTTTTATGAATAAATACTTACTTTCTTTCCTCAATAAGAGGAATGAATTAAAGACTGACTTTGTTTTTATGGGGGAATGTTGGTCGATGCATTCTTTTTTTAGTGCATCTCTGATGGTGCAAATGGGTTGCTGGAGCAGCCAGTAAAGTGAATGTTTGCCTCTGAATGGAAATCTGGTCTTCAGAGTCAAAATTACAGTCTGTGTATCCCTGCAAGTTCTGGTAACAATATTGCAAATTTCTTTCATATATCTGCATTTCTGAAAGTTACATGGCTGAAACAACTTCAAGCTGGAAAAGAAGCAAACGGTTATTCATTATTCAAAATAAATTACACTGTGATTCACTGTAATAGTGGCTTTTTGACTCTTGAGAGCATTTTTTTGATGTGGCACCATCTGAGGCATTACGATCTGTCACAGTGATATCATAGCAATGAAACAATCCTATTTTTCCCCAAGTATATAGTAATTTACTGTGGAACTGGGAGTGGGAAGAGAAGCTGTTTTCACTTCTGCATATTTATCTTGAATTTTGTGAGCACTGCATTGGAAATCAGGAGTTTTCTGCACATGTGTCTTATCTTTCTGAGCGAGAGGTAGCGATTTATTAACTTTCATGTAGTTAAGATAATGATTTTTTAATATTTCATATTGCACTTTGAGTTTGATGGAGACTTAATTGAATACTTTAAACTTGATCATGCCTTTACTTGCATATCATTAATATTCACAGTACTCCTTCTGAGCATATGTATTAGTAGTCTCTCAACCAATTCTAGAAACCAGTATTTGAGGATTTTTAAACCTTCTGACTAAATACTTCCAAACAAGTTGTTTATTGTAAAAATAGCTGTGTAACCTGGAACAAAACGTCCTGCCTTTCCTTCTCTTTTAAAGGTGTTTTACCACTGCAGTCATCATCTTTTTATGGTAGTCGGTCCTCTTCAAAAGAGTACTCCACTGGCAGTTCCACCCTGGACAGGTAGGGCTGATTCACTAGAGTGAACTGTAAATAGCAGTTGTTTCACAGGAATTAAGCTCTTTCCTGTGTGTTGATCACATGCTGTTCAAATTCATTACATGGTGGGTGTTGTTGGGTTTTTGTTTTTCCATTCAGGAGCAGAGTCCAGTTCTTCACTTTGTCTTCAACTGCCCTGCTTACATCTACAAACTCTAGTTACTACTTGCAATAGAGAAGACACTGTAAAATCACTCAAGTCTGTTATAGTTGTTGTGAGTGACTCTAGATGAGTCAAATTCTATATAAACTCTGGAAGTTAAGTCTGAACCCTTGCTTCATTTTTTCCAAGTAGATAAATGGCATGCAATTCTGTATTTTAATAACAGTATTTTAGCAAATACTAAATCCTGCTGAGCTTGGGATTCTTCTTTGTCGGGTGCTGTGCAGTCAGACTCATGGTCTCTGCCCTAGATAGATGAGATACAAGATCAAGGGAGAAAAGACGCATTGTCTATGTTTAAATGTTAGGAATTGAGGTCCACAGTGATTAGGTTACAAGAACAAGACACTGAAAATGAAGACTCTGGCCCAGATGTGAATTTTAAGCATATCTTGGGAGCAGTGATCTCATACTATGTGATCATTGTTCCTCTCTTCATAGTGTGGAGAATTATTAAATGTTTGTAAGATCAAAGACTTGGTTATACTGCATGCACACCAGTGGATATAAGGAAATTTAACCAAGCTAAGAATTTAACACTTCTGGAAAGAAGTCTACTCTGTCATAGCTCTTTTTCACTGTGATACTTTCCAGTTACCTTGTATGGCTTTACCAGTCCTTGACTTCCGTAGTGCTGCGATTCCAGTGTCATGGACTATAGCTCTTTAAGGCAGAGCATTACAAATCTTACTCTTCTTATGCTTTTATGTTTCTAGGTCTAGTGTATCCAGCCAGACCCCTTCAGCCAAAAGAAGCCTGGGATTCCTTTCTCAGCCTGCCCCTCTTTCTGTTAAAAAAATGAGATCTAATCAGGATTACACAGGATGGAACAAACCCCGAGTGCCCCTTTCCACCCATCCTCAACAACAGTTGCAAGGGTAAATTTAATTTTCTTTATCTAGTGTGCATACTTTGATCATCAGAACATGCGCATTCTTGTTACAATTATTTAATTTAAAAAATAATCCTGAAATTAATGAGCACTGAGGCAGGGAACGCTTTTCCTAGTTTGGAGAATATGTATTCTTGAATTCACATCCTGGGAGTTTCAAAGACATAATAATTTCAGGTAATTCATGTTCCTTTAATGATGATTATATTTTTATTTTTTTTTCTTTTCTATATATGCATTTTTTAAAAGTTTGATTGTAGAAACTCCTGGGTGGTCTCCTGATAAATGCTGCCTCCCATGAGTTTTCAGTTTAGGCTGAAGGGCTGGGGAACAGCTCCAGTAAGAAACTGTAGGGAGTGGCTGGGGTGAATATCCTATGTGTTAGTAGTGCTGTGCTTATAGACACAAAGTATTCATTTTTATTTTTTTTTCAGGTTTTCAAACTTGGGAAACACCTGCTATATGAATGCCATTCTACAGTCCTTGTTTTCAATTCAGTCTTTTGCTAATGATTTGCTCAAACAGGGTATCCCATGGAAGAAAATTCCACTCAATGCACTTATAAGGTAAAATTCACTTTCCATGAAAGTTGTTTTCTCCTTCATTACTGATAACTGGTTTGGTAATACTGAAGCATCTTTGTAGAGGGTCATTTGCCTGTGTAGATAATAAAAGAAATCCTAGAGCTCTCTGTATTTTGGAGCTTTACTTTTAAAATAGGAAATCAGCTCTTAAAACTTACAATACTGAGTTACAGGCATTCTTTTACTGTATTTCTAGTGGCTGAGTGAAATGCTTCAGAAAAAAATATAAGAAATTGCAAAATAAGTTAGATGCAGTAAAATTTCTTCTAAAAACTTTGCCAGGTAGAGTTTAAGGTGCTCACTGACTTCACCTGATATGTGGGGGCATATGCCTTTTGTTTAGTAGCTGTGGAAAGTGTTCAAGTTTTGCATACTTAATCTTTCTCTAAATTCAACCATTTGGGATTTTTATTATATTTTTTCTTGGGCACCTCATTTCTTTTCTGTCACTAAATAAGATTTGGGATTATCAGAACCATTTGTGTTTCTGTTTAATCATTTTTTATATCTTTTGTGGTAATTTTTCTATTTTTGGTGTGTCATCTTGAACTCTTTCTACACTACTTGGGATCAGAGGTTGTTCCATGTGCCTCTTGAAATGTCCTTTCTCTAATTTTTGTAGAAAGAC
>VXBB01002174.1:1083171-1116170 GCA_013399915.1 Illadopsis cleaveri | reverse complement strand
TAGTTTGGAGAATATGTATTCTTGAATTCACATCCTGGGAGTTTCAAAGACATAATAATTTCAGGTAATTCATGTTCCTTTAATGATGATTATATTTTTATTTTTTTTTCTTTTCTATATATGCATTTTTTAAAAGTTTGATTGTAGAAACTCCTGGGTGGTCTCCTGATAAATGCTGCCTCCCATGAGTTTTCAGTTTAGGCTGAAGGGCTGGGGAACAGCTCCAGTAAGAAACTGTAGGGAGTGGCTGGGGTGAATATCCTATGTGTTAGTAGTGCTGTGCTTATAGACACAAAGTATTCATTTTTATTTTTTTTTCAGGTTTTCAAACTTGGGAAACACCTGCTATATGAATGCCATTCTACAGTCCTTGTTTTCAATTCAGTCTTTTGCTAATGATTTGCTCAAACAGGGTATCCCATGGAAGAAAATTCCACTCAATGCACTTATAAGGTAAAATTCACTTTCCATGAAAGCTGTTTTCTCCTTCATTACTGAGAAACTGGTTTGGTAATACTGAAGCATCTTTGTAGAGGGTCATTTGCCTGTGTAGATAATAAAAGAAATCCTAGAGCTCTCTGTATTTTGAAGCTTTACTTTTGAAATAGGAAATCAGCTCTTAAAACTTACAATACTGAGTTACAGGCATTCTTTTACTGTATTTCTAGTGGCTGAGTGAAATGCTTCAGAAAAAAATATAAGAAATTGCAAAATAAGTTAGATGCAGTAAAATTTCTTCTAAAAACTTTGCCAGGTAGAGTTTAAGGTGATCACTGACTTCACCTGATATGTGGGGGCGTATGCCTTTTGTTTAGTAGCTGTGGAAAGTGTTCAAGTTTTGCATACTTAATCTTTCTCTAAATTCAACCATTTGGGATTTTTATTATATTTTTTCTTGGGCACCTCATTTCTTTTCTGTCACTAAATAAGATTTGGGATTATCAGAACCATTTGTGTTTCTGTTTAATCATTTTTTATATCTTTTGTGGTAATTTTTCTATTTTTGGTGTGTTATCTTGAACTCTTTCTACACTACTTGGGATCAGAGGTTGTTCCATGTGCCTCTTGAAATGTCCTTTCTCTAATTTTTGTAGAAAGACCTCTGAAGGTTGTGCTCCATATACCTAATGGGCAGTGTGTGATCCTGTACAAGTCAGAGTTGATACTCAAAGCATCTACTTTGTCTTCTCTTGGTTTGGCTATATCATCTAACCTGGTGACTGTTTTTCTGGTTGATCAGTGATTGCTTATCAACTGTGTTACGGTTTCCTAATCTGCTTCACTGAGCAGCTGTAGAGGGCTAGGACAGCACACACTGTTCTTGGAGTTTGGCAGAGTAGCAGAAACTTGTCAAGCTGCAGTAAACACATCAGATTCTTGGGGTGGCTGAGTATTAGTTGTTGGGTTTGGGATGCAAGGGGGTTGTACAGGTTTTCCCTGTCTTTGGATTGGGGGTTTTTAGTGTCATGGAATGTGACATCTTCCTATCACCTTGCTATGTATGTAGCATTGACCGAAACTTGTGCTCGGAATATATTTGATGTGTGTCCTGTGAAATTGTAAAGCAGTTGTAAAAGATAACTAAATCACAGGAGCTGAGAGGCCTTTACCATTAACAAGTAAAGTTAATTTCAAAAGTTTTGTAGCAAACAGAAGCACTAGCTTGAACTCCTAATGGCTCTTTTTGCTACAGCTTTTTTCTCTGTTATAATGTTTACTGCTGAAAGAGAAGTAAGACTTGAAAATGAGTGGAAGTTTAAAAATAAAAGATAAATAGAAACCATTCTGACCATTCAAGTTGAATTTAGTGATTTTGTGTTGCTTATTCTGGTACTGTGTGATATCATATCTCGTATCAGTACAAATGTTTTCAAAAAGCATTATGAGTTTTTTTTCTCATTGTAAAAGAGCAGAAATAAGTTTTTAGAGCTTTATAAGGCTTTTCTCTTTACCTTAAAAGATTGTGGATTGGGTTTTTTTTTCATTTGAGTGCTGTTTGATGATCGCCTCAAATGCGATCTCGAAATACTTGAAATGGAAAAAGTTAATTATATGTAGGATATTATTGTCATACATTACCCCTGAACCGCTAATCACAGGAGAGAAGCTTTTAGGAACTCTTAAAATAAGGTATCATGAGTTCTGTTATGTTTCTCTAAAGTCCTGGAAAACCAACCAGTGTTTCATTGCCTTGACTTCTGCAGACGTTTTGCCCATCTGCTTGCTAAAAAGGATGTCTGCAGCCCTGAGGTTAAGAAAGAGCTGCTCAAGAAAGTGAAAAGTGCCATTTCAGCTACGGCAGAGAGATTTTCTGGGTACATGCAGAATGTAAGTATCATTGTCTGGAAACAGTTATGTGCAATTTGTTCAGTGTTTGGACTCCTTTGAACACCTGTCAAGCTTCAGCTGTGTTTGACACTGACTTTTAGATGAATGGCAGTGATTTTTAGAGCAGAACTGCCTCAGTATTACTGATTGCAGTGAACTAAACATAATTTCCCCAGATTCTGTGTGTTTGAGAAAAATACTGAATGAAGTTATACAAAGCCATTTCATTGCCTTTGCCCTGTTTCTAGGATGCACATGAGTTCTTGAGCCAGTGTCTGGATCAGCTGAAGGAAGACATGGAAAAGTTAAACAAAACTTGGAAGAGTGAGCCAGTCCCTAATGAGGATAGCTCACCAGGACGTGCTTCTGATGACCTCTCAGCCACCAAAGTTTATACATGTCCCGTTATCAGTAACTTAGAGTTTGAGGTTCAGCATTCTATCATTTGCAAAATGTAAGTGTGCCTGACAGCCCTCTTTACACTTATCTTAAAAGACTAGGGAGTGTTCTCATCTTGTGTGACTTCATCTGCAGGTTGTAACCAGAATTAAGAACTGTGTTTTATCCAAAGCTAGATATTTAGAAAAATACTCTCTTGTCTAGAAGTGCTGTAAACCTCACACCACACTGCCTGCTGCTGCAGGCCTTCTTCAGACAGTTTCATACCACCTAGTTCTTCATTTCATGTCCAATGGAAAGCCTTTGTGCTTTGCTCTTTGTGTACCAATTGCATGGGAATAGAGAGAAAAGGGGGTTTCAGCCAAGTAATATTTCCTCTTAAAAAAAGAAAGGAAAAAGGGGAAGCTATGTTTTTAATTTGATCTTTATAAGGGCTTCCAGGGAATGGCATTTTCTTCTGTCTCTCTACATTCTTGCAGAAAAAAGATGTAAACCAGTGTGTTTGGGCATTCATTGTGTATGACCTGTGCAGCAGATTTCCCTGTGGGAAGGTTTCATTCCACAGAGTTTCCATGAACACAGATATGTGGGTATAATAGTTTGTGTATACTTAATTTGTTCCACAGAACAATTGAAAGTAAAGTGCATCCAGGTAATAATTATGGAAGAAAAATGACTGTAGTAGGTTTTTTTTTTCCCCTAAGAAAAATGAAATGTAAGAAAAATTAAGGGGTTTTGTTGATTTTGGTTTTTTAGATGCACTCTACCCTTCTGCTTATAAGAACCGTTTAAAAGTATTTCTAGGACTTCCCCTTCTGCTAGGCGGGGCTGGGCTTACTTCTTTTCTCCTAAGAATACTGAATGAAGATGTGTTCAGCTATAGCAGTCACTTTGATTTCCTGTGTACTTGATCATTTGCTTCTCCAAAGCAACCTGTGCATTTTTGTTCTTACACTTGCACAAATGTTTCAACTTCTAAAGCATCAAAAAGAAATTGCAAGATCCAGCTTTGTCCCAAGCATCAAACAGTTCCATTTTGAAGAGTAAAAGTAGGATGATCAAGAAGTACATGTTTACTGGGAAGTCACTTTACCCTAAAACATGCAAGTGTTCATTGATTTCAAGTTTGTTTTTCATCAGACTTGCACAGACATGTTTCTTTTTTAGGTGTGGTGAAACAGTCACTAAACGAGAACAGTTTAATGACCTCTCCATTGACCTTCCTCGGAGGAAGAAGTTTCTTCCTTCCCGATCGATCCAGGATTCTCTTGACCTCTTTTTTCGGGTATGAACTTTCAGGGGGGGGGTTTGTGCATTGTGGAGTGTGTGTGAGTTATGTACCATATAGAAATTCTGATTGTACAGCTGAT
Source organism: Illadopsis cleaveri (assembly GCA_013399915.1). Lineage (NCBI taxonomy): Eukaryota > Metazoa > Chordata > Aves > Passeriformes > Timaliidae > Illadopsis > Illadopsis cleaveri. The sequence goes on along the minus strand of VXBB01002174.1, from coordinate 1,112,073 downwards.
TATTAGTTTCTATGACAGTCATTTGCAGGCATATGAGATAACATTGCACTTTTTTGAGGTTTGTCCATTAACAGCCTGTGGAAGTTTTTATTGTAAAATGCTGTGCAGAAAGTAACTGATGTAGAATAGTTAAACTGCCCAATTTTGTGATGAAAGAGTTGAGGTGTAAACAAATAGAGGAGATAAGGGAGGATTCAGATTGGGATAATCACTCGGGAATTGCTACCTCGCCTGGGCTAGGATGCTTCAACAGCTTGTCTACAAGCCTTAATTAGCATTAAGGAGGAAAAAGGTCATGCAGGTACAATAATTTAAAAAAATAAATAGCTGTAATATGTGGATGCTTACTTTGTAAGTAGAGCTTCAAGGGGAAGCTTATGAAACCTAAAAATGAGCCATATGTCTGAATTGGTGTTGTATTTTGTCATATCTTGAGACAAACCTTTTTTCCCTTTCCTAAACCAAAGTATAGATAGTACTGTCAACAGAGAGAATAATTTGCATGCTTTTTCTTCTAAAAGCTGGTGGAGATCTTATGATTTAAAAAAATTCCTGAAATTGTAGTTTGGCTTCACTTAAGGTTAAGGGCTGTAAGAATGTTTGATGGGCAAGTTACATAATTTCAGGAAATGGATGCTTCCCCTTTTGATGTCTGTTCAGAATTCTGTTCTCATGTAGCATACCCTTGGTAAGTTTAGATGAGGATAGCTTTTGAGGAACAAAGCAGAGGTTTTGAACAAGAGGGAGAAAATTTCATGGCACCATCCTCCACCATAGGTTATTAGGAAAAAAAAACTAAAAAAACTACCCCCGAAACAAATCCTGTGTATGGGAGAGAAAACTGTTAACCTCACAAGATTGTCCCCTCTCTTCAGAAACTAATTTGTGTAATTATGGTGGCTCATTCACTGGTCTTCTTGCAAGTAGACTTGCAAGAAGAATTCTACCTGTATTAGTGGATATGATGTCAAATTTTAAAGTGTGCTACCTGTCCTCTTATTAAATGCCCTCTTTCTAGGTCAGGTTGAAGGTGATTATAAGTTTAAGTGGTTACTGCTGTTTTGAAGAGTTTGACAGATGTGATGTATTTTTGGTTGAGATCTGTTTGATTTCTCTTTTGTTCTGTAAGTCATTTCTCTGCTCCCTTAAACAGGCAGAGGAGATTGAGTATTCCTGTGAGAAGTGCAATGGAAAGTCTGCTGTTGTCACACACAAGTTCAACAGGCTTCCCAGGTAAATGTTGACACCTGTTCCTCTCCTTCCTATAAGCATATCTTACAAAGGTGCAAGCAAAAATCCCTTGAAGAGTAAAGCTGGGAAAATGAGCAGGACAGCATTTAGAGTGGTCAATGTGTGAGAGAGGTGCATCTGCAGCCAGTCTTCATGCTGTTCTTCAGTTTCACTCTAAAGAAGCCCTTGGAAACCCTCAGCAGCACTTGTTTCTTCCTCTCTATTACTACGCAAGGAGGACTGAGTTTTCCCCTTCCTTTTTCTTGGGGTTTTTGGGATGTGAATGAAGCAGATAGAGTAAATATATTCTCAGATTTTAATATTCCACAAATTGGGTGATGAACAGAGGCATAATTACCTGTGTCTTGCAGATAAGAGATGGTCAGCATTTACCTAACACTCCAAAGTAATAATCTGGTCTAGTCAGGTGAATACCTTTGGAAAAAAGGCTTACTTGGATTTTGTATAGGTTTTCTCTGACTTCTGTCTTGAGATTAACATTTTTCCTTCTCTCATCTCTCAGGGTCCTGATTCTTCATCTGAAAAGATACAGTTTCAATGTAGCATTGTCTCTCAATCATAAAGTCGGGCAGCAGGTGGTTATTCCAAGATACTTAACCCTGCTCTCCCACTGCACGGAAAGCACCAGGCTGCCACTGACGCTGGGATGGAGCGTCCATTCTGCCATGTAAGTGTACAGCCTTGGTTCCTGCTGTGTTAATCATGTATGCCACAAGGCAGGCACTTGTCAGATCTCCTCCAGAAGATGTCTGGGCAAGGAAACTTTACAGTTATGCAGCTTCAGATGTGTGCTGCTAGTTTGTAATGCTGCTGTCATAAGAATATGTTTGGAAAAGAAGCATGATAGAAGCAGTAGGAAGAGATGTTGGGCATTATCTAGGGAATATTTGGTAAGATAATCTTCTCTGTACTTGAAAACACCTTTATATTCTTTTTAAGAACACTTCTGTTAGTAATTTTTAAAATGTAGGCCTCTCAGTCCAAAGTAATCTAGATTATCTTCCCCTTCAGAGCACTCTAACTCTGCTTAGAAGACAAAACATCCTACCTTTTTCTGCAAATTTCCATTTGCACCTTCTGTGCTATCATTCATTTTTCATTGTCTTTGCTGTGCCACTGTAGTGTCTGAGCATTTTGCATGCTGAAAATACTCTCTCCTTTTCCCTGTGAGTGTTATTTCTTTACAGCTGCCTGACCTGTGACACAGAGATTAAATGTGCCAGTTGTCACAGGAAGCGTGTGGCAGAATAAGGAACAAGAAACCCTTAGGTCTCCCGTAGCCTCTGCTGAGTGACATAGCCAGGGTATCCATTGTGAGCTAGGACACATCTGGTGCATGTGTTCAGCAGTGTGGCAGGTGTTGTGCCAAATGTGGAGTGGTGTTTTGAGATGTGAGTGAATGTTTCCCGTGAATTTGTTTTAACAGTAGAAATCTCAAACACAAACAGTTTATGCTAACCAGAGCAGCAATACGTGAAAACAGGTTGGAAATAGCTTTCTGATGTTTGGAGTTTTTTTCAGTCATGGAAACCATTGTGACTCACCAGGGAGTGCAAGGGGAACTAGGCTGGAGAGAAGCAGCCCTGGTTTAGGGAGAAGATTAGAAAAGATTTCTGCAGTGGCTACTGTTTGATAGATGTGTAGTGATAGTGATGGACTTTGAGGAGCCCATGAAAGGATTAAATGGAGCAGGAAGTTGGTTCAGAGGAATCTAGGTAAGGCAGGAGAAATTAAGATGGGGGATATGCCAGAAAACTGGCTGATCCAGACAACAGGAGGAGACTGTGGTTTGGGAGCAGGAACTCAAGTGTTGGTGGGAATAAAATATAAAGGAATGAGTTGTCTTGACATGGGAGCTGAGAGCCTTTAATTTATGAGCTGGTCCCTAAGGGTGCATCGCCAAGAAGTGAATCAAGTTTAAAGGATTATACATGGTTTTGAACAACTGTTGTTTATTTATAGTGTGATGAAGTTATTACTGTAAATCTAGGCAATTAGCAAGTACATAATGGTATTCTGCTTGTTCTTTTGGTCATGGATTTGCATGCATAGCAGACAAGTAAACACGTATTTTTTAAAGACTGTAACTACTGTGATAAATATTTTGCTCTTTTAATAGTTCCCGTCCATTGAAAGCCTCCCAAATGGTGAATTCCTGTACTGTAAGCACTTCCACACCTTGTAGGTGAGTTATAGCTCTGAAGTGTCCATGTCCAATGGCCTGGGGTTTTGTGGCATAGTTTCTAAGGCATTTTTAGATTTTCTAGTTATTTTCTGGTTTTTATGTTGTAAATTATTTCAGCTACTGTCTTTTTTCATATCTGAGTTTTATTGGTGTTACATGATAGCTGAAATTAACATCAATGGTGCAATTTGCCTAGTTTAAGAAGCAAAATGATTTCTGCTTTTGCAATCTAGCTCTTTGTTCTGACTCTGTGGAGCCAAAATGGGTGTTTTGGGAACAGATGGTTGATTCCTTAAGTTTATTTGCAAAGATGAGATAACCAATTTTTGATACTGTGAAAAATGTGATATCACAGTGGATGGTTGTGCATTGAGGGATACTTAAAGACCAGAGTTACTAATGAAACAGAAATGGTGACTTCCCCAGACTCCTTTGTCTTCTGTTTTAAAGATGCAAGAGTTTATCTTAATGGAAGAGCAAACAGGAAAAATGAAAAATTAGTGCATTTTTGAACTTTTTATATCTGGTTAATGTTGTGAAAAGTCCTATGTCCAACTTAAAAAACTCAAGTCAAATGATTTATTTCGAATCCTATGTGTTAATGTGGCCTTGTCTCAAATGAGTTGTCTGGGATTGTGAGGTAATAAACTGCAGAATCCTTGGCCTCAAAAGTATGAGCCACACACTTAGTTACTTTTAATGTTGTAAGCTATTATTGCAGGCTTCAAGTAGATATGTCAGTTAACCCAATAAAATACAGCTTTTCTGAAAACTTTGACTGCCATATTAATAAATTGTCATTGTCAGTTGTAGCAGATTGTTCCCCAGTTGAACAGTGTGAAAACACTGCTTGAACAGTTACTTTGAGATGTGTTTGTACGATGCTGCAATGCTGTGAAGTTTTATAGCCATGTTTTTAATTTACAGAAAATACACTTTCAAGTCAAAGAGCTCTGCAGCACTCTATGTAGATTCTGACAGCGATGATGAGCCATTGAAACAGTCTGTGGCCCATAGCCAAAGGTTGTGTAACATACAGAGTAGAGAACAGCAACAACTGCAAGAGGAGCCAGAAAAGGTAAGGGAAAAATCCACAAACTTTCATGTGCTAGGTCCTGTATGTGCTCATGTCTTCTGTGTGCTTTTTTTAGCATAAACTGAGTGAAATTTATGTCAGATGAGGTTTTTTCCTCCTAATTAGCACTGCAATGCCGGAAGGGAGTGCTTTGCTAATTGACCTCTCTCTACAGTTGTCTTGGGTTCCCACTGGGAACAGAAGTAATTGCATTGCAATTGAACTTGAGTTTTCAGGTTATGTATACCAGCTGCTTAGCAGTTTGGTCAGTCCTTTGGGTAACTTCCACTAATAATGTTCCCAGGCTGAAGTATAATGTGCTGTCAATAATAAAAGTATGCAGTAAAGCCCTTGATTAAATTAGATCCAGTACAAGTTGGGCTAAGCAAAATATTCAGTTGAGAGAATTTCATGCACATCCAATCTGTGTCCTCTTTCAAGTGTGGCTTTTAAAATGCTTTTAGAATCTGAAGCTGACAGTCTTTGGAGGCGGACGCATGGAATTGTGAAGAGACCAAGTTCATTGGTGTAATGGCTCAGTTAATTTCAAATTGCCTTTGAGCTTTTCCTTGTGACTAGTGTTAATGCTGCCAAGATACCTTTTTTTGCCTCTGTCAGGGCCATGTATTAGCAGGTAGATGAGTTGTGTGGGAAGAAGTGATGACCCAGAAGGGAATAGAAGCAGCTTAGAAGATTATCTTGCAGTACCACTTTCTTCTGTTAAGAGTGCTGCAGGCCTAGTGCTTAGGACAAGTTTCCTGAATCTCTGCTTCTGTAAAGCTTTTGCTTCACTAAAGTTTTTGACAACACTTGTAGGGTTATTTTAATCAAGCAGAGACTTGTGGCCTTGATTATGGTATTAAGGGACCAGTGCAAATCTGGATAAATAGCAGTAGGTAACAAGAGGCGGATATGTACAGTTTCTGATCTGATGGAAAAATCAAACCAAGGGATAATCATGACCCAATATTTAATAAATGACAGAAACTGAGTATTAAATTTTTAGGAGACCCAGAGCTGGGAAGACCTGCCAGTTTGATGAAGCTCAGAACTACAGATAAAAATGATCTTGACAAATCTGAGAAACTGCATAAAAACAGGAGAGGTTGTTCAATGGGAACAGGCTAAAGGTGCTAATCTTATCAGGATTAATCAACTATATATGTGGGATGGGAACAGCTGGGAAAGCAGTGGGCCTTCAGACAGGGCATGAAAGGTGACAGTCAATCACAAGGTCAGGCAGGTTGAAAGTAGAAGTATCTAGACAGAGCCATAGCCTACATACGTACACATTGTGTGAAGTAACCCTCCTTTTTTCCTCAGAATTGAGCTTTAGCTGGAGTTCTGTATCCATCTTTGGGCTGTGGACTGAAAAGAGTTATAGATTAACTGGAGAGGGCCAGAGGAGAGGAACATGAATGGTCAGAGGTCTAGAAAGGAAGATTTTGAGAGAAAGAGCAGGCAAGTGGTCTTAGTTTGGTCTTCAGTTTAAAGAAAAACCTAAGCAAGGCTTGTGTCTTCAAGGAAGGGGAAGAAGTTAATAGAAACACTTGAGCTGTTTTCTGTGCCTGTGGTGGATAGAGCAAAAAGTAATAGAGTAAATTGCAGACAGTAATATTTAGATTAAATATTAGGGAACACTTCCTGATGGTCAGGATATGTAGGGATGGAATGGATTACTGTGGGAAAACACAGAAAACCCTTTGCTGAAGGTCTTGAGACTGCTGTCCTGAATGGCATATCTATGCCTGGCTGCAGCTGGGAGAAGGAAACAAGCTTGTCTTTGAAGTCCCTCTTATGTACAGAAAAGGTATTTCAAACTGCCCTAACTGATTCTTCCTGGAGTTTTGTTTGTGAGGAAGAGTACTGCACAAGCCCTGTTAGTGCAGAAATTGTGGGAATAAAGCATACTAATTCGAATAACAAATTAATTACAGGCTTTACAGCCTGATGTGGGGAAGAAACACTGGTGGTGATGATTCCACATAAACTGTTTTATTCTGTGGCCATGCATATTGGCCACTTCTCAACCACAGGCCTGACCAACCATCTGTTACCATTAATCAGGTTCTCTCACCATCTCAGTGTTGTCCTAGGAGACCTGGTCCTGGTTTTTGGAAGTGGCAGTACCGTTGCTGCACCATTTCCCTTGGTATGATTCTCAAAACAGCTGTGCATGGGGTTGCATTAAGGGCTTGGTGGTCACTTTGTCTGGCCAGTACATCCCTTGCCAGGCATTCCTTGCAAAATGTCCCTGCCATGTGGGAGGACAGCTGGAATAGCACCTGTATATGACACTGGGTGGTAGAGGCTAATAGCACTTACCCAGCTAAACAGGGCAGAACTGCAATTCCTGTGATCTCTGCTTCTGCAGATGAAGTAGTATTTGAAAGCCTTCTTAAAAATGCTTACTTAAAGCAGCCTGTCTTAGAGCCTAAGCTATTTAAAATCTATGCAAATAATGTCTAGTACAAAAGTTGTATTCAAATAATGCACAGATGATGCCAAGTCTTTGAAGTCCAGCCACTGAATTAGTGGTAGTTGTTGGCAGAGAGCCTGGAACTAGGGTTTGCTGAAGAGCTAAACCAGTTTTGATGTTGGTAGCCTACAGGTGCAGAGAGAGAAATCAGAAAGCTTAAAAAGCAGGTACTCTGCTTTACTTATTCAGTGCATAAATAGCTGTGAGGAGAGAGGTTTAAATTTGTCACTTCTAATTCTTGGAGGGCAACATGTCTAGAGCAAACAGTTTAGTTGGCTAATTCATTTGCTAATCTTGTTTGATAAGGCGGTTTTAATACAAAATGCTTGGTGTATTTGAGTAAAAAGCAGCAGTAAAAATGTAATTTTGTTCATAAGTTCTGGGATCCATCCTAATGCAGTTCGGAATAAGATCTGGATAAGTATATTTTAATAGAAACTATCTTACCCCATTTTTAACATAATATAGGAAAAGAAACTCTAAGCATATGGTAAATAGTGTAATTGTGTAAACATGCATACATGGAAGTTAACCTGCTGATTAACAGTTAATATCAAAATTATTGAAATTACTATATTATTTGCAAATCACGGTTGTGTAGGAGTTGATCAGCATCAGCTTTAGGAAAATAAACTATAAAAAGGAGGATTGAGATAAGAATAAGGTGTTTTTTCTTTCTTCCAATTGAAAATTATTCTGTTCTCCTTGGGAAAGAATAGTTCCCCCTTTCCCTGTTTAGCTGTTTTCTTACTTGGTTTGCAAGTCCTGCCCTTCTTCCTGTACTCACATCAAGATTTCATATGGCAATTCTGCAGCACAAAACCTAATTTTAATTGCTCTTCATACCAGCTCAATTTCAGTTTCTATTCTTCCATCCCTGTATTTGAGTTCAGTTACTCTCATGTTGCTGCTTCATCCTTTGTTAACAAACTTGCAATTTCCCTGCTTGTATCTCAGCACTGACTTGGCACAGGCTTGATAATTCATCAGAACCTGAAAGGGAAACATTTTGAAGGAAAGGGAGGAGAAAGGAAGAGTTATCTTGTGTATGTTAATCCACAGGGCCTGTAAAAACTGGTTGTAGTGTATATTTAAATATTTTTCTGTGCAGTAAGTGTTGCTACAAAGGCTGTCTCTCCACTGAGTCTCATGTAGCTATGTTGAATGTTGACAGTGCCAAGCTCCCACTCCCTGGGGTTAATAAAAATAAATCTTCATGGAAGTGTAAAACTGATGTTATATTCCTGTTTATTTGAACACTTAATCATAACTCCATTCATCTCTAGGGTTCTAAAAGAAGTAAAATGGAGGGTGATAAACCCGAGCTGGGTAACGCTGGTTTTGATGGGATGAGCGAAGATGAGCTCCTAGCTGCTGTCTTGGAGATTAGCAAAAGGGAAGCTTCTCTGTCTTTGAGCCATGATGAGGATAAGCCCACAAGCAGCCCAGACACTGGTTTTGGAGATGATGAAATTCAGGAATTGCCAGACAACCTGGAATCTATGGAGATGGAGAAACCCAAAACAGTATTAGACTCAGGTAAGGCAAAGTAACCATCTTACTGGACTCTAGTGGGCTAAAAGCAGGTTACTGATGACATCAGGTTGGTAATGGCTGGTGGTAGGAACTGGATGCAAGTGCACTGCTGAAACTGCCTGACTTGCTCAGAGTTTTAGGAACTTAAACTTTATCATTTCCTAGTGTATAAAGCATTTAATTCATCAGACTGTGAAAATGTCTTTCCTTGTAGGTTTGTCACCTTCATGATTCAAAGTTAATTTCCGTTTTTTTCCTCTCTTGATTAACACATGCTTCCACAGGTTCCTGTGCCAGACAATTCAATTTCCTAATATTTGGCCATGTCTAGAACTGACTCTTCCATAAGCAGAAAGTATTTTCATTTCTGTAGCTGTTGTAGCCTGAGCAGCACAGTAGCAGTGTTCACACGGCATAAGGCTAGAATGCTTTCATAAATGCAGCTATTTTGTCACTAGTTACTAATGAATTTAACTATATCTCTGCATTTTTTTTCTAAAGCTTTTTATGTGAGAGTAGATTTGTAAGCTTAAGAGACTCAAGTGAATTATGGCCTCTGACAGAGAGACATGGTTAAGTACAAGGAGAAGCCTCTGTGATCTCAATGTTGGGAAGTTGAGTCTTCCTTTAGCCAGCTGAACGAAATATAAGTGGTTTATCATTTATTATGTGCTACATGCTTGCAGTCAGGTTTTTAATTGCACTGGCATGGAAAGAGACCAACAATATGCTTGTGTCCTCTAACAGCCAACAGGTTATTTAACAACAGAATACCCCACTGGTACCAAAAATGACACTTGGTTCAATGGGCAGCTGTTGATGGCCTTGATGGTGGAAGGCACTGTATAAGAATAATACTAGCATGTGATAAGCCTGCTTTGTGCCCTCCTTTTTATACAGTAGTGTTGCTTATGGTGTTGTGTAAGAGAGGTGTGATAGAATGTGGCCACATAAAGGTATTTCTGTCCAGGTTTTCTTTGAAAAGTACAATGTAATTGTTTGAAGGCACTTTTGTGACTCTTAAGCAAAAAATATGTGTTTAATATAAGTTCTATATTTTTTCTTATATTGGAAGTTCTTAAAGGTCATGTAATAAATTCTGGGAGTTTTTTAATCTTAAAAGGATTAGACTGATAGATCGTGATTCTGGTGCTGTTGATCTTGTGTTTAAGGGTTAACAGAAACTGAGACTGCCTTGTATTATCCTTGTTAATAACTAATCAGCAGAACTTTAAGTCTGCACAGGGCAAAACCATGAAGTTTTACATGATGCTGCCTCATAGCTGTTGGAGCAGGTCCTGACACTGTCTTAGTTGCAAGCAACAAGCTAAGTGTCCTGCAACTGCAGGGGTATTTGCAGCAGTTGAATGAATGTTCACTTCAGATGTTTCATAAAGCACTTCTGCCACAGCGTTTACTTCAAAGGTGAACTAAAAAGTTACAATCTTCATGCACCTTTAAAGCTGTACATAGTGCTCACAAGATTGAGGCTCTTAGCTGAAGCAAAAGGTAGCACATTTTAACAGTGCTTGAGATTTGTGCTTTTTTTCATCTCTCGTTTGGTTTGGCTTTTATTGTGGCTTCCTCTGTAGTACTCTGAGGTATAATGTGCAATGCAAATTTTTATAATCCATGGTTTCTTATAGAGAAATTCAGGTGTCAGCTTCATGGCTGCAGAAGCCTAGTGGTGTGTGGTTTCTGTAGTTAAACTTGCTGTTTCTGAGTGAACATAAAAGGCTAAGAAGAGAGCAGGTTCAGGGATTAATCAAATGATTCATTGTGCACCAGTTAAAATGAGTATAAGACTGTGCTTTGCAGCTTTTTGCATTAGACTGTTATGTGGGTGTTTTATGGCGGGTGAGCTCCCTGTCAATAGATGTCACTATGCTGCAAGGATTGTGGTGATTTAAAGAGGGCTTAGCTGGTAACAAACAGAAGATCCAGAAAAGTATAAACTGTACTTTGTGATTCCTCAGGTCCTGCCAATTTCACTGAGATAACTAAAGATTTTGATGAGAATAAGGAAAACAAAACTCCAGAAGGTTCCCAAGGGGAGGTTGACTGGCTGCAGCAGTACGATATGGAGAGAGAGAGGGAAGAACAAGAACTTCAGCAGGCACTGGCTCAAAGCCTTCAAGAGCAAGTAAGAAATAGTTTGCTTCCTTAAGTTGTCTTCCCCAGCACTGGAAACTTGAAATCTAAAGGAAAAGCTTGCATTCGGGCAGTAACTGCGAAGGAATTATTTTCCTTTTTTTGAGATAACCAGATGGAAAAAGGTTTGGGTTTCTTCTAGCTCCAGTGTCAGTAGTGTGATAACATTGGATACATCTGGGCACGTTTTGTATGTGCTTTGAAAACTGTGCATCACATCACAGACCCACAGATTTCTCAGAGCTCTCCATGCACTTCTGTGCACTGGTGTGTCACATCATATTAAAAACCATGATAACCTCAACTAGACTCTTCCTCTCTGACATCAAGATCCCAGCCCACCTTTAGCTTCTCTGGCAGTCATTTCTTGCAGTGTGTCCTGTCAAGACTCAGTGAAAGAGACAGGTTTCAAAGCCAAGGCTAAGAATGGCCATGTCAGGTCAGGCTAAAGGTGTGCCTATCCTAGGTATGTTTCTGGTGCTAGCAAGTAGGGGATGCTTAATGAAGAATATAGGAACACAGCATTTATGTGATCCTTCCATGTTACTAAAGTGGAAAAAGGATCCCAAATAATTTAGTTGAAAACAAGTCCTTTAAATTAGGCTTGGAAAGAATAGGGTTCTTGAGTTGTGTGCTAACTACTTGTATTCCACTTGAATTGCAAGACCTGTAACTGATTTCTACAAGTTTAACCAAGCAGCAGAGAATAAAGCAAGCACTTAGCCAGGTCTTCTTTTAAATAGGTGCCCTTGTCTGCTCTCTATTAATACTAAAGCTGTCATGGTTTTCCTTATGAGATCTGATGTTTCCATGGCTCTTGGATTTTTTTCTCTCCCATTACTCATTATGAGGTGCTGGTTGGTATGTTCCATGCCAGATGTAGTTTTGATTCAACAATGCTGAGTAGTTTAACAAAGATTCCCAAATCCTTTGGAAATAGTGAGATAAAAGGCCTCATGCTAATAATGTAAAACTGCCCTTTGAGTGTGTTTCTGCTACAGTTCTGAAGCAAAAATCTGCTATTCTAATGATTTGGGCATGGAAATGCAGTAGCTGTGGTTATCTTGATTTGAAATACATAGTTGGGGTGCTGCATTCAGGTGTGCTGAAAGCACTCAAACGCTAAATTAAGAAGCCAGCTCATTAAATATTATTGACTGGCTTGCTGTAGCTCTGGGCTTTCAAGAGTGGTGGGAGGAATTAGGGGCATGATATTATCCAAACATTAGAAGTGTTTGTTGACTTGAGGTTTCTTTGCTACTTGGTCATAGTAATATTTTTAATAACTGATTGTTTAGTGGTGTCTTTTTGCATCCTGCCTTTGTGGATTACACCTGTTACATAGAACCACTGGCTCCACTTTCAAATGGCTTAAAAATAACAGAATCTGTCAGGATTTAATGACCGTGCCCTCAGCTGGCTTTGGTCAGAAGTAGACTAAATTTTGCCGAAGCGTGAGGAGCTTTGTGTGTAAGTGACAGCTTTCCTGAGCACAGGGTTGCAAATTCATTCAGATGTTTTTCAAATTAATGATCCAGGGAAAGCATTCGGTGTTACTGGAGACTTGCTCTGCTGCATACCAAACTTCAGGAGCTTTGACAAGCCTTAATGAAGGTTTGTCCCAGGTTCTGTTGCACGGGAACATTGGACTCTCGGTGGCTGCAAACATTCCTTCACACAGGACCTTTAATTTACAATGTCAAGTTTGTTGTAGAAACCAGAGCAGCACAGTTTCAATGGAAAAAGAGCACCACAAGAATTTTAAACAGTGAAATGTCTCAATGAGCTAAGTTTTGTTCTCTCCCCATTAGGAGGCACGAGAACAGAAAGAGGATGATGACCTCAAACGAGCTACGGAATTAAGTCTACAAGGTGAAACTTATTTAAGTTCTTCCAGTATGTTGCTTTTGAGAGAAAATTGATATGTGTGTATGAGTGCAGCTCCTGACTGTCAGTAAGACAGCTGGCATTCATGTTCTTTTGGTGTGCGCTTTGTTGTGCTTGGCACTCAAGGTCAGTTTTTCTTATTCTTGGTTGTGAAAGCAAATGCCAGGAAAAGCTTAAGCTGAAAAACTACTTACTTCAGTCTCTTGAGTTTTTAGTTAGATATAGAGATATATAGAGAGATATGTATAATATATTATAAGCAACACATACAATATACATTAATGCATAATATTAATTTAGAGAAAGCACAGTGGATCTTGAAACTTTGAATTCCCAGCAAAGCCAGCATACTAATGGCCCTAGTCAGAACATAAAGATTATTTGTTACTTGCATTGGTATTTTAGGGCTGATTAATCAATGCCCTAGCCTTCCCTGGAAAAATGAATCAGTGCCGTTTTCATCAGATACAGGATGGGAGGAGGACAGACCTCACTGCAAGGTATAGCTGTTGGGAGTGAAGAAAGACACTCAAAACATACTATCTGTCTCCTCCAAATCCAGACAGTGCTGTAGGCCTCCTCAGGCACTGTTTAATATTTGTGCCAGGCTGGCATGCAAGTGATTTCATACAATCTGGCAGAGCAAAGCATAACTGAGAGACAATTCCTGCTCCAAAGAGGGAGAGGGAGGGATAATGAAGTATTGTGTTAAGATACTTGCAGTTGCTCAGGGCCTTTTAAAGGCCCTTAGTTGTTACTGGATGAACCTGTGTCAGCTCCTGAAGAGAAGTTGAATGCTGCTTAGGCATCCCTCACCCTGAGCTCTGGCAGACTAAGTGACCAGTCCTTTTTGGGTTTTCCTTGTTTCATATCCAAGAAGAATTCAAGGCTAGAGATCTTTGATCCCCTTGATTTGCTGTTGCTTGGCTTAAATACGAGCATTTCCTTGCTACTGTCTCGTTTGTAAGAGTTTGAGGAAGCAGTTGTTCAAGGAGATGAACGTAATCTTGAATGCAGAGCTGGTCACATTTGTCTTATGAGGGATCCCAGTGATGCCATAAGCAAAGAACCAGTAGTCATCCTGGCACCATTGGTGAAGTGGCCTTTAGCAGTTCCTGTGGCAGGTGCTTCATGCAGAGACCTATCAAAGTGGCTGTGTTTCTAGGCTGTAGTCTACCCTACAGCCCAAAGAAGTGTGGAAAGCAGCAGTAAAGAGTTCCCAGTTAAGTAAGGGAGTCATCTATAAACTTCCCAGGAAGATTATACTAATCCAGTGACTGATGATTTAACAGGACAAACAGTGTGAGAATCTCTTTGGCAAAACAACTCCATCACAGCTGGCGTGATAGTCTCTTGAAAACAGACGAGAAAAAATTCCTGAGCAGTGTCCTGTTAATCTCAATTTCTCATCCACCCGGGACTCCATAGCTTTAATTTAACTGGTGAAACCAGCTACTTCTCCTAATGAGAACTGTACAAAATCTTAAATTAGTTGGGTAGCTGCAGAACCCCGGGAAGTTTGGAACAGCATGTACAGGGAGCAGTGGTGCCTTCCGGCTCTTTACAGAAAGCTGCGTGCATTTTGCTCAGCCAAGCAAACTGGAAGTTCCTGTGGTGAGCAGCCTTCTTACCATTGAAAACAATGAAAAGATGCCTGCTGCCAGCAGTAGCATTTTGATGCCAGTTTTAATTCAAAAATGCACTTTGTTAGTGCAACTTATAGTTAAAGCTGTAATTCATAGCTTCTCGTTGAAGGAACTTGCAGTTCACTGACCAGACTGGCTGTCCTTCTTTTGCTGTCTGTCCTGTCTGCAGCCACGGGTGCTCCAGAGCCAATTGGGTATTAACTACTCTTTTATCATCCAGCTGTCATTGCCATAGTGCCCTTTTGGAAAAGTATGAGGGAGATGGTGCTAAAATTAATTCCAAGATACTTAACTGTTGCTCTGATGAGTTGGAAAAGGGCAAGAGCTTTTATTTGGAAATTCCAGTATCCCCTGTTTTCCTTGAAAGTGAAGCTTGAATTTTTATTACACCTGTTTATGTGGGTAGATATACCTCAGCCTGTTGTGAATTCCTGTGTGGTCCACAGCTTTTCACGCAGTTATCATTGTTTCCTTGCTATCTAGAGTTTAACAGCTCTCTCCTGGACAGCATTGGCTCTGATGAAGACTCTGGGAATGAGGATGTTCTGGACATGGAGTATTCAGAAGCTGAAGCAGAAGAGCTGAAAAGAAATGCTGAGGTGTGATGCATGATCATGATGATCCATGAGAAGTATAGCTATTCTTTATAGTATTGAAGGTAGTTTACAGAGCAGGTGTAGAGACTAGAAAGGTCTTTTATATTCTAAAGTGAAAACATAAAAAATTCCTATTCGTAAGTCTTATTGTGTTATTTTAATTACCAAAAAAAAAAAAATTGGCGATCAGATGCAGAGACCTGAGTTTCTCTAAGAAACTCTCTTCAACAGTATTGTCAGTGAATTCTGTAAGTAACATTTCCTGGTCAAGAGAGTATTAAAAAATAAATTGTCAAAAGCCATTGACAGAAAGAGCATGTTCCTTGTATGTAAAGAGGTCAGTTGTCCACTGACATTACAGGTGCAGGACAAGAGAATTTGGGCTACAGATCCGGTATTAGCTGTTGAATCTGTGTACCATTATCAATGGTATGTCTTTGATATTTCAGAAGTAAGCATGGTGTTCCTTTTTGGCTTTTCTGTTTATTTGCTGGATTAATTCTGACATCAGTGGAAGTTGCTCAGGAAATGGTTGTTTAGAAAACTTTGCAGTGTAGACCTCATGTCAGCATCTGTTCTGAGGTCAGAGCGGCTCCTTTGCATGTTCATTTGCTTGCTGATAGATTAAATACACATTTCCCACTTCTGGAAGGACTCCTTG
The DNA here is from genome assembly GCA_013399915.1 of Illadopsis cleaveri. Taxonomy (NCBI): domain Eukaryota; kingdom Metazoa; phylum Chordata; class Aves; order Passeriformes; family Timaliidae; genus Illadopsis; species Illadopsis cleaveri. The sequence continues at coordinate 1,096,606 of VXBB01002174.1, read as the reverse complement.
TTTGGTGTGAACCAGGGTGTCTGTTTCTGTAGTATTTCACTGGGTTGCAACTTTGAATACAGTAGCCAAAGTTGATATCTCAGGTATAATTCATTTTGTCCATAATCTATGTGGGGAAAAAAAAGAATGCCTGAAAGCTTTAATTGTACTTTTTTTTTTTTCCCAGACAGGAGAGCTCCCTCACTCCTATCGTCTCATCAGCATCGTCAGCCATATTGGAAGCACATCATCTTCAGGTAAAAGATGCCACATTTTATTCTTCATCTCTTTCTGAGCTTGAAAAATCTGTAATACAGAATTACCATAGCAGAATTATTTATAGGGAAAAATTCAGGCAGCAGAGCAAATCTTCTGTTATGACTTGCTTGGGGGAGCAGGTTGGGGATATCCTGGTGCCTGACTGTGGCACATAGGAAACGCACAGCTTATGGAACTGCTTGTCCTTGTTACCAGGTGGTTGAGGGACCAGGATCTTAAAGGTCTTTTAGCATTTATATCTGACATAGATGGCTGGACCAGGATACCTAGCTAACCAGCTCACTGGTTGAAGTGCAGCATAGAAAGGTGTGCAGAGAAGTTGTGGCTGCCCCATTCCCCCCAAGTGTTCAAAGCCAGGTTGGATAAAGCTCTGGGCAGCCTGGTGTGGTGGAAAGTGTCCCTGCCCATGGCAGGCAATTTGAAACTGCATGATCTTTGAGGTTCCTTCCAACCCAAACCATTCTATGATTCTGTTGTTAAGGTCATTATATCAGTGATGTCTATGATATCAAGAAGCAGTCCTGGTTCACCTACAATGACCTGGAAGTCTCTAGAACTCTAGAGACCACCGTTCAGTGTGACAGAGACCGAAGTGGATACATCTTCTTCTACATGCACAAGTAGGTGTCTTGGGGAACTTTGGTCCTAGAAATAATTACCTGCTGTTTGTGGGGAAGTGGGCTTCTCTTCTTCCTCTGGTCCTCTGCTGGGATGAAAAATGTCTCCAGAATGACAAAAGTTAAGTGCTCTAAGTTCAGAGGTGTGGGATTGCATGTCAATAATACATAGTGTTCTAACAAATGCATTAAATTGTATTTTAAGAACAGGATTCAGTGTCTCAGTGCGTGTGTTAGACCAGGAATCATAATGGAGCTTGAGTTTTCTCCTTAAGTGCTGTGATATTTGTAAATGCTCTTACCCCTGCTTCTAACAGTTGTGTTGTTGCAGCCATGGTCATCTCAGGACACAGCCAAAATGTGGTTTGTAGGTAGAAATTACGTGTTTTCAGGCACACAGAACTGAAGCAAGTTTGTGTCCCTGTCTTCTGTCTTTGCTGGTGCTTGGAGATGTCAGATAAGACATCTCTCTTTGCCAGGATTTGTAATGCTTGAATTTGTGGAGTAAATCTAGTTGCTGGTTCCCTCAGGGCTATCTTACGTAGTGGTTTGTTTTTGTACAGAAGTTTCACTGTTGGCCTTTCCTTCTGTTCTAGAGATATCTTCGATGAGTTACTAGAAACAGAAAAAAATGCACAGCCACTTAGCATGGAAGTAGGAAGATCGGTTCGTCAGCCTCTGTGAAGAGTAAAACACCTTGTTCCTCTTGAGGAGCAAGGAAGATTCTGAACTTGTGCCAGACACGCAAGAGTAACAAACAGCTCAGGGCCAAAACATGAGACAAAAGGTAGAAAAATGGGAACGCTCAGTTTGTTGAACCATCTGTGCAAGTCCTGGGCCTGAACTTCGTGTTTAAACCTTGACATCCAGAGCGACCCTCCTGTGGTGAAATTTTTAATGTTTCTCAAATGATTTTGTCAGCATGGAGCCTTAAAGAGTTGTAACAAGCCACAAGACTACAGCTGCTCATAAACTGATTTAAAAAACAGTGCAAAAAGAGACTCGACTTTAAAAGCCCATTCACCTGTGAGATGTGAGTGGCAAAGATTTACATATCACTTGGCGCTTTTTTTTCTTTTCTCCAAGAGCAATTTAAGCAATAGACTGTAACCTGGCGTGTGTTGTGTTAGTAATATTCACTGGAAAGCCAGATCACTGAGCAGGCTCTTGCCAGTCATCTGGCTAACAGGCGTTTTGGAATCACTCAAGCTGATGCGTTGTGACATTCATGGGCTTTAAGCGCTCTGCTATTTACGTGCAGTTCCAGGAAACAAACTGTCGGTGCTGTGGAATGTATTGATACCTGGTGGCAGCTCTGTTTTTTTGGGGTTTTTTTCACACCATTCACTGTCATCCTCATTTAGATGTGAGATTATATATGTGATTTCTTTTGTTTTACAAGTTCTATTTTTTGATTGCATCTTCTCCGTGAGGTTGTTGCATCAGTGCTGTTTGGAGAGGTGAGGTCTCTCACTGGATGTGCTGTGTTTCACACTGGAGTTGTGTTGCTTAGGGCTGCTTTGATGTGACTCTGGGATGGCTGAGTACCTGGAGCAAACAGAGCAGTGGCAGGAGGTGAGCAACAGCCTCTACGCATATTCTGGGAGGGAAAGAACGTTCTGGCATTACCCTTCCTGTGCAGCACCTGGCACTTGAACTGCTCTGTGATTGAACTGTGGTCTTGCCATGATCTTGTGTTACCCCAGGGTAAGAGGCTTTGTACTGCAGCCATGTCTCCGTTCTCCTCTTCGAGGAGTGCAAGAGTGCTCAAACTGTGAAACTAAACCAGGTGGAAAGCTTTCTGAAGGCCCTTGTTCAGCATTAACAGGACACGGTTAGGAAGAAGTGATACTTTCTGCTGGGTTTAGAAGCATGATGCTCCTTTTATAGCTTGTTTCAGCAGTGCGGGGAGAAGCCTATTAAGTTCATTTTTTTTAGCACCTTTGCACTAATTAAGCAGGGGCAGATGTTTCCTTTCACTGACATTTACTCATTTCAGAGAAGTTGTTGCTGTAAGCAGAGTAGTTGCTCTTGTTTTGGCCTCTAGTTCTGATTTTTGCAGCCTGAGTTTTAGAGGTGAAAGACTTCTTTAAGGAAAAAAAAAGAAAATCACCTTTTTTGCCGTTGAGATAGTTTCTGAGTTTTTTAAATTATCATTAGGAGTTTCTCAGGAATAAATTGGCTGCAGCAAAGCAGACAAAACCATCGATTTCAGAGACAGCAGGCACCTTTCACGGGCACTTCCACGCTAGAGTTTATCCTGGAAGGGCGTGTCACTGCCCTCAGGGGCCTCTTTCCACTTGTGGGCACCAGCATTGGTGTCCTCCCCACCCCGAGCACTTGGGGGACCCTGATGTGGTGAAGACTGACCTCCCTCCCAGTCCCCAGGTGGGACGAGCACAGGGGCCCTGGTCACAGTGGAGTCTTCCTGGTCTCTGAGCCAGGAGCAAAGGCTTGGTTGTAGGTATGCCAGAGTGTTTATCTGGTGAGATGCAGCCCGAGGGGGGTGTGTGTTAATTTATTACAAAGCATTATACTTTTGTATTGTCAATACTAATTTTGGTCGAATTCTGGGCAATGGGAAGAGGTGGTGATGTGGGAGTTGTCCTTTGAACTGATCGCCCTGCGAATGTGATGGACTGCTCCGTCCAGAGGGCAAACCTGTTTTCCCCAAGCACATCCTGTGCTTGTCTGTAAATAACTGGTATTCCTGTAGTATCAGAAGTCAGCTCTGCTTTTTTGGGTGGCAAGGTTGTTTTTACAAAGCGCTGCACTCCAATTAATTTATAATAAAAGCAGACATTGCCTGATTTTTCAGTGCAGTAACTTTTGTTTAAAACCAGTTTTGTTTGGATCAAGGTGCAAAAGCTGATGTGTGAAACCAGTGTTCCTTGTTTTATGGAAAGCTCTTGCTTGTTATTCTAGTCATTAAGAATTTGCAGACATATACTATAATTTAAGCTTTTTTGTTTGGCATACAGCAACTCAGTTGCACCTTCACCCGGGCAGGAGTGTCTACAGAGCCCCTTCCTTGCAGAAGCCAGCTTTTTCCCTGCCCAAGAGCAGGGGGAGGATGACAGGTGTGTAATCCTGAAGAGATGTGCTGCCCACCACTTGTGTCGTTCCCACTGCTCTCACTGTTGCAGCAGCAAGTTCAGTAAGGTTGGCCCTTCCATGTGGGATACCTGTCCTTGGGTATAGGTAGGTGAATCTTAGTTGTGGGCCCTGAACATGTACTAGCTCTTCCTCAGTTAAACATTTACCCACTTCTGAATCAACCTAGTGTACAAGTGTGATTCAGTGCAGAAACTCAAGGAACTCCCATCCCTCTGTTCCTGTTATCCCTTTGTTGTCTGACTGCGATAATTTGCTCTTGATTTACACCCCCTAATCCGAGAGGGGCAGAGCTTTCATGTTAATGAACTGGAGCTTGTGTGTAGGTCCCTGGGGAGCCCTGGCCAGCAGGGCTGCACAAAGAGCAAAGCAAGGACTGTTTTCCCAACCAGAGCAGCAGAGTGGGACTGATGGGAGGAGAGAGCAGAGCTCTGCAATACCTGTGGCCTCGGCCTGGCCTGCCCCCCCTGCTCAGTGCCGCACAGATAAGATCGCCCGTGCATCTTCCTTCCCGTCATCCTGCATCCGAGGAAGGACTGATTGCCAGCTCAGCACTTCCTGCTGTGGTTCACCCTGGCATGAGGCACGTGGGGAACTCGTGCTCCGGGGAGGGGGGCTGGGAATAACTCATCTGCTTTGTTTTTAATGGAGCTAATTATCCCTGTAATTGCCCGCCAAAGAGAGAAAAAGGGGTGCAGGACCCCTGGGAGCTGCTGTCCATGGGGTTTGCTGCCAGACTCCAGCCTTGCCTGCCGCTGGCTTCATCCTGCACCCTGACTTTCTGGTTCTTTACACTGTTGATGTGGAGCAGTGCTTTTCTCTGTGTTTTAGCAGACCTGTTCCTCTTTATTCTTTACAGTTTTTGCTCTTGGGTTCCCCTGCCTGTTTTTAAATGATGTGTAGATAGATTTTTGTGAAATTAAAACCTCTTTATTAACCCTCTATTGATTTGGAATCTTATTTCTGCTGGCTCTTGATGGGCACTGCACCTCTGCCTCCCCTTCTTCATTGGGACTTTGCTCGGGAACATCCTCTGTGTGTTCAGTGCCCCTCACACATGTCCATCCTGGCCCCCCTGAGAGAGCTATGTCCCCAGAGGGGACACCTCAGTGGCTCTCAGCATCCCTGTAGAGCCCAAGTAGAAGGGAGATGCCCTTCTTCCCTCCTGGATCCAAGGACAAGTGATCCCTGGTGTCTGTCCCCACAGGCACAGTGTCCCCTCCTTTACCTTTGGTACCACACATATTTACAGTTCAAGTGATAAGGGAAGGAGTGGCTCCAGCTGTATACTGGACCTTTAGCCTGGAGCCGCAGGTGCCAGGCTGGGAGAGTCCTGGCTCCCCGAGTGTGCCCAGCCTGTTCATCACCTCTGAGCACAGCGAGGACAAAGGAAGGCCTCAGGGAAAAGGAATTGAGGGTCTTCCCCTGTGCTGCCCCCTCCCCTGTGCCCAGTCAAGACCCATGTCTCCCATGTGTCAGCTCTTAACCAAATAACCCCCACACCCAGGGCTGGGCCTTGGGGTTGGAGGAGAGAGACCACAGCCCTATTTTCCAGACTCATTTTATTTACTAAAGAGCTGGGACTGTCCCTGTGCCCAGGCTCCTGCCCTAGAAGAGTCCTTTGTCTTTCTTGAGCTTCTGTTGTTTCCACAAAGGCAGGTTGCTGAAGGCAGAGCGGCTCATGCCAAAAGCAGCCTGAAAGTCGTCATCGGAGAGGTGGTCCTGGGGCCAGAGAAAGGAGGCTGAGCTGAAGAACTGGGGGGGGGGCTTTCCCTGTCTCCCCATGCAGCAGCCCCCTAGCCTCATCTTACCTCCTTTCTGCTAGGATCCACACCTTGGGGCAGGTCCTCAGCTGAGGTGTTCACCAGCACATGCAAGGGGAAGGTCTCCAGTTTGGAGGGGACAAGGGTGGTGTTGGCAGTGAAGACCTCTTGCTTGGATGTGAGCACCTGAATGGGGGGTGCAGAGTCACATCAGGGCCTGGCCCAGGAATGGAGGCATCAGGCTGGCTCCAGGTGTCTGCTCACTGGAGAATCTGTCTTTGCAGCTCCTGTCACCTTCCAAGGGGCTGGGATGGCTTTCTGTGCCCCCACCCAGCCCAGCTGCCCTTCTTGTGCCACTTACTGAGGTGAGCTGCCCAAGGCTGCTGTCATCACCCAGCTCAGCTCTCAGTGTCTCGTAGGATTTCTTGTCCTGGGAAGGAGACAAAAGTGCTCAGCCCCTCAGCATGTGCAGGGGTCAGGCAAGCTGCTGCCCACACCCTGGAGATGCTCCTGGGGCCAGACCCGCATCTGGCCCCTTCTGCAAAGAGACTCCCTGGTCTTTCAAACCCCTTCCATGACTCACATCCCAGATGAGAGGGTCCCAGGCCAGGAACCAGCCGGTGAAGGTGGGGGGTTCATAACCCTGCTTCACCACAATGATGGGGGTGTCAAGGTCACGCCCACTGGGGTGGCTCCGCAGGTACTCCTGTGCCATCACTGCTGCCGCCTCCTTCTCTGACTCATTGGCGCCTTTCCCAATCCAGAAGAACATCTGCAATAAAGTTACCGTGTCCACCACTGGGGTGAGATAGAGCCCTCTGGGGCCATGGCTGGAGGCACATGGGCTCTGTCCATGGGAGTCCATCCTCAGCATTCCCTGGGGCAAGAAGCCTGGATAAAAGCATCAGGGGCCACATATGGGCGGGTTTCCAGCCTCCCATCCCACCAACTGTGGCTGATGCATGTCCTTCAACCCCAGGAACATCAACTTGTGGGATCAAAAGTCTGTCCCCCGCTCCATGCTCCCCCAGCTCACCTGGTCCCAGGTGTCTAGTAGGTAAACATCACTCTCCTCCAGGTCATCCTGGGTAAAGTCTATGATCTCTGTGGCCAAGAAGGTGCCTGTCTTGTTGGAGCACTCAAAGAGTCGGGGGGACACAGAGGAGTTCTCCTCCTGCAGCCTGAGAGGGGTCAACGTGATGGGAATGAGGCTCACCCTGCTTGGGGGTTGGTGGCCCATCTTACCCATGAGCATGGGTAGGGACAGGACTAGTACCTCTTGTTGCTGGCATATTGGGACTTGCCCCCCAGGGCCAGCCAGAACTCAGGTGGCTCCTGTCCTTCTGCAATTACTGGCTTCTCCATCTTGGAGATTATGTCAGCCACACTCTTGGCCATTTCACGTTCATCCCCACTGCAGCCCTGCCAAGCAAGCACAGCTGCTCCATCACTGGCCCAGGCCAAAGAGGTGGAAGAGGAGGTGGGGACAGTTGTCTTGGAGGTAGCAGCACCCATGCCAGTGCCCAGCAGTACCCACCTTCCCATACCAGAGATAACAGCAGCTGGGGGTTTTGAGCACAAAGACATCGTTGGAGTTGAGGGAGGAGGCGCGGACAGGCACCTCAAAGGCCTTGGTGTTGTACTCGTTGGTGCCGTGCACTTGGAAGAGGCGGGTGGAGGGTGCAGGCTCTGTGCTGCCCGCCCGGGAGGTGCCACCCTGGGGGACAGGGACAGGAGGTCACCACCAGTGCCACGAGCTCACTCGCCTGCCCCTGCCCCAACGCCCCTGTGCTCACCGCATACACCACCATCTTGCCCTTGAAGATGGCCATCAGATGGGGCGGCTCCTTGCCCATGGTGACACGGATCTGCACCGGCTCGTTGTTGTACTTCTGGTCCAGGGCGACAGCTTGGTAGGCAGAGGCGGCCAGTTCATCTGTGCTGGCTTGTCGGCCCTGGGCAGGGTAGAGGGGGCTCAGCACCCATCACAGCCCCCCTTGCCCTCTTGGGAAGAGGCAACTCTCATGCTGTTCCCAAGGGGCAGAGCACCCCCAGTCCAGGGAGGTACACCTCTGTCCCCCACCCGTGGGGCAGCGACGTGGAGGTCTCACCTGCCAGATGTAGATGATGCGGTTCACCTTGGGCCCCACAAAATAGGTGTAGAGCACCAAGTAGCAATCCCCACCATAAAAATGGCCCAGCCACTTCTTCTCTACAGGCACCAGCTCATTGTTCTCCACACGCCAGACCTGGTGGGACAGGGAGATACTGCTGTCAGAGCTGGTGCATCCTCCTGCCCTGCAGACACTGGACCCCAGAGCATCCTCTGGCATAGCAAATGGGGTGCCTGAGAGAGACCCACATTCTTCCACGGCCACCTTACCTCTACTTCTCCAGATCCATCATCCACCATCTTCTGCTGGGCAGCCATCTCAGGTTTGGCGTGCAGCGTGGTAGCATCAAATTTCACTTGCTCCACCTTGGCTGTGGGGAAGGGCAGAGGGGTGAGCCAAATCCTTCAGGCCACAGGGGCTCCCCACAGCTTGTCCATCCCAATCCAAGAAGTCCTTCCATGTTGGAAGGACACACTCACCCACTTTGCCCACAGTGTGGGTCTTGCCCAACCCACTGGTCTGGCTGGGGACAGTCCATTTTTGGAAGAGCTGCCTGAAGACGGATGACTCGGACCCATCATTCTCTGTTTCCACACTGGTGCTGTCTGGATAGTTCTTGGCTTTGATAAAGCCCTGGTGGGATCCGAACACAGAGCATGGGCATGGAGTGCCTGGCACCCCATGGAGCAGTCAGGCTATCCCATAACAACCCCCTAACCCAGCACCCACCAGGGCCCTGCTCATCGCCTGCTGCTTCTCCTCCTTGCTGGCATTCTTGCCCTTCCAGACGAAGATCCTGATACCTCCTTGATCAAGGATGTAGCAGTCCTTGAAGAAGGGGCAACAATAGAAATTAGGACTTAAGGCAAGTCCACCAAATTCAGCTTTTTAAGGACAAAAGCTGCTAAGGAAATTGGGCACCCCCAAGCATCCCATGGGTGACAAACCTCGTGCAGGAGCATGTCTTGAGTTAGGGGTCGAATTGCCACCTCCTGTATGACCAGGTTCCCACTGGCATCGGAGACACTGACAAGAGAAAAAGAGAGGAAAAAGGGCTTAGAAAGTGGGTTGGAAAACCCCATCCCCATTACAGGGTGGTAGGGTTTAGTGGGGGTGTCCCCTCCCCATCCCCTTCCCCAGCCAGTTCATGACACAGGTGCTGCCCAGGGGCTCTCTTGCTGTGCCATGGTGGCAACCTGGTTTGTAGCTTGCCCTGCCAGGCAGCTCACTCATGGCCACAAGGAGGGACAGAGGGATGTCAGATGTTATGGGGCCACTGAGGGGCATTGCCACAGCATCCAAAGGTGATGCCTTGCATGGGCATCTCTATTAGGTACCAATCCTCCTGGCAACTGGGATTCCTCTTGCTCCAATGACACCCAAAGGACTTCTCCCCACCCCTGCTGTGGCTTTTACCCTTCTTAGTGTCTGTCCATGGGGTTGGGAGTTGTGGGACATAGCAGAGGTGGTTACTGGCTCCCTCTAGCACCATGGAAAATGCCCCTATGTGTAACCCATCCCCAACAACTCACTGGTAGAGCTTGAGGGAGGACTTAAGTATCTGGTCCACTTTTTCATCAGGGATGGCTGGCTGGATATCCCTCTTCTCACCCAGCACATGCTTAAGGACCTTCATGAGTTCTGGTGAGGCATCCTCATTCTCACCATCCACTACGCCCACCTTGGCACGGCCCCCACGTTCCCGGTCTCGGATATCCTTGGCCAGCTTCATCGCCTGCAGCCAGGGGAGAAGGGATAAGCCCAGATGAGGGAGAGGGTGGCTGGTGACCCCCCTTCCTCCAGGAGGGGACCTTGGGACCCCCTGGCCATACCCCCAGCCTCTCTTGTCTGTTACTCTCAGGGCCATTCCACTGGATGATGAGTTGGCCCAGGTCCAGCAGGAATACATCTCCTCTGTTGAAGCTTTTCCAGCTCATCTCCACCTGCAGCAGGACAGGATTGGGAAGAGTGGGTGTCAAGCAGCAGAATGCCTGGATCCCCATAGCTCTGCAGCCCCTCTCACTCAGGAATATAGGCCTCCAGCCTATATTCCTCCTCCCTGCCCTGAGAGGGGCTTTCTGGGGAGCAGTTACTCCTAAGGCAAGGCAGCATCATCCCACACCCACGGTGTGCCCTGCTTGAAGGCAGCTGTGTCTGGGGGGAGCTCTGGCCTGATCCTGATCCAGACTCCACACATCCCATGACTCACCTCTCCTGCTACCACATTCTTCTTGCCCTTCACATGCAGCAGTCGCTGGATGTTGTAGGTGTTTGTCTCCACATGCTTCATGCCTGAGGCCACCCCACCCTTCTTATAGCTGGGAGGGTACAGACATGGTGTCAGCCCTGGGTCCCCCTCCTCACACCACTGGGGTCTCCCTCCCACCTCCGTGCACAGGGAGGTGATCAGGGACCCCCATCCACACGCATGGTAATGGATAGATGGAGCCCAGCTCCAGATCCTTCTTCTTCCTCCCCCACCTCATTGAGACAGAGCTGTCCCCATCCCCACTGGGGATGTCTCCACAGGACCCCTCCCCACTGTCACCCACCATGGGAGCAGTTCCCCAGGGGTGACCGACATACATGAGACCCTGCTTGAAGTAGGCGCGGAAGGTCTCGCTTTCGTGTCCCTGGACCTCGCGGTGCTGCACGGCCACTGAGCCCAGGTGATCGTCCATCTGGGTGGTGTAGATTGCAGCTGCCCCCTGCTCATCCTGGCTTGACTCCTTGCCCAGCCAGTAGTGGATGTCGTAGCTGAAGTTGCTCCCAGATTTGCGTGTCTGCAGGACACCGGTCCCCGCTAGAAGAGCTCCCTGTATCCCCAGGCCACACTGGCCACAGACACCCCACCCTGCACCCAGCCCCCTCAGGGCAGAGCCCATTCCCAGTTCCCCATGTGACCCCTGACTGCCCTACCGACAGCAGGACGTAGCAATCCCCCTCGTAGAAGTTGCCGTAGCTTTTGGTGGGCACTGGCACCATCTCCATGTTCTGCAGAAGGAAGGGAGACATCAGCCCTGGTGGGGAAAGCCCCACCCCAGCCCCATGCACCCACTGCCCCCAGCACCGGGACCTGCTGGGTTTAACCCTGGATGCTGCACTGAGACTCTCAAACCCAGGTACTGAGGACACAAAGGGAGGATCTTCCCTCATGGAGACCCACCCCTCCCAAGCAGCCCAATACTGTGCCCACATCCCCACCTCGATTCGCCATATCTGGATGCCCGGCGTGGTCTTGTTCAGTGTCCTGGAGACTTTGGCGCTCAGCTCCACCATGGTGACAGGTACCACAGGCAAGGGGACCTGCCGGCATTGGCAACGCCCTCATTAATGGCAGGCAGTGTCATTAAGAGCTGGGACACAGCCAACCTGCTGTGCCATCTGCTTCCCTACTTGCTCTGCAGAAAGCCCAGCTGTAAACTCCCCCTGTACAGAGCTGCATGGGGACGAGGGGACCCCCAGCACCGTGGTATCAGGTCTGTGGGCACACAGGTGGGGCTGCCATCCCCTCAGCCTTGTTGGCACTGCAGCTAATGGGTCCGTACCAGAGTCCAGGTTGGAAAGGCTCAGAGTCCTGTAAGTGCCCTGGTGCCCTTCCCTGTCTCCAATCATGGGACAGGGCTGTGCAGGGCACCCACAGCACAGCAGCTGCAGGAACGGTGGCCTGTTCCTCCCAAAGACCAGCAGGAACTGGCCCTGCTCAGCCCTGTCCTGGCACAGCTTGGCATGAAGTGGAACAGCATGACATGGCCACTGCTTACACACACAGATACACACACACTGCCTGCTTCAGACCCCCTGCTTCCAAAACCCCAGCAGATCCCTGCCCCCTAGGCAGGGCACATCCTGGCTCCACAGGGGTGCTGAGTGCCAGTGCTGCCGAGGTTGTCCACAGCCATCTCTGCCAGGCTGATGGTGCTCCCCACAAGCAGACAGACGGACCGAGCAGCCAATGTCAGGCAAAGCCACCCTGTATGACCCGGCTGGAGGCTGGCAGGGAATGCTGGCATTGCCCAGATGGGAGGTCTCTGCTTCCCAGCCCTGCAAAACCCCACCTGGCCCCACTGTGCTGCCCCACAAGCACCCATATCCCATCCCTCAGACCCAGGGGGTAGCATCCCCCAGCACAGCCCCAAGGTGGGGCTCAGGTGGGTGCCCAAGCCCATCCCCACGCTGACCTGAAGCCAGGAGATAGTGACAATGGGATGTGCTGTCCACCCCATGCCCACCCTCCGTCCCCTCACCATACCCCAACCCCTTACCTTCCCTGCAGGGCTGGGTGCACAGGTGAGCGTACCAAGGTGGAGTGCTCAGGTGCCAGCACCCAGGAGACCTTTGTTCCCTTAAGTCCCAGCCTTTGCTCACCATATAAGGGCAGGGACAGCCCAGAGTCAAGGTCCCCACAGCTCTCCAAGACATTGTGGCACCTAAGAGCCCCGTTACTCATGGGGTGTTTCCCCCCCAGGTGCTGTTACACCTGTCCCACAGGCTGGCTGTGCCCAGGGTGGTTCCTCTGCCCTCCCCAGGCCTCTTCCCCTCTTGGCCCTTGGTACTGAGTCCACGCTGATTTTTTTTCTTTTGCACTCCGCCAAGAAGTTCCATAAAGTGACAGCAGTGGGCTGGACCAGGACACGTGGGCATCCACCACAAACAGAGGTGCCTTCATGTCATGGGGATGGGCTTTGCCACTGTTCTTCACGCCCCAGACCCTAAAATCCCCAAACTCTCCTAGAGACAGAGCACTAAGACCATGGAAATGGTTTTTTTTTGGTGCCTCCTCAGCTCAAAAAGGTTCCATAAAGTGACAGCAACGCAGCACCATCTTTCTGGGCCATCCCCTTCCCATCCCCTAATTGGCATGTCATCACCCTGGCCATGGGACTGTCCCCAGGCTGTTTCACACCCCAGCTGGAGGCCAGATCTCTGGTCACTCCTGGCTTTGCCTTCCTGCCTTGGGGGTCTCCACAGCCCCAAGGTCCTTTCGGGGATGAGAAGGGGGGGTACAGAGATGGGACATGGGGCAGGGGCTTGGGGGGAGAGGACAGGACATAAAGTGGTGGCATGGCTAAGCCCTATGCCCTGTCCTATGCCCCCAGTCCCAAGGGTTGGTATCTGATAATGCCCTTATGTTGGCAGAGAGGAGAAGGGACTGAAGCGGTCCCAGGCCCGAAGGTGGTTTTGGGGAATGACCACGGCGTTCATAAAGGTGGGAGGGGCAGGTGTCAGCAGCAGGCAGGTCCCCGGGCTTCCTGTCCCGCTCTTGTATCTTCCCCAGCCCTGTCGGATTGCTGCAGCTTTATCTTGGCTGTCCTGCTGAGCCAGCAGTCCTGGCCACAAGCACTGCGGACATCCTGCAACCCTGGCCTGGGCTGCAGCGAGCCCCAAACCCTGCCTGACGCTCCCCCCTGGCAAGGATCCCCGAAATGATGATGACGTGCTGAACCAGAGCAGGGGGCGTGTCAGCCATAAAAAAGGGAGCGTCCCCATGCCACAGGGGGTGTTCTGCTCTGACCTCCACTCCCTCGGCCCCCAAACCCTCCTAACCCTGCCACAGCTCCCACCTCCT
>VXBB01002174.1:1030625-1054029 GCA_013399915.1 Illadopsis cleaveri | reverse complement strand
CGGGAGCGCTGCGGCCCCACCCCAGTGCCAGGCCCGGCCGGTGCATCCCCCCGGCCCGCGGCCTTTCCCTACGTGTCGTCCCATTCCTCTGCAGTTTTCCCTGCTCTGGGTCTCGTGGCCGCGGCGGCGTCGCGCATCCCCCCGCTGCCCCGTCCCGCAGGGACCCCCGCTGTCCCGCCGAGCCGGGCAGGCCGCGAGCCGCGCCCTGACCTTCGCCCTCTGCAGATGACCTGGCCGAGGAGATGGAGGACGTGGACTTTGAGGACGAGGGAGCAGAAGAGCCGGATGCCGAGGCTTGGGAGTCGGAGGATGACGAGGGGGTAGAGGACGGCATGGAGGCACAGGACGACAGTGAGGTCACGTTCTCGCTCCACTCGGGTGAGTGCTGGGGACGAGCAGAAGCAGCTGGGACTCCCCTCGGGACTGGTCTCATCTTGGCTTTTCCCAGCGTCCAGGAGTGCAGAAGGTCTTACTAGGCTGTTGTCTCCCAGGCTTCTTGGGACAGCCATCAGGAGTCACAGCTGCCCTGGGCTTGTTTCTGCCTTGTGCTCTGGCAGAAGAGCCCTTTGGGCTTCCCATCATGGCAGCTGGCCCTAAGCTCAGCAGAAAGTCTGTGCCGCTCCTCTCCCATGTGAAGAATTGATTCCCACTAGGCTGGGTTGGGAGTTCAGCTTGCTGACATCCCACCCAGACCCAGTGCTGCATAGGGTTTGGATCCCCTGGGAATGTCAGGTGAGGTGGGATTGGCACAGTAGCTGTGTAACCTCTCTTTATTCCTTTGTGAAGCTTCTGTCTTCTGTGTGAGCCTTGACCCCAAGACCAACACGCTGGCAGTGACAGGCGGAGAGGATGACAAGGCCTTCGTGTGGCGTTTGAGTGATGGGGAGCTCCTGTTCGAGTGCTCAGGTGAGGTGCAGTGAACAGCTGTGTCCCTTCTCAGCTGTATCTGTCTGGACACGTTTTTTTCCAGCTGATGCTGTGCTCCTGACCATCTTCCATAGCTTGACCTGAGCAGTCTCTGTCTCCTGATGTTTTTAGGACACAAGGACTCGGTCACCTGTGCTGGCTTCAGTCACGACTCTGTGTTCGTGGCCACAGGTGATATGTCTGGGCTTATCAAAGTGTGGCGGGGGGATGCCAAGGAAGAGGTGTGGTCCTTCGAGGTGGGGGACTTGGAGGTGAGTGGTGCTGTGGGGAGTTCCCCAGCCAGCAAGTGGGGTGGCAGCACTTCTGTGACACTGCCTGTTCCTCTCTCTGCCCAGTGGATGGAGTGGCACCCTCAAGCCCATGTACTTCTGGCTGGTACAGCTGATGGCAATACCTGGATGTGGAAGATCCCCAGTGGGGACTGCAAAACCTTTCAGGGTCCAGCATGCCCAGCCACATGTGGCAGGATCCTGCCTGATGGTGAGGCATGCAGCCTCTCTGGAATGGGAAATGTCACCAGCTCTGTGTGGGCCGTCTGCCTCCCTTCTTCTCCCAGTCTGAGCTGAATGGGAGGTAGGAGGATGAGGGGGGCCCTGTTTCTCTCTACTGTCTCTGTCTCACCCAGGGAAGCGAGCAGTGGTGGGGTATGAGGACGGGACCATGCGCATCTGGGACCTAAAGCACGGAACCTCGCTGCATGTCCTGAAAGGTAAGGAAGAGGTTTATCACCTGGGCTACTCCCTAGTTGGCAAACAGCTCCTTCTAGTGGGCTCTGACCTCTGCCTATGTGGAGAGGAGGCATCCTCTGAGGGCAAGAGGAAGCCTGGCATTGAGTTTCTCCATCTCCACCGGTGGCTGTTGCTTGCCCGGTGCTGGCAGAACCGGGCAGGGTGGAGGCTGCAGGATGGTGTGTTTCAAGGCTCACTGGGTCTGTGTGGGGAGGAAACATAAAGCTCATACCTGCTGCTCACCCCCCAGGCCAGGATGGCCATCAGGACCCCTTGACGTGTGTGGCCAGCAACCAGGACGGCAGTTTGATCATGACGGGCTCTGTGGACTGTCACGCCAAGCTGGTCAACTCCGCCACGGGCAAGGTGCGTCTGTGTGGGCAGGGCAGAGCCGGAAGGGCTGAGGACCCCCCAAGCCCCGTGTCCCGGGCCGGGGGCAGAGCCAGGAGCGCTGGGGACCCCCCAAATCCAGGGCCGGTGTGCGGCCATTGGCAGCCGGCAGGCGGCGCCCTCGCGCTGCGGTGGAGCGCGGGCTGGGTGGTCCCGCCCGGCTCCTGGGAGGAAGTTCCTCTTGTTTGCTCCCAGGAGCTGAGGATTTGGGGCCGCGCCTTGTTCTTATGAGGGTGCAGATTCGGTATCGAGTACAAACGGGACCTCTGTGCACCTGGGTCTCCTTCCCTCGGGGTACAGTCACCCTCCCTCTACCCAGGTGGTGTGCGTGTTCAAGATGGAGAGCGTGACCCCCAAGGCACCCATCAGTGAGGGCGAGGAGGCAGAGTCCAACTCAGTGGAGTCGCTGGGCTTCTGTAATGTGTGAGTGTTGGGACAGCCCCCCTTCAGTGCCAGATCTTACAGGGCTTGTCATACACATCCATTTGCATCCCTTGCGCTCAATCTGCTGCATTTCTCTTGCCTCCATCGTCCCCGGCTGGGTGTGGCCATCCCAGCTCACTTGGCTGTGAAGCCAAGGGACATCAGCTGCTCAGTCCTCCCTGCAACTGTTGGGATTCTGGGCTAGCCTGATGTACCATTGCTTGGCTGGGATACTCTCCAGACAAGTGTTTTCCTGCCAGGACATTGTCATCTTCTTCACAAACCATGGGCTGATTGCTGACTTGCTGTACTGTTGGGTTTCCCAAGTGGAGTGTTTGATGGCTCCAGCCATCAAATTGTCCCTCATCTTCTCAATGCAGTGCAGCCTTCAGCACAGGGTTTGCCTTTTACCTGGAACATTTCTGTATGTTTCCATCCCTGCTTTCCCCATGTCCCATGTAATGTCTATTCCTCTGTCTGTAGGATGCCACTGGCTGCTGTGGGCTACCTTGATGGCACACTGGCTATTTACGACCTCTCCACACAGAGCCTGAGGCATAAGTGCCAACACGAGGTACTGCCCTCCCCCCACCTCCCTAGGCCTGGTAGGTGGGCTTTGGGCTTTTTGGAGATCTCTCTTGGAGCCCAGGGGCCAGTTCCCAGTTTGTACTTCTCCCTTAGCCTTGGGTTTCCCCGAAGGGCAGCCGCAGTCTCTGCACAGCAGATGTGCTTGGCCCTGGGGTCTGGGTTTCCTGTGGGGATGGCAGACACCATGAGGGGGTGGGGGTACATGGGGGGAGCTAAGACTTGTTGGAGGTCCCCACTGTGGTCTCCCCCTGCCCCAGTCGGGGATCGTGCAGCTGCTGTGGGAGGAGAGCTCGGCCGTGGTGTACACCTGCAGCCTGGACGGGGCTGTGCGGCTCTGGGACGCCCGCTCGGGGAAGATGATCAGCGAGTACCGAGGGCACTCTGCTGAAATCCTCGACTTCGCTGTCAACAAGTGAGCAGGCAACCCCTAGACCCCTTCCCTGCTGGGTGGAGGGAGCAGTGATGGCAGGGGCCTCCAGCCTAGGAGCTTGAATCACAAGCTGTCTCTTCTTTGAGTGCCCTTGTCAGAGAGAAACCTCCATGCCGAGACTTGAGTGTCACAAGGGAGAGTGCAGCACTCCAGAGCTGGGCTGGGGGTGATGGTCAGGGGGATACTGGAAGCCCTCAGCCCCACCTCTGAGCCCTGTCTCCCTGCAGGGATGCCTCCATTGTGGTGACCACCTCTGGCGACCACCAAGCCAAAGTGTTCTGCGTCCAGCGCCCCGATCGCTAGAACTGTGTCAGGGGATGGCGTCCCGGCACTGCCCGCGCCTTGTGTACAGAGGGACATGGTTTCACCACCCTGCTCCACTGCGTGCTTTGTAATTTTTCCAGCCTGCCCTGCTTTGCCCTTACCATCTAGGGGCCAAGCCAGGGGTTTTGTATGAAGATGTCTTTAATTATATAAATTATTTCAATTAACTGGATGCCATCTACTCTGCTTGTTGGGGGGAAGAGGATCTGGGGAGCTGTGCTCCCTCCTCAGGGGTCTCCCTGGCATCCAACCACAGCCTGAGGATCAGTGGCAGAGACTCCCATCCTAGCTCTCCCTGCTAGGGGGAATGAAGGGGTCAGGATAGGAGAGAAGGGTGCAGGTTGCTAGCTGAAGGTAGGAGAATCCTGCTCTGTACAGTTCAGGAGCTCCCTAAAAGAACAGGCTATTCCCAAATCTGGGCACTGCGCCCCTAAATTCACCAGAAGGCGTATGTTCCACAGTACAGGAATTCTCTCCCTTGGGGCTGTGACTAAACACTCCTTCCAGGGCCAGGTCACATGCATTGACAAGCCAAAGCCTCACAGCCCTTTAAGATAGAAAGATCTTCTTTATTAATGAACCCCAACAGTATTTCTTCAGATACAGGAGTTTTGAACTCAAATACTCAGAAGAAAACAAGTTAATATTGCATTATTCTCATAAGAAATACTGCAACTTATTTCCGGTAACATACTGCAAAGCGAAACAGCTTGAAAAGAAAAAAAAAATTAAAAAAGAAAAGAAATTAAGTCAATCAAACTGGAATTAAAGTTTTGTTTCTTGGAACGATCGAGTCCTCGCAAGCACAGCTCGTTTCTGCAGATTACTCCCCCAACTGTCGTACAAACAGACCCCGATTGCTTGAATTCCTTATGAGCCCACAGAGGTGCAACATTAAAAGCTACGATTATCAGGTAGCAAGTGCCCCAGCCTGCGTCCTCCACGGCAGCCTCAGTGACTCGGCATTAACGGGTTGTGAACGTCTTCCCCCTGGAAGGATACAGAGAGGGGTCAGCACAGCCCCAGGGGGCCCATGGGGCTTGTGGTGAGACACACTAGCAAAGCTCTCAAAGCCAAGCAGGGACTGCTGGGTTGGAGTTCACAGGGTCTAGGGGGAGGGGCTAACTTTTGCAGAGGGGACAACCCTCCTGCCCCAAACCAGCATGCAAAGGGAACATGACAGGACAAACAGAAAAAAGGACACTAAGGGGCTCTGGGATAAGTAGAAGGTAAGGGACCTGAGTGAAACGTTCACACAACTGCTCTCCTCCATCCAATTCACTGTGGGCTGCTTCTTCACAAAAGGGAGCCAGCCAGCATGGTGGCCTGGCCCCAACCATCAGCTGGCCAAGGGCAGCCAGTGACTGACAAGCTGCAGATACACTGGGCAGCAAGACCCGGTCCAGCACTCACAAACCTCAAGGAAGGACCTGGCTCCTCTCCCTCCCCCCACAGCTGGACAAGGCAGCTCTAACATAACAGGAAAAAAGCCCCAGGAATGCCACCAAGGGCTTGGTGGGGGGAAAATGGAGACACCTGGGCATGCAAGGCCATGTATGAGCCTTTTACAAAGGACCTGCCAGCACATGGTTTTGCCTCAGACCCAGCTCCTCACAGGACATCGGAGGCAGTAAGCTGTGGGTCACCCCCAGCCTGCCCTGGACTGCAGCATGCCAAACTGAGCAAGACTGAGCTTGTGGCTAGCAGAGAAGCTTAGAGACCCAGGCCCTGCTTTGCTACTCACGTGATTGTTTTCATTTCTTTTTTCTCTGCGTCTGGACGGGCACGGTTGAGCACCTTGAGGAAATCTGATGTTTTCGCCCTCATACGTGTGTGAATATATGCCTGTGTTTCATGAGGACAAAATGGGGACATGTCAGGATCCTGTCTTCATAGCTGAGATTTCAGGACATGTCAAAGCCAGGTCACTCTGAACAATTACCCTCATTTCTGTTCTCAGGAAACAAACCAGATCTAAAAGAGGAAAATCCTACTTCACTGCTAGAATGGAAAGAAAACAGTCTTGTGTCCAAGAACAGGGAGAAGGCAATGATGCATCACCTGCCCCCCCTGCATGACTGTGGAAGGCAGTGGCAGACACTAATGAGTTGTCAAGGGGCACCCCTCTCCCCTGCTTCTCCCCCTCAGCACCCAGGTTAGATGGGCTGAAGCCACCCTGTGTGCCCCAACCCTCATACCTTCGAGCACTTGATGTGATAGTGCAGGTAGTCCCGGAATGTGTGGATCAGGTTTATGGTGTTGTCTCTGGCTGCAGCATTGGTGTGACGGGGGAACAGCACTGAAAGAAGAGGCCAACACAGATCATTAGTATCTCCTGAGACTGGGCAAGGCCTTCAGGATCAGTACTGGAGGCTTCACGGTGTGCTGCATTGAATCCCTGCCTTGCTGTGTATAAAGAGCCCTTTACTCTTGACACATACCAAGATTATGCAGCACTTGTGATTTTAAATACAAGGCTTAAGAGCACTTTTCCACATTTCCCACAGCAGCCTGTGTACTCTGCAGGATGCAGGCAAGGCCAGATACCCAGAAACAATGGCACTGTAGGAAAGTGCATGATGCCGTACCAGTGCTTTGGAAATGCAACTGGGAGGAGCAAGCTGGGAGGCAGACCAGGGCGCCCAGGCTGCTCAACCAATTTCAAGATCCAGTCTCCCCTGGGGTCTTGAAATTGGTTGTGGATCTTTGCCTGGCAGCTTGCCAGCCATGTAACATAGACAGACTTGGATACAAGCAGGTAGCTTGCTCTTTCCATAAGCTGGTGCTCTGTTAGGTGTCCCAGATTCGAGGGCTGAAAGAACATTTTGTTTGGGTGATGATCTCACCTGACACTGTCAGATCAGATAACTGGGAAATTTAGTCTCAACAGAACGAAGTATGTGCCATCCTGGACCTCTTCTTTCCATTGCTGACAGCTGCCCAGGCCTCAAGGCACCATTTCCAGCACAGGAGGAGGGCAAGGCTATCTTCACTTTTCCCTGCAGAATCTGTGCTCCATCTCTGAGCTCCAAACTACAGGAATGCTGGCCTGAGACATCCTAATGACACACCCAACCATCTGGAAGAGACCTATCCCTTTGAAAAGGGCAGGGTTGAGACTCCTCGACACTGCTACCCAGGGGGAAGTCATGGCTCTGCTGGCCACCACCTCTGCAGGCAGGGGAAAGTGGCTCACCAGTGTTTGGCCCAGAGCAAAGAGGCAGAACTGGAGAAGCAGAATGCACTGCTCTCCTGTGCTCTCTGCCTGCCTCTGCTGATCAAGCACTGCACAGCTCCTGCAGCTGGACAACCTAGAAGTACACTTGCATGAAAACTTTCACAAGTATCCAAAATATCACAGCAAAGCCACTCTTCCCTTTGCTTCCAAATACTGAACTTATTTTGTAGGTGGACACTAAACAGCTCACTGTCCACTTCCACATCTTCTTGCCCACAGCAGAGCTGAGGTGACCTGATACAGANATCCCCAAGCATCCCCAAGCCTCAGAGCTGCCTGCTTACCAAATGTGATGTAGCCAATATTATCGCCAACTGCTGCGTCCGTGTCTTTCAGCTCCAAGGGTGGCTCCCTGTGGCTGAAGAGCACCTGTGGGGCTGTGTGACTGGCCCGGCGACCCTCCTTGAATTCCTGAACAAGACAAAGTGAAGGTGATTCCCACTGCGACCCTTCAGCAACATGCTGGGAAAGCAAATGGGGTTTCCTCACTCCCAAAGGGCAATGAGCAGAAGGTGGCCCAGCTTTCCCTGAATGGATTGAGTTCATCAGGCCAAATGCCCTGAAAGTAACCCTTTTTTCCAGCAAAACCAGCCCAAAATGCAAGACAGCACAGATCCTGCTGGAACTTCAATGCTTCCAGTGGAAGTGGGCAGTGCCCATCACCCCCGAGGAACAGAAATTCTCAGGAAGGGCTGCAAGACCTCCATCACACCTCGTGTAAAGGTTCTGCCATTTGAGAAACCATCTCCCACCAAGAGTCTGCCCAAGCATCAAGATGCATCTGGGGTTTTGAAGCTTGTATGTTAAGCCTGCTCCTCTTAACGCTTCCCTACACCTTGAAACAATACCTTCAGGCAGGGAAATCCCTTCCTCCACTTCTGATAGCAGCACAACCCCCACCTCACAGGAAATGTACTGGCTCTGCATTTCAGGAACCATAAGGACCTTCTCTGTGTGGGGCTGGGAATGTCCAGAAACCATTCTCATGCCCCAAGGCAGGGCAGTCTTCCCTCTCCCTTACTGATCTCCATCCCAACCTACACATTATCAGCTATGCTTGGCCTCACCTCTGAGCACAGTTTCCCCCGGGAAAGGCAGGAGCATCCATGTCCCTTTTAGAGTAGATCACTGGGGTTTCCTTAATGAAGTGCTTAGCTTGCACTTCTGCCTGCTTATGCCAGAGGGTGAAATGGTTCAAATGGCTTCACTGGTTAGTTAATGGTCACATTTTCTCCATGAGAGCCCAGATGAGCAGATACCATGCCCAGCTGCATTATGCAAGAGCAATAGCTGGAGGGAAAGAGCCAGTGTGACTCAGAGTGGAAATTCCTGTGGCTGGGCAGAGGCAGGGTTTGCTGTTGAAAAAACCAAGAATTCGGGACATGGAGACTCCAGGACAGCTGCTGCCTTGAAGCACTGCCATCTCCCCAGGAGCCTCACTAACCCCATTTTGTTCACATCATGCCTCCCTTCCCATTTTAAAAGCTGAATTCCAGGCTGAGGGATATGCTTGGCGGGGGAAAACCTCAAAGCCAGAGCAGATACTCTGTCTGTAGCTAATGAACACAGCAAACAGAGCTGTGAAGACCTCCATTGCAACAAACCCCCTTCTGATGACACCCAGAACAGGTACACTAGAGTCTCCAGCAAACTGGGCCAGTGACTTGCTGTCCATGAGCCTGTCAGCAGCATGGCTTTGCACCCTTGAACGGTTGGGTTCAAGATCCCTGGAACACCCTGCAGGCCCTGCTCCATGGCTATGTCCACACAGGAAGCTGGCTCCCCAGGAGCTTCAGCAGATGAGTGAGGTGGGCCAGTGGCACAGATGAACATAGGTATGAGCATGCACTGAGCCTCCCCAGCTGCACACAGATGTCTCATTGTCCTCAGGCTGCACTTCACAGACAGGCAAAGTGCTTACTACAAGTCTCTCTGCTTCCCAGCTAAACAGCAATTGGAAAAGGTAGCAGAGTCCAGTGCATAACTTGGCATTATGATTGGTTCGAGCCCACAAATTCGGTATATTCATAGTTCTTAAATGCTCACAATCAAAAGCTGTCACACTGAGCTACTAAGTGTTTCTGCAGCATTTGAGCATTAGCAGGAAGAAACTTCAAGGGGAAGAGTACTCTCAGCTCCTCCTCAGGCATGGCATGACACTGTCTCACCCTTCCTCTCCCTTTACAGCCTCCTCAACATGCTCAGCTCCTCAGCTGGCTAGAGATCCCTACACCACAGCTATCCACATTACAGGGCTTCAGTGTGGGGACTCAAGTATTCACTGTGGTGTTTCTCATCTGTAACACATAATATGCTTGATTGTCCAAGTGAGCAAGACTATTGATGATATAGATGATACCGATGCCAATGCAAGAGCGAGGAAATACACTGTCTATGCATTTCATCCCAGTGCAGCATGAAGCAAAGTATTTACATGTGTTAAACTGCCTTTGTGCTCCCTTCAGCAGCTTATTTGGCAATGCGGCTTCAAGCAAGCAGGCATCTGAATTGAGGACCAGACCCTTTCCCTGTAATTCAGTTTCCATACCTGCATAAACACCTTTCCGATCACCACATCATCGTCATCCTTAAATACCGTGCTGAAGACAACTGTGACACGGTCCTTCTTTGCCTCAACATACCTGCAGGTGGGAGAGAGAGAACCCACCTGTAAACCAGAGCTAAGAAGTTCAACTGGATGAGAAAGCAGCTGCGTGACAAGGTCAAGTAGATACAACTACCATTCACAGACCTGGCTGCTGTAATTTCCCCTCCCTTGAGACAGTATTTACAGGGAGCACAACAACTGTTGGGAGTGGCCAGTTCCTCTACTGCATGCAGCCACAAGTGCTGCTACTAACAGAGACTCTTGTGTAACATCCCAGCAGCCCAAGGCATAAGCATTACCTTCATGGGATACTTGTAGCAGCCTAGGACAGACCCTTATTACCCTGGCCAAAGCATAGAGCAGGAGCATTTCCTGACTTTCCACCAAAACCTACAGCTCTGCACAGGAGCAGACTACTGACCACTATCCGACCCCTGTGCTGTTTGGTTTCAACACTTACATTGTCTCATCATCCCTGTAGTGGATGACTGCTCTTTTTTCTCCTTCTTTGCCCTCTTCCTGGAATTTGAAATACTTCTCAAAGACTGAAGCAAAGCAGTTGCGCTTCAACATGCCGGCTTGGTGCACAATGGCATCCTTGTCTGCAGGAAGGTTCTCCAGGTCGTAGAGCAAAGAGACATTGTAACCTGGGAAGGGACAGCCACTAGCCTTAATAATCTACACAGGGTGTTAATGAAAACAGAGACTTTTTTTTTTTAATGAAACACCTACAGTCCCACTTTTGCCTTAAATCCTCCAAAAGCCCCAGGGGTGAGTTCTTCCCACTCCAAGCACTTGCCAAAAGCCATGCCTGAACTCGGCGCGTGGCCATGGCAACATTCCCAGGGCTCCTTCCCAAGCTCCCAGACACACGTGCTGGCTTAACTGCTCCCAAATTTTTGCAGTGAGTAGGAAGAGATGTTGTCACAGGTAACCATGGTTTTCCTGTGTCTTACAAAGCATCTTTGAGAAGAACAAAGACTCCAACCTGAGGAACAGAGGATTCCTGGAGGAGGACTGCATAAAGAATTACAGCTTGTGCTGCAAGCTACTTCATCCCTGATGTGTCTGAGCTACCTTTTAAATCGGCTATTTCAAATTGCTATTCATTGTATAGAGAGCCTCAGATACCAAGGTCTTCAAGGGCAGCCTTCATATGAGCATTTCTCAGGTGACTTAAGTAATTTTGGAATTGCATTCACACACACACACACACAGAATGTCATTGCAGGGTTACCTGATTCAGGATTTACCAAGTAGCTTCCATACACTTTCTTCAATACCTGGAAAAGAAATTAAGCATTGAGAGCACAAGCTATCAAGACTTGTTTCCTCCTGCACATGTTTGGTCTTCTTTTAGAAATATCAAATTACAGCACCTGCCTCCTCTAGTCTAAGAGAACTTAGACAAATATTAAGTCATCAGCTTCTAGTACTATTGGCTGTTCCTGCTCTAGGGAGGGCTCCCTGAACTGCACTGACAGGGGACACACTGCAGGAGAGGACTCAAAACGGGAACTTTTTCAAGTTCTTTCTAGTCGGATTTGTGTGGGGAAGAAGTGTTATAGCTCATACCTTCAAAGGAGAACAATCAGCAGAGCCTGACACAACAGATCTGAGGGCTACCACTTTTCTTTCCATTCAAAGGCAGATGCAAAGTGTGCCCGGTCCTTCTGCTCACAGGACGGCAAGTTCAGAGCACACCATGGCCTGGTGATCACACACTGCCTCAGCCTATTGCACAAACAGATGGGGATCGAGAGGAGACTGCCAGGCAGGCTTGGATGCCTCCCAGAAGCAGAACCGCCTACAGCACAGCAAAAACCTTTCTTCAAACGTAATTACTGCTGAATTTTACATCAATGGCAACTTCCAACTGAGCCACAGCTCTGTGTCAATGAGGGGGCTGGGAACAGGCAGTATTTCATGGAGAAGAACACAACAATGCTGTGGCAGAACTGGCCCTCCTGGGATGACACCCACTACCACGTGGAAAGGATACACAGACTCTCTGCATGCCAAAACCTTCTCTCAGCAGAGAGCCTGCCTGCAGCAGTGCAGGAATATGCCCTGTCTTAGCAGGAAGCCCACTCTGCATTCTTCAAAGTGGGGTTTCACCAAAGACAGAGCAGAAACAAGCAACACTGTCTGCAGGGAAGTACAGAAAGGAACATTATGACAACTGGAGATGAAAAAAGTAATTTCTGTTTAAACAGTACTTCCAAGCCAGTCCTGCACAGATCCCATTTTCCTCTAAAAGTTTGTAGGAAATTGCCTTCCACCATCACCACCACGGCTGCTGGTGCAGTGTTGTCAGTTACTTGCCCACTACAGGGGCTCTCTTGGGATCACACACTGCACTGATCCTCACTAAACATGCTGGGAAGGCTCCACCATTTGGGCTGCTTGACACTCCTCATGCCAGCAGTGGTGCCTTCAGTAGCAGGCAATGCTGCACCCAGAAAGCTCTGCATTCAGGAACCAGGAAAGCAGGGCACTCAATCAGATCTCTTCTGACTTAGGGTCTTATGGCAATTCGCAGGAATTCACTTTGGGTTCAAGTCACCCATTTCTCACCAAACTCACAATAAACTGATGGAGCAGTTTCCTTGTTTTCTTCCAAGGACAGACACCCAGAGGCAAAAGCCCTGGGTGAACCCCATACACTACCATGCGGAGATTTGAAAACTGACTCAGGAACTGACTCACACTTCCTGCCTTGCCATCCAACCACAGCTCAGAGAGGCTCCTTTTTTCTACCATAAATGGCCCTCCACAGCCACAGGGCCCACTCAACAGGAACTGAGCCTGTGACTTCACACAGCAGCAGTGAAAAGGGAACCAGTCTGCAAACCAAGGCCTGCACACGCAGCAGGAGCCTAGCACTTGCTCTCAAGTGTGGTCAAAAGTCAGAAGAGAAGCACCACTGATCCGTCTTGGTGCCTTCCTTCACTTGTGGGCTCAACACATCAGTCAGGGAAACTATTTCTACATGGTCAGGCTTCATTCTGAACTTGCAAAATTAGTGGTGCCTTCTGCCTTTCAGGCTGCAGGGTCATACAAGATGGTTGCTTTTTCATGAGAGAGCATGAACACACTTGCCCTTGTCTTTCAGCGAAGTGGAACTCCTGGTTGGCATTGGGCTGGCCTGCTCCTTTAACCAGTGTGAGATGGGAGCACAGATGCTCCTCTAAAGGTCAGATGTTAGATCCATCAACATCACAAGGGCATTGCTGCCAACACAGTATTTGTAGGCAGGAGGCCTGGAGATGCTTACTCACCTCATCAGCACCATGTTCCTGGAGTTCCTTGTAGAATTTCAGAGAAATACTGACCATCACTTTTGTCTTGTCTCCATTGGGGTTTGAAATATGGTAAAGGACTCCATCAAAGTCTAAGAAGCAAGCAAGAGAAATGTGAGGGAACAGGAACCAGTTCCTATCCCTGAGGAAGGTTTTTCCTGTAAGGTCTAGTAACTGCATAAAGTGAAACTGCTCCTCTTGCTCCAGCCCTCACACACAGCAAGAGAGAAACCCACAATTAAGAAAAATGGTAATGTCATGTAAGGAGACCTGCTATCATTCACAGGGCTGAAACAATTTTGACACCTGTCCATCACAGAAAGCTTTAGTCTAGTGTCATTTAGCAACCCTGGCAAATCCACTTGTGTTCAATGCACAAGGATACAAACATGCATAGACAGGAGCCTTCTGGATGGGCAGCACAGAAAGTGACTGACATGCCCACCAGGCCAGAGCTGCAGCCTGGAGGAGAAAACCTCTCTGCCAGCAAAGGCAGCTCAGCCGCTGCCTGCTGTCAGAGCTTCCACTTCACTGCAGAACAGGCAGGGAGGGCAGGAGGAAGGGAAAGGCAACCCTCCAGCCACCTAGCAAGCTCCACTTCCCCACGGAGCTTACACAGATTCCTGACAGCAGAAGCAAAAAATCAGTTCCTGAATGAGTACTTGAACTTCCTTGGCATTTCTCTTCCTGAAGAGCAAACTTGAGGTGATGAATCCATTTTGCCTGTCACCCTAAGTCAGATTCCTAACAAACCAAACCAGATGGTGTTAAAGACCTCATAACAAGTAGCACCAAGGGCAGGACTGGAGAATATATGAGGTAGCAGAGAAGAGCTATGCAGCAGGCACACACCAAAGCACTACCACCAGTGAACTCCATGCTCTAGGGAAGTCCCAGGAAAGGTAGACAGACAGAGAAATAGCGGGGCAGCCAACAAAGCCCCAGCTCTGGGGATACTGCACGGTCTCCACATTGCCCCTGCCCACTGGTGTGGGCTGACTGTTCAAGCCAGCCCTTGGTTCAGAGTAGTCAAGAGAGCTGCACAGCTTACCTGCAAATGTTACTTCTACTGCCTCTGGTTTATTTCTAAAAAGCAAAGAAAACAAAGGAGGTAAATGAGAACTCTAACAGCAGCCTCCAAGCTGTGAAGGAAAGAGGATTAATTTCCAAAGCCTTATTTCTCACAGGCAGCTCTTCCTCAAAATCCTTTTATCTCCTGCTATCCGACTAGTAGTAAACTTTGACAAGAGATCTTAGACTTCTTCCCCTTCCTATAAGCACCAGTTTTACCCCAGATGACATAAAACAGACGTTGAAGCTGGCAGAGATTTCTATTATTTCTAGTTTATTAATAGATTTTGACATCACAGTTTTTCAGTTAGAAATTACTAAGAAAGCTACTCCTTCCTAAGAAGTTTGTTTTCACAAGCACATGCACGTTCTGTACAGAATGGTCACGACACAGATTTTGGGACAGAGGATCTTTTGTAAGGTCCTGCAATACCAGTTCATGGAAGGAGCTGAGTAATCCTTCCTGACACAGTGTCCCGTTCGCCATCAACACCAGTTCTGCAAATGTGTTGATGTAACTTGTTTGCAGAGAAGACCCCTTTTCCAAGTTAGGAAAGCGTTAGTAGTATTAGGAGCAAACCAAAGAAGGAAACTTTCCACATGTTCATTTCATCCTGCCTCCCCACTTCCAAAACACCCCAACATTTTGCCAACTCCCCCTGCAGAAAAACTGTAGCTCTGGATGTGCTCTAACACTGTCCTGAGTGGTCTCTGGGACCCCAATCAGCAACAAAACCCTTTGCAAACCAAAGGCATATCACATCTTACACTGTGACTATGAAGATTAAACTGCTTCTTAACAAACCCTATTTTGACATTTGTCCCTGATCTGTGAAAGAGCATGACTCCACAAAAGATATAACTGCTTCTGGAAGGTCATTTCATTAGGATTGGTACTACATAACTGCTTTCACAGCTCCAACGGGACTGGTATTAATAGGTCATTCTCCAACAGGGAATTGTTGCAAAGGTATCTCCACTGCTGAGAGCAGGCATGGAAAATGAGAATAGGATAAAAATGCCAGCCTGCTACTGCTGTTTCACACCGTATCTCCATTTATTTTTCAAAAGTAGATGATATTAAAGTACAGGCTAATAATGCTGCTGCTAAGAGAAATCTAGTGTCTAACAGTTCATTCCCACCTGTCTGAACCAACATACTGAAATAACTCCCCAGAGTAAAGTCACTGGTCTCAACTATGCTGCTGCTGCAGTTTCAACTGTTCTGCTGCAACTTGCTCTTCCACACACTTATGTGCTGCTGGGTACTGGCTACACCGTGGTATGTACACTGAGAGAGGTGGGGGGAAGTGATGACTCAATATCTACTTTCCCTGACAATATTCTGAAGTGATTTAAATTATTTTATCTCAGCAGCAAGCACTGTTTTTCCATCAGCTTTTCTGCAGCCAGCCTCATTCCTGGAAGGCAGAAATGACCACAGTGTGATAAAACTCAAGCTGGGCAATACAGGGAGACCAAGACACTGCACTGATCCCAGACACTCACCAGGTCAACAACATTTTAGTCCAGCGGAAAGGGAGGAATTAACCCCCAGATGGAGATCCTAAGTGAAAATGAAGAGGTGTTCCTGTGTTTTGAAAGTGATTAGCTGTGAAAGGCAACAGCTGTCTTTTTGTCTGAAGGCTGGGGAGCCTCCATCTTTTGTGCCACCTTGCTGAAGATAAAAACCATACACTTGAAAGAAGCAGTGCAACTGAACCCAAAGCAGGTTCTTTAGTTTAAAAGCTGTGCCAGCTACCTGTGACCTCTCTTGCTTTCATCTCCTCTTCCAGCTGGGCCTGAGACGGGCTCAGCAGGCATCCCTGGCTGCATATTTAGCTTGGGCTCTTGGAAAGGGGAACAATTCCCAGAGCCATGTCCAAGCCACTTCTCTTCTGCTCACTGAGGATGGCTCAGAGCAGCGATGAAAGAAAATCCCAGAGATTCCACTTGGGCAGTTGATGCAGACGTGTTCTTCTTTTAGAGCACCACACTCAGATGTGGGAATCAGCATGGATGAGAGTATAAATTTTTATAAAAAAAGAAACCTATGTAGGAAGCTTTAAAGATAGCACAGCCAGGCACATGAAAGCTATGAATATTAAACAGGATGCATCCTTAAACCTCTGTTCCATCTTCTCAGAGTTACACCTTTCAAACCCCATTCCCCACACACAGAGAGCTGACACCTCACAGAGCCCCCGCTCCTGGGAGAACCTTCCAAGCACTGCATCTCCCTCTGAGAAATGCAAGGAAGTGGCGACAGCCAGTGCACTGGAGTGGTTTTGCTGAGGAAGGGTGATTGCCCATTTGGTTGCCCTGTACCCAGGGGATGGCAGGAAGATCACTCATCACATCATTGAAGAAGTCGAGCAAGACCATGTACAGGAGTCAGTTGATGGCTCTGCATGAGAGCCTTTGTTCTGCACACAAAAGCTCACTGCTAACACAGCTGGGTTTGAGCCTCTTATTGTGCAAACGTCATTTCTTAGAGAAGTTATTTTAACGCTGATTTCCCAAGTGGCTCAGTTCCAGTACTTGGGGATGGTGAGGAGGGGGAGTATTTAAGGGAAAAGAAGGTAACTGGGCAGAACTTTGGGTGTTGAATATTCAACCACTTCCCGGCACAGCCCCAGTGAAGCAAGAGCTCACGTGAGCCGCATACAGAGCTCCTTGCAGCCACGGCCCTGTCACCTATGGCACAGTGGACTGCCTCACTGGGCACATGCTTAAGTAACCCAGGCCTGGCCCGGCCCAGGGGAGGACAGGGAAGAGCACTGGAAGTGTGGTTGGGAGCAAAGTGAGCCCTCTTAGCCTTTCACAGTTCAGGAGCTTTACAACCGCAGTGTTTAAAGTGCTTCTATTTATTTTTCTGGCTCACCTCATCAAAACTACCCTGGCTACTCAAAATGTCTCTCCAACAGAAAAAACATTCCTTTTACTACCTGGATTGTTGTTCTTGCATCAAGAAGTCCCCAGGCAGAGGAGAGGAGCTCTCAGCTCCGCCGTTCCATAGTTTCTGGATGAGCAACAATGCTGCAGGACCACACACACATGTTCACTTCCCCTTGACCTTCCAGCAACCCCATCTTCCACCACCAGAAATAGCCCTATGGAGGCACAACGTGTCCTCTCCATGTTCTGCCCTTCCTGCTCTTGTGCAGGTGAAGGCTCAGTGCAGAGGATTCACAGCAGGCCGGGGATGGGGCCTGCACCACTGAGGGTGGCACCAGGTACTGTCAGTTACGGGGATGATCCCAAAGGGCTCTGCCTGGTCTAGTGGGCTCTGGTGTCCCTTGCCTCCATGAGGAGACCCTCCATACCCACAGTGAGAATTGGCAGTTTAGCAGCTTGGTGCTGAACGACTCTGAATTGCAGCCATCTCCAAGTCCCAGCCAGACTGTAAATCCCAACTGGGAAGCCAGGAGGTCCTTTGGCGTTCACTTCTACCCCTGATCCAAATCTCTGAGAAACAGACTAAGCCTTGCTATACTCAGAGGATTTCAGACAGGACACCTCATCCACTCCTGGGGCACAGAGCTGTTGTGACCCCTGCAAGCTCCTTACCTCCAATGCTACCTGAACCATCCCTCAGTGACCTCCTCTGTTTGCTACCCTCTGCCCTGAATGGACAAAGAAACCAGCTCATACCAGGAATAACTGAGATGACTTCTCTCTGCACTGAACACTGAATCCAGACCAGACCTTTCTGCAAACCCCTGCCTGAACTCGGACACTAAAATGGCAGCTGTTCCCAGCAGCAGTCTGTTTTGTGATAACTGTTATCAGGTCTGAAGTCAAACCCACACTAAATCCCATCTGCCCTCTGCTTGTAACAATAAAAGACTCTGACAAGTTTTATGTCTTCTTGCCTGTGTTCCTCCTATTCATCTCCAAATGGCTGCTACGCCCTGTCTCTCTAATACAGAGCCAGCTCCAAACCAGAATTTTCACCCCAGCAGAACATCCGTGAAGAGCCACAGTGCCCATGGAGAGACACCAGTGAGCACTTAAGAGCAATAGCAAATCTTTTTTTCTGACAGCACTTCCTCACTTGACTCGGACAACTTCCCTGTTTCATTCTCAGGCCACAAAGGCTCTTAGTCGTACATTACAACAAATTTAAGAACTTGGCTGACAACCATACTGAAGCATCTCCCACACCACAATTAAGGCTTCTACCAAATAATGGAGAATGGCAATTATTTCAAAAGCTGCAGGCATGCAGATACTCTAATCTCTTGCTCCATAGGAGAAGGGTGGGGGGAAAGGGGTATTTCAAAGCTTAAAACTCTGAACAAAGCTTTCAGATCACCAGAGTCAACATACAATTTGGATAAAGTGATCCAGATTCAGTGACAGACTGCCGGCTCTCGCTACAGAAAGGTCACCTCAAAGAAAAAAATTATGAGCAATGTCTAAAATTATCCGAACAGTTCCTCCACTTCTGGGCCTCACTCAGCTGACAAAAGCCTCTGTGCGTAAGCTGCAGGAGCATATGCAATCAAAGAGCTCCCATAGCTCTGGCAGCACACCCACCATGAAGTGGAGCAGGAGTGCTCTGTCAGGTGGGTGGTGCCGAGCTGTGCACGGCAGCCCCTACACATGCCAATTCTCCCCTCCTGGTTATGTGACCCCTCCATGCTCAAGCTTTTCCCTTGCTGTGTGCCCAATAGCGTGGAGGAGCGGCCTGGTAGGAAAGCAGTGGGATTCACAGTGGACAAAGCACAGAGGGTCCTGCAGCACGCTGGCACTGGCAGGACCCCTTCCAGTCAGATCTTTGTCCTGTGCATCCTCAGCTGTAGGCAGACAGCCTGTGGTTCCCCACCAGAGTGATCCAGAGTTGTGCCAAGTCCCTGGGGAAGAGCCTTATTTTGCACAGACTTTTACTGCATTTCTTTAGTACAGTGATGGATATCTACTCTTCTCTGGTGTCAAGCACTGGTGGCTGCAGTGAGAACCACTCTCTGAAGATAAAACAGAGCAGGCTCCTCTTAGGAACCCAAGATGAATACCAAGGCTGGAGTGATGACAGAACCACCTGTGAAAGCCTAACACTTTTCAGATCTGGCTTTTGTTCCCTCCTGTTCCCTGTGCTGTTGCACAAAAGCAGAGCACTGCCTCCTTCCAGACAGAGGTGGTTCACAATCCACTGTTAAAGCAAAGTCACCTTCCCTGGTGTCCAAAGCAGGATGTGCTGTGACAACCCAGGAGCAATGCTCCAATATCTACAGCACCCTCAGCCAATGTGGACAGCCAGGGTGTACCATGAGCACTGCCTGTGCCAGTATAACCCAAGGGTACTTCTTTCTGCCAGCAGCATTTCCCGAGAACTCTGTAGTCAGGCAGACTGAGTTTCAGCAGGTGAGGTTGTGACTGGAGAGATGTGCAGCTCCAGACTGGGCTTGTGAAGACACTGAGCCAGCACCTGCCACTGCTGCTGAAGGAGGCAGATCTGATCCCTGCTCCATGGCTGCACCATGGCGAACAGCTATGACACAATGAATGGGATGAGGAAACTTATCTAAACTAAAAATACCCAGTTTTGTCTGTTTAATTCTAACCTAGGTCACTTCCCCAATCCTGTTTCCCTTGAAGCCACAAAAATGCCTGTGTCAGCAAGAAGGAGGGGGTGGCAGAGGAACAATCTCTGGTTTTGGTGGGGTCTCTGAGCATCCCCGAGGCACTGGAGCCACACATAATCACAGCCACTCCTGAAGAGAGTTCCTCAGCAGTGCCTGTCAGGATTCAAAGCTCCTCTACCCTCCCAGCACACCAACAGCCTCTAGACACTCCTCAGTCTCCCCATGATGAACTCACTTCAAGTCACATCATGAACACAAAGTTCTCACTGCCTGGTTTCAGCCTCTGTATCTGAAAGGCTCAGCCCTGCAGCCCACGATCATCAAGTGACTGCAGGTGGGAAATACCATAAAGCAGGCAGGTGTAGATTCAGCCCAGCTCCTGCCAGCTCACAGGAACCCTCTGCATCAGGGAAGTTCAAGTTTCAGATGATTTCCTATGCAGCTAATTGTCAGGAAGCCCCGCAGAGCTGTACCTACTAATGGCTGTAGAGAAACCAACTATTTGATTTGAGATTCTCTTCCCTCTGCCTCCAACCTAGGAAAAGGCATGCTGTACACCAGCTATGCAAATTTGTGTTCTTTTGCACAGTGGGTAAATAATAAGTAACAGTTTGAGACAGATGATTAATTTACTAAAGATTTTGGGTAAGCTATGAATGACTGGAAAACCAAACCCTAAGACCAAAGCCCTGCACCACACTTTCACTGGAGTCAATTAAATTAGAGCAGGACAAAACTGGATGGCAAATCTGTTGGTGTCAAACAGAATGAGTATTCATCAGACACAGAAGACAATCATCGAAATGTTCTACACTTAAAGTGTTTGTGGGCTTTTTTTAATGTCTGTACAATGAGCAAAGGAAAGCAATTATGAGAAACAGGATCTTCCAACTGGTAGAGTTTATCTCCTCTCACAACATTTCCATCAGAAACAGGAAAACCCACCTGTAACACCAGCTTCCAGGCAACATCTTAAGTACAAATGAATTGGTCAAACGCTTATGAAAGCTTTCTCTTGACATGTAAAAAAGCTCATGAGCCAACCTCATTTCAACAAACTTACTTCCAGGTACTGACCAGGTATTCCCACATTGCAGCGGCAAATTCCTAACTCAAGTTACTTCAACAGATTCTGGTAGCTGTAGGCTTTTATTTTAAAATGTGATTGGTTTAAGAGAATAGATTTAAATGAAGAAATTATTAGAACTAAATAAGGAAAAAAAATCAGATGCATTGAAGTCCATTGTCTGTTACTACCTTGATCTAAATGTAACATTTCAACAGTGCCTGTCCAAGGAGGTGAGATTTTCATGGGGTTTCCCCACAAAACCAAATAAAATTTGAAATTACCCTATTTACAGGTGGATGCTGCCAAGCCCCAAGGACCTTGTCCAGGGAGGGCTCTCAGAGGTGGGTTAGGCCCTGTCTCAAATGCTGATCTCTGTCTGCAGTCCTGCCAAGGCACCTTTCACAATGGGAACTCCAAGGATAGCTGATGGACGTCCATGGAGAGCAGATTTTGACATAAATGATAATAATGTTATGGCAGTTAATGAATTCCAGCTTCTAAATGTGACCTAGCTCTATATGACAAGGTGAAACATGGAGCATCTCCCACCTGATAGCCCAGGAAAGCTCTGCAGGCATCTGCCAAATTGTGGCTGCACTGCAGTAGACAGGAGCAACACAGCCCATGTCACAGGACAAGTCTCTGGCAAAGGATTTGGAAATGAACCCTGCCCTGCCCCATTTCCAGGCTGGCACTGAAGCCACCAGGCACACCTGGCTCTGAGACAACCTCTATTGACAAATCCCTGCATCACATCTGCTGCACTTCTGGGTTAGAGCAAATAATGTAAACCCAGCTCTGCCCCAGTGTCCAGACTCACTCTTCCCAGTCACCAAATTTGTCAAGGCTTGACCTTGCCCGAACTGTCCTGTGTTCATACACCTTGGAAAACCATCACCAAAATAGCAAAATACAGGAAATCCCTTCCTGCCTCCAGGCTGAGCATCAGAGGAATAACCCAAGACCTGTGGCCATGGGAAAAAGAAATATCTCCTGAATAAATGTTTTGTTCCACTCCTTAGAAGACTTGAAACCAGGAGAAACCACCCTGCACTTGCTTGGATGGGGGACCCCAGAACGAGCACAGAAGAAAATTCAGAAGTAAATGTCTTCCTCACCTTCAGCAACACACTCAAGGCACGAAACTTATCTAGAAACGCCATTTAAAGAACAGAACATGCCATAAATGACTAAGAGGCAGAAGCAGAGCACCATCAGCCACTCGACCAATTGATCCAGGAACAATCAGTATGTCAGGCACATGTGTGCCAACACACAAGTGAGGTGGCTTTGCCATACAGCAAAATGGAAATCTCAGGGGCCTGCAGGCTGGTGCAGGGTAAGCAAACACAGCTCTGCTCACAGAGTCAGGGTTTTGGAGTGAATCTAAACCTGTGAACTGCCCCCCCACATCACATCAACACAGGGACACATGCACATTCTTCACTCTCCATAAGCAAGAGTGCCTTGGCACAGACTAGTGACTGACAAGCTGTTCTGACACTCAGTATGGACCTCTGTACATGCCATTTTTTCTAATGGATGTGGCTGCAATACCACAGTGGTCACCTGGGAGCTCTCTCTGCCCAGTGCAGTGCCTGTACTCTGGGGAAACTTGTTGCATTAAATGATCAGGGCTTAAGATGAATCAAAATCTGGGAGCAGCTCAGCTGTTCTCCAAGGCAGAGCAGCCTGTGATATTATTTTATGAAAAAAAAACCCTCACCAAAACAAAACAAAAAAACCAATCCAAGCAACAAGTCAACTGAGAGTGGGGGGAAAGCAAAGGAAGTGGCCTTTGACAACGTTCTGCATGCAAAAGGCTGTGAGCTTCAAAAATCGCTGGAGAAAAAAGGTAACACAGAAAAAGACACCTGCCTGAGGGGTCCCTTCCTGGAGTAGCCCGAGCTGTGCCTTGTGAGGCGCCAGGGCAGGCTCCACCCCAGAGATAACACCACTGTGCTTTGCCTCTCAAGGCTTTGTCTCTGTACAAAGGTGCCTCAGTCAGCAGGCAGTGCATCGAGCCCATAGGCCACTCAGTTGCAGATAAAGACATTCATACCGAACGGGGACTTCCTTCCAAGCTAAGCTGTGTCCTCACAAGCATCTTTACAGCCCTGGTGCAATACTTGCAGTAAAAAAAAACCCCAAAACCTACTGCCTCCCCTGGGACTGAACTGTCCCATCCACAGATGTGGGTGTGAACTAGACCCCCAAGTCTGCCCCCCAAGGCCAGGACACCAACCAGGCTGGCACCAGCGGCTATGGCTGACTCGTGTGCCTGTATCCCTTCTGCTCGAGAAAGCAAAGGGGAAGCAAGCTGGAATTTGCTCTTCACCCTCAAAGCAAAAGGCCGAGGCCATGGGCCTCGGGCTTCCTGTTCCTCAGCTCCCCCTACACATTCTGTACCAGCGCTGGCACCACGCTGCTGAAGCCCGCTTTACCCAAAGCAAACACCCTGCAAATCCACCTTCCTCCCTTCCCAACTTCCTCTTCGTCCAGGTCCTGTCCTCCAGTGCACCTCAGCACGGCAATCTCCGATACCCTTCCCAGATCCGTCCTGCTCCCCCGAGGCTCTCCATTGCTCTGGCACTAACGACCCCATCCAGCCCCACTCTCTCCTCCAACACTGTCCTATCCCACTCCGCTCCCTTATTCCCCAGGCCTTCCCTTTGCCCAAGCTCTGCCCATCCCCGCCGCCCTCAGCTCAGTTCCCGC
>VXBB01002174.1:1016057-1030588 GCA_013399915.1 Illadopsis cleaveri | reverse complement strand
CGGAGGGGTGGGCTGGGGGGTTATCGTGGTGTGGGCATCACCGCCAGCAGGGCTGAGGCAGGGATATGGGGTGTGCCTGGGGTATGGAAGTCCCCAAAAGCGTGAGGTGCCACCCCCTCGTTAATTGAATATTCATGGTTTGGAGGTCCCGTAGTGGGTTACAGTGGGGTGCCCTTAGGATTACAGGGACGCTCTAGGAAGTAGCAGGTGTGCCCCAGTGTATAGGGGTCTGTCTAAGAGTTGGTGCTCCAGGGATATGGGGATGCTTACAGGGGAAGATGGTATTTTGTAAAATGAATCATTTCAGAGCTACAGGGAAACAAAAATGTAAGGTGACACAGGGAGTAGGGGTATCCTAGGGGGGCTGTAATGGCGCCCTGGAGCTCGGGGTTGCCCAAAACTCGGCAGGTGTTCCCAGAGAATAGGAGTGTCCTTGAGTCTGTGGTGATACCAAAGGAATAGGATGGTAGCACTTAACAGGTGCCCCAAAAACGTGGGGCACCCCTGTGACAGACTAGCATGGAAAGGTGTGAGGATGGGGGTGCTCAAAGAGTTTCTGAGTGCCCCAGAGTAATGGGGGTGCATGGGGAATGCCCCCGTGTGCAAGTTTCCCCTCAAAGCAATAGGGGTACTCAAAGCCACAGCATTTGCTAAGTCTGCAGGGCTGGCACAGGGGCACGGCTCTGTCTGAGGGCATGGCTTGACTTCACTTAGCTTGACATGGCACAGCCAGGGCAGAAGGGAATGGGACTGTACCCTGGGGGGAACCCCCACAGCAACCCCCAACAGAGGGCAATCCAGCCTTGTAGTTCCCCTGTGCATCCTCCAAATGCTGACGCCACCCTTGCTCTATCAATGGGAAACTGAGGCACAGAGCCCTGCATTGCCATCACCCACTGGCCATGGCCTTGGAGAGCTCTGCTCTCCTGGGGGGACTGCAGCACACAGGGGCGCCTTGAAGGGGATCCCCTCATCCACTGAGGGCCTGGGGACAAATTGGAGACCCCCAGCTGGAGACCCCTGGGGTGCATCGTCACAGGGATGACAGTGAACCCCTGGGTGCACCCCCAGTGCAGCGTGGCCTGGGACATCCTGGACAGGAGGGTGACAGGGGGCTGCGGGCTCCCTTTGGCCAGAAAAGGCTCTGCGGGGAAGCTGGGAAGGGTCCCTTTGGCTGCCACTTCCGCTTCATACTAGGAGAAGATTTTGCAACATTTCCTCCCCGGGCAGTATAAATTGGGCAGTGGAGGAACGGGGTACTGGCACAGCAGCAGGCGCAGGTGAGGGATCCTCTGGCTGGCGAGAGCCCTGGGTCTGGTGCTGCCCTGCATCCCACCACACTTTGTACTGGAGCCCTTTGGGGGTGACATCTGGATTTAAACCCGTGCCTGTGCGCCTCCCAGTGAGAAACAACTTTGGATCAGGAGAAGACCCCACATTGGAGGGGACAGCAACAGCAGCAAGCAGTGAGTCCATGGGGTGCGCCACTGGAGATTGTGGATTTCCTTGGGCTTTGACAGGCCCACAGCACCCATCTGAGCCCCTTTGCATGTGGAGCAGGCTGGGGGCTGGGGTGGGTTGCTCCAGCTGCCCAAGAGGTTGCTTGGTGCAAGAGTAGAGGGAGGTGGTTGGTGGGAGCACCCAAGGCTGTGCTGAGGGCTCATTTGGGGTGCAAACCCTCCATAGCCTGCAGGGATGTCAGCCTTGGGTGCTGCAGGGAAAAAGTGCCTGCTTCCATTTCCTTGCACAGGAATGAGCTGGGAGGATCCTTGCACAGCAATGAGCTGGGAGGATCTGTCCCTCTTTCCTCCCCACTGGGAGTCCCAGGGCCACGCCACTGTCCCCCAGCCCTTCCAGGGTCAGGAGGGCAAATGGAGTACTTCTTGTTCCCCCCATCTGGGCCAGCTGTGGAGTATCTGTGCGTGGTATACCCGGGGAATACCCAGTTCCAGAGGAACCACCAGAATTTTGGAGCGGGGAGGCAGAAAGCAGCAGCCAGAAATAGAGGGAGAGGAAGCACTGGCATCAGGCTCTGCCCCGTGCCTGTGGCAGCCTCACTTGGGAGGACATTCCCCCATCAGCACTGGCAGCATCCCTGGCTGTGGTCCTTCAGGATGCTGATGCCTCAGCATCCAGAATCACCACCCTGGGATCACCATCCCAGGATTTCCATCCCTGGATCACTGCAAGAGAGGATACAGCAGAGCCAGGGAGAGATTTTTCTGGGCAGTAGCACCAGCACAGCTGCAGCAGGGAATTCACACCAGGCAAAAGGAAAAAGTTAGTTCCAGGGATGATTTTGGCTCCAAGGGCCGGCTTGGAGCTGGGGTTGCCCAGGGGTCTGGGACTCAGCACCGGAAGCAGTCCTGGCATCTCCAAGCCCTGGAGGGGTTGGGGGCTCAGAAATGGGACAGAGGGGTGAAGCTGGTGTGAAACAAGAGTCCATTCTGGGGGAAGACTGAAAGCCAGTGGTCTCTGGGGAGGCAGGAACAGAACAAGTTCACCATCTCCTATGTGTGAGGAGACAGGAAAAGCGACTGCCACCTGTGATTTCCCCATTGAGGCCAAGCACAGGGGGACACGGCACTGCCCAGCAGAGCAACAGGAAAACCAGAGATGCAATATTTCCAAAGCTGCCTGTAAAGTGTGACATGTCTTTCCGTCTGGGGCTTGAAACCCCTCCTGCAGGAGCAAGACCAGGAGGTGGAAGAAGGGCACAAAAACACTTTCAGACCTTGAGTGCTGCTTGCCCCAGGCACCGTGACCACAGCCTTGCTGCTGGCTGAGGTGGCAGGAGGGGCAGCTCCATTCCAGGCATCACAGCAGCAAGGCTTGAGAGGGTGGAGGGATACAGGGGTACTTGGGGAACTTTGGAGGTGCCTGAGGGGTTCTGAGATGCCCAAAGAGCTGAGAGGCTTTTGAAGGACCCACAGTAGAGCAGGGGAGCCCAGGATTTCTAGAGGAGCCAGGTGTCTCCTGGAGGGATGTGATGCTACATTGATGGGGAGGCCCCCCAAACTGAGAAGAGGTGATCAGTCTATGGGGGAACCCCTTCTTCCACAGGAGTTGGGAAAGGGAGAGGATTGGGGTGAAATGCAGGAGACTGAGGCATGCAGGGAGTGTTTTACAAAGGGGCATATGAGGAACAGTGTCTGCCTGCAGCAGTGACCATTACCTGGCACAGTGTGGATGCTGTGTCCTCCGTCACAGTGGAGTGATGAACGACGGCTGCCCACTGGCTGTGAAGGGACCTGGGGGACAATGGAAATGCCAGAGGACCCAAAGATGCTGTCACCCCTGGTCCACAACACTGCCACACCACACTCATGCCATTTTGTGCTCCACAGGCAAAATGGAGTCCTTGTTGTACAGTGGGGATTTCTCCAACATCTTCTACCTTTACAACTACACCTATGACTACAGCACAGCCATGCCTGACACTGCTATCTCATCCTCTCCATGCCGGCCTGAAAGCTCTGCCCTCAACAAGTACCTGGTGATGGTGATCTACTGCCTTGTCTTCATCCTCAGTGTGGTGGGGAATGGGCTGGTGGTGCTGGTGGTGACCTCCAGCCACACCAGCCGCTCCGTCACCGACGTCTACCTGCTCAACCTGGCTGTGGCAGACCTGCTCTTTGCTTTGAGCCTGCCGCTTTGGGCAGCCTACCGAGCCCACGAGTGGGTCTTTGGCACTGTGATGTGCAAAGCCATCTCCGTGCTGCAGGAAACCAACTTCTACAGCGGCATCCTTCTGCTGGCCTGCATTAGCGTGGACCGCTACCTGGCCATCGTCTACGCCACACGGGCTGCCACTGAGAAGAGGCACTGGGTGAAGTTTGTCTGCTTGGGCATCTGGGTCTTCTCCATTCTGCTCTCCCTGCCCGTGCTGCTCTTCCGTGAGGCTTTCCGCTCACCCAACAACGGCACCGTGTGCTACGAGCGCATCAGTGGTGAGGACACGGCCAAGTGGAGGGTAGTGCTGCGGATCCTGCCGCAGACATTTGGCTTTGTCTTGCCCCTCCTGGTGATGCTCTTCTGCTATGGTGTCACCATCCACACCCTCCTGCAGACCAAGAATGCTCAGAAGCAGCGGGCCATGAAGGTCATCTTTGCTGTGGTGCTGGTCTTCCTCATCTGCTGGCTGCCCTACAACATCACACTGGTGAGCGACACCCTCATGAGGACGAGGGCCATTGCTGAAACCTGTGAGAGGAGGAACCGCATCGACACAGCCCTCTCTGTCACGCAGGTCCTGGGCTTTGCCCACAGCTGCATCAACCCTATCATCTATGCCTTCATCGGTCAAAAGTTTCGCAACAGCTTCCTCAAGATCCTGGCGCAGCGTGGGCTGATCAGCAAGGATGCTGTTGCCCGCTATGGCCGCGCCTCCTATGCCTCCACTTCTGGCAATACATCCACCACCCTCTGAGCCCTTCTGGGACCCAGCCCTTGTGGGTACCAGCAGGTCCCAGCACCCCACACACCTCAGCATCTTCATCCAGCCCCCTTGGAATGTGAGTGGTGATGCCATGGGGATGGGCAGGGCCACCACTGGATGCTGGACCCCAACTGGATGAGGGCTTGGGTGGCAAGGTGGTAGGACCCCATTGCCACCAGAGTGATGTCAAGTGTCCACCCTCCCCTCTCTTTGGGACAAAGCCCGTCACCCTGGAGATTCTGTGAGCCTGCTGTGGGGATGGTGTTTTTACCTGATGACCATCCAGCAATAAAGGAGTTGGTGGGCTGGTTACCCATGTCTGGTTCCTCTTTGCCACAGGAAAGGAAATGGCAGGACAGGGCCGGGGCACCTCTCTGGGGACTGCGCCAAAACAGTGGTGCCTGCTGAGCCCGTCAGTGTGTGGGTAGCCCTTCTTCCAGGGCAGGGTTCAGCATCCTGTCCATCCCCACAGAGGACCCAAGCCCAGGTTTTGCTTCCTACAGCTCCCCAAACAGGTCCTGGCACTTTCATGGTACAGAGGTCTCTATGTGGAGCCTATCCCACCTGGGGACAAAGTAATTCCCTTCCCAACCCTAATGTCAACCCCAGCAGAGCAAATCACTGAAAGATCTCTGAGCAGCCCCTCACACTGAGCCAGCCCTGTGACCCCTGCCTGAAGGGTGCCAGCGCCCCAGGCACCCCTGCGCCCCCCCAACCATGGTGTCAGGACATTGTTGTGCAAAGGGCTGGGAACTTGTCCCTTACACAACCGGGATGTTTCCGCCCTGCCTTGGGCAACCGGGGCTAACACTTGACTGGGGTCAAGGAGCTGAAGAAGGGACTGTGACCCTGCTGGGGACTCTCCTGCCACTCTGTGTGCCAGGCCTCAGGATTCCTGCCCCAGCACACCTATGCATCTCTCCACTGGAGTCCCATACTGCTCCTCCATTGACCTTGATCCAGCTTCCTAGGGGTCCATAACCATGGGTACATCAGTGGATGTCACCCATGTGCTGGCTCTTGGGTGGGTATGGGGGTCCCCAGCACACAGCTGGGAACCCTGGGGACTTGGGGCAGAACAGAGTCAGTGGGGGTACGGAGCAAGGACAGCCCATCACCTTTGCCTTTGAGAAACCTCTTGCCCAAGTGGTTCCTTGCAGCGTGATAGGAAGCTAGGGCTGTTGGCCAAGAGCTATCTACTCTCCCCATTGTGGGATGGTGCAGGCAGTGGCTCACCCTGGTTGCAGCTGGGACACCCTTTTTGGGGATTCTTTCCCCCCAGGAGGACTTGAACATACCCACATCAGCATTCTCCAGCCTGCACCCAACCCAAGTGTCAATCTGGCAGTGACGGATAGATGACACAGAAGCCACAGGGGTAGCAGACTGAGTAGTTTTCCTCTTTGTGGACCAGCCGCAAGAAAGACACGTGTCAGACTGAAAATGTTGGGCAGCAGGACCTGCATGCAGGCCCTGTGCACCTGGGTATCCAGTAAGTCCAAGAGGAGGCAGCCAGGGCAGGAGGTGCCCCAGACACGGTGCCAGGGCTGCTGTCCCAGCTCACGTTGCCTGCGGGTGCCTTTGCTGGTAGCAAATCAGGCAGCAGCGGCCGTGCTTGCCCATATCCACGGAGCACGTGTGGCACACCTTGCCTTGGCACAGCCTGCTGAGAGAGCAGGAGGTGAGAGCTGAGCCATCCCTGCCCTGTGCCAGTGCCGCCCCCATTCCTCCCCACAGCCCACCTGCAGTTGTACCGCCGGGAGAGGAGGCGGAAATCCTTGTGGCAGCGGGCACACAACCCTGGGTCGCGGGGCACCGGACTGGGCATCGGGGTGTCAATGCCCTCTGTCTTCTGCCACAGGGCATCCTTCTCCCTGCGGGAGGAGAGAGGTCAGCCCTGGATTTTCCTGGGCTCTCGTGCCCTCCTCTGGGCAAAGGGGTTTGGGTCCCCTTGCCCTTGCATGGAAGTGCCCGGGGCTCTCACCGCAGCAGCTCCAGCAGCCGCCCCTTCATGTCGCGGATGAGCTCCTGCTGCCGTGCGTGCTCGGCGCCGCGCGTGGCCTCCCGCTCCAGCGCCTCCCGCTGCGCCCGCTGCAGCGCCGATGCCCAGCGCTCACCGTCCTGCCGGGCCCTGGCGCGGCGCAGTGGCGACACGGTCCCCCTGTCTCTCGGCTGGTCGCCTTTCCATCCCTCCATGCATGCGGGTAAACCTNTCCCTCCCTCCCTCCCGGCGGATAACCCTCCCGCCGCTGGTTCCTCCCTCCCTCTCTCCCTCGTTCCCTCCCTCCTTTCCTCCTTCCTTTTCTCTGTTGTTGCCCATCCATCCTCAAGCTCTCTCCCCATCCTCACAGCCACTTTGCCATCTGCCACCCATCCATTTCCCCACTGTTCATCCATCCTTTTCCACATCTGCACCCCGGCCTTCTGCCCACCCACTCATCTACTCACCCCGAATTCATCCCTGTGTCTCTCCATCCACCTCCCATCTCCATTCATTCATCCTAAATTGATCCCTCCTTCCGTCTTTCTACTAACGCCAAACCACTCCAACTCTCTGCCCACCTACCCCTCCACCTACCTATCAGTCCCAAAATGACCCCTCCCTCCAGCCCTCCCCCCTCAAATCCTTCTCTCACTCTCCCTGCCAATCCCCAGCTGCTGTTGGGCTGTGTCCAAGCAGGACATCATTGGGGGCCCCAGGGGA
The DNA here is from genome assembly GCA_013399915.1 of Illadopsis cleaveri. Lineage (NCBI taxonomy): Eukaryota > Metazoa > Chordata > Aves > Passeriformes > Timaliidae > Illadopsis > Illadopsis cleaveri. The sequence goes on along the minus strand of VXBB01002174.1, from coordinate 1,023,446 downwards.
AACCATGTGGCAGGTGGAGATAGGAGGTCCCACTGTGGGGTGATGGGTGGTGGAAGTAGGGGTCCCTGCCCAACCTGCTGAGCTCCTCCTGCAGCCGTGCCACCTCCTGTCGCTGGGCCTGGAGCTGCTGCCGGCTCTGCCAGGTCTCCTCCTGTGCTGTGGCAGCCAGGCTGGCCAAGCGCTGGGGGAGAGTGGGGGCTCAATCCTGGACCCCAAACCCCCAGCCCACCACGGGATCCCCTTGAACTTGCCCATACCATGGCCATGCTGGTGACCGTGCTGGGTTCCCCTTCTGCCTGGGGGGCTGGTGGGGGCTCCTGGGGACCACGGGCGAGCTCCAGTGCCTGCCGCAGCACTTCCTCCACGGCAGCCACCTCATTTGAGGTACCAGCATCCTTCATCGTGTCCGTCCGTCCTGCCGCCAGCAGCGCTTCCTGGCATTCCTGCAGGCGCGAGGTCAGCGCCGCCGCCTCTGCCAGCACCCTGGCCAGCTGGGTACCCCGCTCCTCTGCCACCTCTTGCCAGCCCCGTGCCTCCTCCTGTGCCCGTGCCAGTGTCCCCGGGTCCCCCGCTGCCAGCGCTGCCTCCAGTGCCCGCTCCAGAAAGGTGTTGGTTTCCCGCAGTGCCTCAGCCTCGCGTGCCCACAGCTGGGCTCGCCGGGCACTGCCTTCCTCCTGCCGCTGGTGCTGCAGCTCCGCCCGCTCCAGCCGCGCCGCCAGCGCCTGTGCTGCCGCCTCACGCTGGCCCAGCTCGGCCCTCAGCTGGGACACCAGTGCCTTCAGGGATTCCTCTGTCCCACCCGGCTGCCTGGGCACCAGTGACAGGGACCCCAGCATGTACCTTGTGCCAGTGGACAGTGGGGACGTGCCAGGCTCTCCAGCACCATCAGTCTGGGCTGTTTTGCCAGCACCATGTGCATCCTCCAGTTCCTCTACATCCACATCCTTCACCTCCTCCAACTCTTCATCCTTCTCTTCCAAATCCTCCTCCACACCCTTCTTCATGTCCACTTCCACATTTTCCACCTTCACCTCCTTTGTATCCTCACTGTCATCCTTCTCCACCTCTTCTTCATCCTCCTCTTCCATGTCCTTCTTCACCTGCCCATCCTCTACATCTCCCTCTTCCATTTTCACACTCCCTGCTGGCAAGGCAGCCAAAGTGGGTGGGCACAGATGAGCTGGTGCCCCATGGATTGCCACAGTGGGATAGTGTTGGGGAAGATGATAGCCAATGTCATCAGATGATCCATGTGCCACAGTCTGTCTGTCTGTCTGCAGGGCTGTCTTTGCTGGGCTGCTCCTGATCACTGGGCTGGGCCGTACCAGTGGCCTAGAGGGGACACAGGGCTCAGGACTACTGGGTCATCCCCAAGGTGAACAGGGCATCACCACCCTCCACTCCCTGTGCACAGCCAATCTAGGAATTTAGGGGGCAGCAGGACGGGGTGTGCAAGCACATACATGTGTCCCTGTGTGTCAGATGTCACAGTGTCACAGTGTTGCAGCAGGGATATACTTGGCAGAGGATGGCTCTGTGTATGTGTACATATGCATGTGGCATGTTTGCAGGCACAGGCAGGGTGTGCATGCTGTTGCCAGTGACTGTGCCCTCCTGGGGCCACATATGGAGAGCTGGCACATCTGGAGTGCTGTGTGGGGTCTAGGGCAGTGGGCCAATGCACACACACATGCTTCTCTGTGATGCTAAGCCCCAGGTGCCTCTGATGCCCTTGACACCCCCAGTGCTGCCAATGCCCTTGGTGCCCCCACTGTCCCCAAGCTCACTCAGAGAACATGGGCCAGGCGGTGTCCAGGTCACCCCTGTGCAGGGCCAGATGGAAGGTGACACAGTCCAGCTCGTAGAGGCTGCCCAGGATCTCTGCTCGCCGTTTGGGGCTCAGGAAGGGGCTGCGGGCGTAGTACCACTCGCTGCAACCACAAAACAGGCTCATGCATCCCGCTATGCCCTGGACAGGTACACATGCCCGCAGCACCTCTGCTGACTGGGTGCTGCAGGGCACTGCCCACCCTGGCCATGTCCCCTACCACCACGAGCATCCCCTCACTGTGCCCCTGCTCTCACCAGAGGCTCTCAGGGTCGAGGAGGCAGAGCTGCAGGGACTCTGCCAGCTGCCGGTGCACCAGGCAGTACCGCAGAAAGGCTCGGCCCCTGCCCACAGGGGTCTTTAGCTGCAGGGGAGAGGGGGTTATCAGTCCCTGTCACTCCAGTCTGTGTCCCCCACATGTCCCTCCCAGCCCATGCAGGGGGAAAAAGGGTCCCCAGGGCTAGGGCTGGGGTGCAGTGGGGATCCTAGAGGGGACAAAACTGTTTATAGCCCCAGAGAGTGAATACTTGGTGCCCAGGCAAGTGTGTGCCTGTGCACAGGTGCATGTGCACCCACAAGCAAGCAAAAGCCCGTGTGTGTGCACAAGTCCCTGGGTATCCCACCAGCCCATGCCCACCTTGTCCAGGGAGGTGACGAAGTGAATGCCTTCATGCTCCTGCCGGCACCGTGCTAGGCCCTGGCACAAGAAGTCCCAATAGTCCTTGCGCTGCCCAAAGAAGCTCCTCTTCTCCTTGAGGTCAAACTGGCAGAGGTACAAGTTGGGACTTTCTTTTTTGGGAGTGTCCCCTGCTCCCCCAGTCTGCCCCTGTGAGGCTGGAATGCAGCCAGCTCCCCCAGCAGGGTTGGTCCAGGTGTCCCTTTATTCACTGGCTTCATACCTCAATTTCCCTTTAAAAGCACATGTAATTACACATGTGGACAAGGGAGAGCCTGGTCCAGGTGGCTGGGGATGCCCAGGGCCAGACAATGCTGGGTGGGGTTATTCCATCCCCTGAATGGTTAACACAGGTCCCTTCTGCTCTCAGCTGTGCCTAAGGGGAAACGAGGCAGGGAGCAGCAGAGATGGAGGAGCAGCAGTACCTGGAGGAGGAACTCTAGCTGGGCACAGAGGCTGTGCAGCTCCCGGCTCCCGTCTGTCACCGGCAGGTTCTGCTCCTGGTAGCTGCATTTCAGCTCGGCCACAGTCTCTGCAGAATGGCAGGGCTGGGCTGGCAGGGCACCCTCTCCCATCCTACCCCTCTCCCCATTGTCCCACAACTCCTGGCCTCGGGGACTTCTGATGGTGGATAAAATCACAGGATCATAGAATCTAAGTTGGAAAAGACCTCCAAGATTGAATTCAGTCATTAACCCAGCATTTCCAAATCCACCAGTAAACCATGCACCCAAATGCCACATCTATACATCTTTTAACTACCTCCATGGGTAGTGACTCCACTACTTCCCTGAGTAGCTTGTTCCAATGCTTGATAAACATTTCCATGAAGAAATTTTTCCTAATATCCAATCTAAACCTCTCCTGGCACAACTTGAGGCCATTTCCTCTTGTCCTAACCCTTGTAACTGGGGAGAAGAGACTGACTCCCTCCTGGCTACAACCTCATTTCAAATAGTTGTAGAGAGTGATAAGATCCCCCATCGAGCCTCCTTTCCTTCAAAGAGAAAGAGCAACTTGCCCTGGAATCAATGAGGGGAGCAGGGGGAGCAAGGAGCATTGCTACCTCCTGGGCACTGCCGGTTCCCAGGGGCTGGCAGTGAGGAAGGGAGCAGGCAGCAGTGGCAGGGCTGGCACAGGGATTCCCTGGCAGTAATGCCCCCCACTGCCCATGGCTGGGGTGCAAGAAGGGATCTGGCGTGGCCAGAGTGAGATGTACACTGCAGGGAATACGCTGGCAGGGGACTGGTTGGCACACTTACTCTGCAGGTCCTTGATGACACGGTTGAGCTCCCCTTCCCCTGCCATGGCTGTTCACAGGGATCTGCAGAGGCAGGGGCAGTGATGAGAGGTTCTAGGCTGGCACTGCCCTGGCACCCTCAAACTCTCTGTCCCAGAGAGAGGGTCTGCCCCCCCAGCTCTACCCCAGAGCTGCCTGCTGTTACAGTGAGAGGGGGTAGGTTTAGGCACCTCTTACCCTGCCCATGTTCCCCCACTACATAGGCCAGAGCAGATGGGGTGACAAAGGTGTTCCATCCTGCACCCTCTTAGTTGTCCATGTGCCCTGCCCTTCTATGTCCTCAGCCTCTGCTCCTATTCCTTGGGGAGTTCCTGGGGCTGAGCCCACCATGTCCCTAGTATGTCCCTGTCCTTATCCCTGTCTGCCAGGATTCAGGATGTGGGTTTGGCACAGGGGAAGTGATGCTTTTGCTTCTGCTCTCGCTTCCCTCAGTCACATCATGGACAGTGATGTGGGGTCCTGGGTGGTTGAGCAAAGGGGCACACCACCCCTGACATGCAGCCCCCTGTAGCTCACTCCCTAGGCAGAACCTTCTGGCACAGCAAGTTGCCTGCATGGCTGGCACGGGGTTTGGGCAAGCTGTGGGCATGAGGTGGGGGCCCAGAGGGCATAGTGCAAGGGATTGATTTTGGGGTGGGTGGCAGCTTGGGGACAGGGTGAGGGGAAATAGCCCATGGGGGTGGCTGGTCTGTGACTTGTCACTGCGGGTGGTGTCTGGGTGGTGTGGGGCAGCACATATGTGTGTGTGTGGGGGGGGAAGGGGCCATGCCCAGTAGGGTGCATGTACACTCACAGGAGTGGGTGCACCAGTGTGCCCAAAGGTGCCCAAGCGTGTGAGTGCCCTGTGCCCTCTACCACGGCAGAGTGAGAGAGCAGACACAGGTCTTGGGCTGCCTGTGTTCCCATTCTAGTGCCCTTGAGAGACCTCGGATGAGCTATCTGCATCTGCCCACCCTACTTGTACCTCAGTTTCCCCTGGGAAGAGAAGCCCCTTACCTGTATCCAGGAGCTGTGGGGTGCCCTGAGGCGGTTCCCGAGTGCTGTGGGTGTGCTGGCATGTCCCCGTGCCCACGCCGTGCCTGCCTGCTTCTCCTTTTGTACCTTGGGCAGGAGGAAGTGGGGGAGGTCGGTGGGGCTGCAGAAGCCACAGCCTGCCCAGCCCACATCACATCAGGCACTGCATCTTAGCCCCCAGCATCTGGCTCCTGGTTTGGGGGTGTGCCAGTTCTGGGGAAAGGGTCAGCAAGGCTGGTCCCCTGCCAGTTCTGGGGAAAGGGTCAGCAAGGCTGGTCTCCCTATGCAACTTTTGCAGGGGCAGAGGAAGGACAGTGTCAGGCATGGGGGCCCTGTTGCTCTCCAATACGAATGGAAATTTGGAACGTTTTTGTGGAGGGGGTCCAGGACTCATACTCTTCTAGAAATAGCCAGCAGCAGACCCTGGCACAGAGGCCACCCCCATGCACAACAGCTCCTGGGCACAGGAGCTGCAGCCCCCCCTAGCAAGGACCACAATCCTCCCCAATCATCTGGCCTCCACATGGGAGCTGTACCCGGAGCCAGTGTGTATGCTCTTTCCAGAGCATTCTGGACAAAGTTCCCTCTTGTTAGAGAGCTCCCAACCCAGCAGTGCACCTCATTCACTGTGCCTGGACCCCTGTACTGTGTCAGCCCTGTCCTGTGGGCTCCTTCTGGACTGGGGACTGAAAAACCCCTGTGGGGGGGATGTCAGAAGTGATGCCAGCCCATCCCACCAGTCCAGGCAGGGGAACCCACTGCCATCCTGCTCCCCACCACCATCTTGGTGGATGGCCACAGTGGTGCCCGTGTCCTGTCCTCTGCTGTGCCCCTCCTTGTAGCACACGCTGCCCCTACCTGTGCCACCTGGATGTCTTGGGGGACACCCCTGTCCCTCCGGCCAGGCCTCGCTCAGCACCAAAGTGAAAGTAGGAAGTAATGCTGAGTGGGAGCCTGGGCCTCCCAGCACTCCCCTGGCTCCCGGGTGGGTGTTGGCCTGTAGGTACAGCTGAGGAGCATAGGGGAGGCAGTGGCAGTACTTGGAGTGACCCCAACCTCCTCAGCACCCCATTGCCCCCTGCCACCCTGCAGTGTGTGGCACTGTGGGCATGGGGCACAGCACCCCATATTGAATAGGGGTGTGGGCAGGGTGTTGCGTGGCAGTGGAGCACCAGCCCACTGTGCTGGGGTTGTGTGTGTGTGTGTGCATGTGCAGGCATGTGTGTGATTGCACGTGTGTGCATGCTGTGCAAGCACACCTATGTGGCTGCCTGTGTGTGTGCAAGCTGTACATGTGTGGCTGGTGTGGGTGTGAGGCTAAGAGGGCACTGTGTGTGCCCTTCATTGCACCCACCCATGTGCCCTGTGCCAGGCACTGCGAGGGCAAGACCTCAACACCTGCAGGGGGGACATGCCCCGCCTGCTGTGCCACTGCGGCAGCCTGGCAGCAGGGTCCCCTCTCCCTGCCCCAGCCAAGGGCCAGGGCGGGGGTGCCGGGGGCTGGGGGGGCAGAGAAGACTCTCACCCATCCTTGGCGTGGGAGCAATTCAATTAACGAGGCCTGGCCCTGGTTCAGCACAGCCAATAAAGCTAATGGCCCTGCACAGGCCTGGCGCTGCCCGCCGAGGGGGGGGCCGGGGGCCATCTGCTAATTAAATGGGGGTGGGGGACCATGGAGCCAGCGGTGATGTCACGTCCCTGAGGCTCACTGGCCCCTTCTGCCCGCCAGCCCTCTGCCACTCCCAGGGTGCCAGACAGAGCTGTGGGGGACAGCCATGAAGTGTGGGCGACCACCCAAACTTCCTGCACCCCACCCTGATGCTGCTGCTTGTTAGGAGGCTTCCCAAAGCAAATGCAATTAGTGCCCATGCCTGGCACGGCGGCTGCCCACGCTTGGCACCAGCAGCTGCCCTGTGGGGATGGGTCCTTGCCCGGCATCAGCCCGGCATCATGGCAGCATCCAGGGGTGCTGCTGCCTGCTCCTCTTGGCACTGCCTCGATGGGTGTGTGGTGCCCAGGGGACTGCACCCTGTTACTCTGTTCCCCTGCCCTGTGTAAGCCGCATGGCGAGGTGATGGTGCCGGGGGCAGTTTTGAGCTGTCCTGCAGTGAGAGGTTCTCCATAGTAATTCTGTGCCCACAGCACGGTGCATCAGTCAGGCAGGCTTTGGGGGACTCCACTGGAAGGGGGCTGTGTGGGGAGTCCATGATTGTGTCCTCAGGCTCCTGGGGAGAGGCTTGGTGGGATACAAGGAGGACTGGCAGAGGGGTAGGGAAGTTCCCCCCCCGCCCGCGCCCGTGTGTAAGCACTACCACTTAGGGCTAGGGATGGGCAGGGGGTACTGTAAGGAAACTGAGGCAGGGTTGGGCGAGAGTCGCGGACTGAGCTACGATCGAACCCACGGTGTGAGACCTCCTGCACCCCCAAAACTAACGGCGCAGGAGCGGGGGACCCTGCTAAGGTCTGGCACCCACCCCAGGGGATGCCGTGCCGGGAGGGCAAGCGGGTGAGCGCCGGAGGTGCCAAGCCCCGAGCCCCGTGTGCGGAAGGAGGGGCAGGAGGAGGAGAAGG
>VXBB01002174.1:968148-995732 GCA_013399915.1 Illadopsis cleaveri | reverse complement strand
CCTAGGGAGGGGTCCCTTGTCTGGGGCAGGGTCTTCCTTCTTCTGCTTGAACTGGGGGCATGTTTGAGCCAAACTTGAGAGAGGGAAGCAGCTTTACATTCCTGCAGTCCTTGTAAAACTGCGTTTCTGGGATGCAAGATTGCCATACAGCCAGAGTTGCTGTCTCCTGTGGATGGGAAGAGTGATGTCGGGTGAGCACAAGCCCATATTAGACATTAGAGGATCCTTAAGGGCAGGGAAATACAACCACAGGCACCCCAGTTTTTTTCCCTTTTCCAGCCAGAGGTGCATTTGTAGCCTGCAAACTTCCTCATGCCAACAGCAGAGGAGGACTGGGCATGGACCCTACCTGGCCGTGGGACCAGTGTGTCCCATCGTGGGGGAGCTGCAGATTTCCCCCCATCTCTGGCCCTGTAGCTGGTGCTGGGCGGGAGTCAGGGGTGCTTGTTGAGCATCCCCAGGGGAAGAGCGTGGCGGTGTGCAGGGCACGGTGCAGGGTACGGCACAGCCCTCGGCTCCGTCCGCAGCAGCAGCAGCTCGCTGCCGGAGAACATTCCAGGGAGGCTGGCGCGGGGCCAGCGCCGCGGGGCAGGGAAAAGGGCCTTTTATGGAAGCGTTTCTGCATTAGAATAAAATCATAATAATAATGCACAGGGGAAGGGAGCAGGAGGAGGAGGAACCCCTGAAGAAAACAGTGAGACGGGACGGGAGCAGGCTGGCAGCCGGGGTGGGGAGCAGGCACTGGGCATTGTGTTCTGGGGACCAGGATGGGATGAGATTTGGGTGCTCCAAGTGGGGTGCTGGGGGCAAATCCTTCTTTTTATTGCCTGGGGCAGGAGAAGCAGAGTGGGATGCATGAGGACCAGCCCCTGAGTGGTGTTTGCCATCTTGGCTCCATCCTGGGATGGGGCAGGGGATGGCTTACTGCGGGTCACTGCTCCTGGTGGGATCTGTAGAGGACAAAGTGCCCTGAATCACACCCTCCCACGACTGTTGACATCTTTAGGCCAACACAGAGCTGGAGTGCCTGTGCCTGCTGCCCCAGCACCAACGAGGTGCTGCCTCTCCCACCCTGGCATGCTGCTGCTTCCCTGACGGACTGGGGTGCACGCAAAACCCAAGGTTAATTGTCAGTAATTGCCGCTGGTAATTAAGGTAACAATAGCCGGGCTGTTCAGCTGGCGGCTGCAGGAGCTCACGAGGCTGGGCTGGGGTTTGTTCCAGGAGCTAGCTGCTCTTGGCATCAGGCACCCACCCTGCGCTGCACCGTGCTGTGCTCACCATGCCCACCCGGGCTGGGGCTGGGGCTGCCCTGGCTCCCTGGCCAAGGGTGAATGGCACAGCTGCCAGGGCCCTGAGCCCGCTCCCACTCTCCCAGGAAGCCAGCCTTGACTTTGGGATGCTGCCTATGCTCCTGCCTGGGGTGGCAAGGCCATGGATGCCCCTGTCACTTGCTTGGGTGGGAAAACTCGCTGTTTTCCCTGTGGGGTAGGTAGGGGGTGAATGCTGTATTCTAGCCTTTTCCTGTGCCCTATGTTGGACAGGGATGTTCAGGGACTAATGCTGTCTCTCTTTTGCTTCTTTGCAGGCTGTGACCCCCTGCTCCCCCACTGTCAACTATGAGCTGGTGAGTGACACCTCTACTGTGAACCATGAGTGTCAGCCAGGGCTCTGGGGATGCTAGAGCGTCCTGCTCTGGATATAGGGCTTTCTCTGTCCCAGGGCTCCAGGATGTGAATCTTCTACTCTCAAAACCACAGGGGTCCTGAGCTGGGGGAAAGGGCACTCCCATTTTGGTGTTGTGCTCCCCACCATTGCAGGCTGAAGGGCGTCCCGCAGCTGAGCGGCACAAGCTGGAGCAGCCCAGCCATTGTGGGACTCCTGGAGCTGGAGCTTTCAGGGAAGAGGGACTTGCAGGATTGCTAAGAGGCAGATAGGACGTGACTGTTCGGGGCTCTGGGGTCCCCTGGCGCAGAGAGCCTTCCCTCCCTGGCCAGAGCTGGGGCCGTTTCTTGTACACCCGGAGATGGCTGTACCAGATGTGCCTTTGGCTCAGGGCGCCCAAGGCCGTGCATTTGAAGCTCTTGTTATTGTCACCCTCAACTATTGTCTGTCCTGGGGGCCTTTAATAATCTCCTGGGGCCAGGGCGGTGCAGGCTGTTCCCACTCTGTCCTCTCTGGACACCAGGAGAACAGCTGGATGCATCATCTCCGTTCACCCTGTCCCGGGAAGGGTGGGTATGGGGGTACTGGGCAGACAGCCACAGTCCTTTGCCACAGTGCTCCAGGCCGTGACTGGGCTCTGGGGTGTCACCTGGAGCAGGGCTGTGCCCAGCAAGCGGTTTGGGAAGCATGACACGATGGTGCCTACTGGGCAGCCTCTTGCCAGCAGAGCAGCTCCCCTGCCTTATCCACAGCCTGGTGATGCCTGTGGCAGTAGGCAGAGCGGGCACGTGGCAGCAGGGAGACTGGCATGGCCCGGGGCCGATGCTGCAGCCCTTCCTTTTTGCTCCAGACGTGTGCCAAGGCTTGCTGGGGCAGGCACCGGGGAGAGGAGGCCCTGGCAGGGTTTCAGCTCAGGCTCGGCAGCCTGGCAGTGCCGCAATATCCATGCCTCACACGGGGCTCTGGGCTGGGCAGCCCAGAGCTGGGCAGGGGTCTCACCTGAAAAGTGAGTGTAGGGGATGAACACCTGTAAGCTCATGTGGGCAGCCCAAGAGCCCAGGTGAGCAAGGGCATGGGGTAGGAGTGGAACATACTGCCTGCCCTGGGGCCCCGTGGTGGTTATCTACCCCGGGTTTAATCTCTGCCTGCACCCCCCGCCCCTGCCAGCCTCCTTGGGCACTTATCGACAGCAAAAATATGTTGGCTTCGAGCTGGGACCGTTACTGCGGCTTTGGGAGGAAATTGAAGGGGTTTGCCCTGTCTCATGGATGGAAATGTCTGCTCTGGCCCGGCTGCCAAGAGTTGAGCAGTCTAGTTTTGGAGGTGACCTCCATCCTCTTGGTCTCAAGACTCCCATCTGGGGTCCCACCCAGCTGAGTCCTTTTGCTGTGCCACCTCCAGGCACCACAACCATTCCCAGACAGAGGTATCTGTTTCCTGCTTCCTATATTTGGAGCCCAGACACTTTTCCCCACCCCGGGAAGTTAATTCCTGGCCCCAGCCTTCCTTCAGAGCTCTCTCCAGTGGCATGTCACCATTTTTTTTGCCTGTTTTGAGCATCTCAGACCTCCACTCTGCTCCCACTGGGGTCCTTCACTGGCCCTGTGGGATCAGGCTTATCTTGGGGAGCTGGTCCTGCTGATGGCCAGTTGCCAGGCTGGGTGTGGGACTGCACTGGGCTTGTGCTGTTGTTTTCTTCCCAGCTATAGGGTCTGACCATGGAGGATCCATCTGGAATCCCAGATCTGTGGGGGGTACCAGGTGCCCATGATGGAACTGGCTCAGGGTTCAGTCAAATGCTTCTCATTGGCAACAGTGGCGGTGGCTGAGAGGCAGGATGGCATCATCCTTGATACCTGAGTATCCCAGCTCTGCGCTTGGGTTTTGGGGGATTCTCAGCCTTTAGGAAGAGTGGACATGTTGGCAGACAGGGAAGGGAATGGAACTGTGATGCATTTCGTAGGAAGCACCAGAAATAGCCAGGGGGAACTTTTGACCCTGGCCCTGCTGTGTGTGTGTGTGTGTCCCTCTCTCAATCTCTCCTCTCTCTCTTTCCTTTTTCTCACCCTTTCTTTGCTCCTGTCTGCAGCCATCCCTGGGGGAGAGCATCACCAAGCAGGTAGAAGTTCTGGTAAGTGCAACCAGCCACAGAGGCTGATCACTGCCTCAAGAGCCCCTAGGGGGTCACTCGTACCTGTCCCATTGCTGCAAGCACCTCCTGCAGCCAAAATCCCTCAGCCTGGAATGCTCTTGTAATTTCCCAACGTACCTGGGACCCTGAAGCCCTTTCTCCCTGCCAGCCAAGGTGATGATGGCCATGCCAAAGGCCAAGCAAGATGCCCAGAGTTGGTGGCAGAGGTGGTGGTGGAGCCCAGCATACTGGGGGCTGAGGCTTTTGCTGCAAAGCTGGCTTTCCTGTTTTGGAGCTGGGGATTTGTTACTTAATCTGTGGACATGAAATTGCTAAGACAGTGTAGACAAATGCACTGCCAAAGTCAACGCGGACAGCTTCCCCCCCGCCTGCAGCCAGCTTCCCAGCCTCCCTGTGTTTTGGGGCTGGGACCCGAGGGATGGAGGCATGATGGTTCCCATGAGGAAGAAGATGAAAGCCTTCTTCACCTGAGATCTGGGTTTGCCTTATCCCTTTGGTTGTCCAGGACATGTTTCCAACCCTGGGAAAGAGCATCCTCAGAAAAATCCAGTCAGAAGCCACCTTTGCTGGCTTTGCTGTCTTTCATGGAAGTTTCTTGGTATTTCTGAAGCCTTCCTTGTGCCTTTCTTCACCCTTTCCAAGCAGAAGGGACCTGCAGGTTTTGGATGCTGCCAGGAGCTTGGGGGCATGCCAAGCTGACTTGGGACTGGAAGGCATATTCTTGATGGGGTTGGCAAAGGGATCTTCAACCCAACGTAACTGGGACCAGCCTGTCTTGTGCTGGGCTGGACTGGGTTATACTGGCTTGACTGGAGTCTCTCTCCATAGAGGACGTTTACAAGGTCTCCCAGCCCGGCGAAGGGCAGGAGTGTTTAATAACAGGAGTGCTTGCTCCTATCAGCTGATTGCAGGCTGACTCTTCCTCGTGCAGGGGCTGGCTGCAGAGACGCAGCGTGGCTGCGGTTGGGAAGGGGGGAGCAGGGCAGAACCCAGGGAGCAGGGCAGAGCTCAGGGGCTCTCGCCAGGGCAGGAGACACTGCAGGGACCTGGCTGTGGGCACCCACTCCCCTGGGTCTGGAGGGTGCCAGGAGTGGACCAGCCATGGCGTGGAAATGGATTAGCAAGGGGCTCACTGCTATCCAGGTATGGGGAGGGAGAGGGGCTCTGGTGTCCCTACCTTGCTTGCCCTCCTGTGCCTCAGTTCACCCATGTGGGACCTGGGGGTGATTCCTGGTTTCCTCATGTCAGCTCTGTGTTGGGGAAGGCTGTGGTTTTGGGAAGCTTCTGCAGCTGGATGGGGTGACATGGACTGATGGGGCCCCCCTGGCTGGTGGGTGTGGGATCCCAGAGATTTTCATTATAAACGTTTAGGGCACTGTACAAGCCATGGTAGGGATCCCATCCTGATCACTGGTGGGTGATGCAGGGACGAGCCCGTATTCAGGTTCAGGCTTGTTCCACGCGCCCTGACTCTCCCATGAAAGGTTTTACCTCTATTTTTGTTGCATTTTAACTCCTTATTTGCCCTCAGCACTGCTGGAGGGTTTCTGAGGTGAGCAGGAAATTTGGGACACCCTGAGGAAAAACTGGAGTGGTAATTGTCACTACTGTTCAAGCACCTCTGGGCACTGAGACAAAGCTGCTGCCTTCTGGAGTAGCTTTGGCTGGGAGCAGCGACATTGTCCCCAGGCCCTAGGGTTGCTGAGCCTGGCTCTGCTCTGCAGGGCAACCTGACCTTGAGAGGGACATGCAAGGCTGCTGGAGGGTGACGCTGGCTGTCCATGGGAGCAGCTCTGGGACTGTGCTGGGTGGGCAGAAGGTGTCAGGTGATGGCTGTCAGGGAAACCGCTCTCCCACCACCTCCCGTTCTCTCTGGCATGCTAGCTGTGGGATGCCGCAGCCCTGAGGAGAGTAGCGGCAGTCTTGCAGCTCTGGGGACCAATGGGACATCCCGGGAATCAACTGCAGGATGCATCTCTTATTTCTGATCCTTCCAGGCGTGTTGCCTGCGTGAGATGAGTCTTTAAATGACTGCTGCTTATTAGCTGGAGATACTAAAACTAATGAGGTGCAAGTGTGTTTTTCCTCAGCGGTTTTTTTTGGAAACCCTGCTTTGTTTTTCGGCTGAGGTCACAAAGTCACAGAGCAAGCTGGCTGCAGATGAAATTTTCGAGGCCGGAGAACATGCATAAATAGAACTTTCCTGCTCCAAGAGCTCAAACATTTCCTCCAGGCGTTTGGCTCAGTGGAGCTGGGGTCAAAGCAAACTGTCGTGCCTGGCTGCCTTCTCGATGCCGCTTGGGCAGGGCCAAAGCAGCTCTGTCCCACCAGGTGTGCCCGCAGCCTGATGGAGACAAGAGGGACTTGTGACATGCCTGAGACTGTGTCTACCTGCTCAGCATCCTCCCAAAAGGTCCTCTGGGACCCTTTGGCAAGGCACTGGCCCCACAGTGCCCATGGCAGCTGGTCCCAGCAGCATTGGGGTTGTGAGAGTTGGGGTTTGCATGTGGAATGTGTCAAGCTGCTTGTGCCGCTGGGATGCTTGGTGGAATTTGGAGTCAGCGATATTTTGGGGGTGTTAGGATGCTCAGTGCAGTGTGGTGGAGGTGGCATGCTTTGGCAGCACCATCACATCCAGGTCTAGCAAGACTTCTGTGCTGGCTGTGGCTGGGTCATGGCAGTAACTTGCTTTTCCTCCCTGGTTCTTTAGGATGCCACAAAATCCCCCAGGAGTGGGCAGTCACGCTGCAAAACATCCAGGTACTTGGCCTCACTTTCCCCTTCTGATGACCATCTCTGCTCTGCCTGAAGCTCCCTCCCACCAGCACCTGCTTCTCCAGAGGTGCTATACCTGGGAGTTGCCCCCAGTGAAGAAGACATGACACAGGAGTTATGACCCACCATCCCCAACCTGGGTGCCCAAGACACTCCAGGAGGACTGGGAGCAGGGGAAAGGCTGCAGGCAGCTGTGTCTCCATGTGTCCCAGCCTGTCTTGCAGGGTGGGGAAGGGTGCCTGTGTCCCCTCCCTGTGCTGTGTCTTGACAGTAGTCCCCTCCCTTGCCCAGGAGCATGAGCCTGACTGCAGCCATGGAGAACAGCTGTGAGCTGGACCTGGTGTACATCACGGAGCGGATCATCGCTGTCTCCTACCCCAGCGTGGCTGAGGAGCAGAGTTACTCCAACAACCTCCGTGAAGTGGCCCACATGCTCAAGTCCAAGCATGGGAACAACTATGTGGTGAGGGGCACAGCCAGGTCCCAATCAGGCTGGTAGAGGGGCTGGGGTGCTCAGCTGCTAGGGATGGGTGCTTGCAGGACGTGGATGCTGCATCCTTGTCGTCATCTGGGCTCTGTTGAGGGAGAGTCTTTGTGCTATGCTGGGTAGGTTTTTTTCTTCATTGAAGATTACCAGTCCCTTTCAGACCCCCTGGAAGTTTTTGGTCATTGTACTGCCCTGTGGCAAAGTGTTACTCAGGATAATGTGTCTGGGGAAGCCTCTCATAGCAGGATTTTGGAAGGTTTTGAGGTGAGGTGAGGTGGCAGCAAGGGAGAAAGATGTCCTCTCACTCTGTTTTTCATCTTCCCTAAAGCTTTTCAACCTCTCTGAGCGGAGACGTGATGTCAACAAACTTCACCCCAAGGTGGGTCACAGCTGTGAAAAGCAGTGGGGGTCTCAGGGGCCTCGGGGCAGGCCTGTCTGCAGGACCAGCTCCCTGCTACAAGATGCCTAGGGAAGAAACAGCCATCTTTTCTATTCTATCCAGCTGGAAAAAACCCTGAGAAGAGCACTGAGACTTCACACTGTGTGTGTGGTATTTCAGCTTAACTCCCATTGCCCTCCCAGCCCCCCATTCTCAGCCCAAAACTGGCTGTTTGGAATCTCCTGGGGGCCTCCCTAAGGCATTGCCCTCATCCCTCTGATAATAGGGAAGCCCTCAGAAGCTGAGCCAAGCAACCTGGGGCGAGGGGCCTGAGATCTGGGATCATGGTGGCCTCCCTGGGCTGGGGATCTGGGCAGTGGGGTGCAGGGTTGGGATTGGGAGGTTGCATATAATGTAACAGTAATGCCTACCCTGCCTACATCCCCTGGGCTTTGCCTACTGGCAGGCTGGGAACTATGCATGTGAGTGTCTGTGACCCCAGGCTGTTTGTTCCCCTGTTCAGGTGCTGGATTTTGGATGGCCTGACATGCACACCCCTGCACTGGAGAAGATCTGCAGCATTTGCAAAGCCATGGACACGTGGCTCAATGCAGCGGCACACAACGTGGTGGTGCTGCACAACAAGGTGGGCAGGACCCCTCACTGGGGCACAGCAATGGGGGTCTGTGGGGCTGCAGGGATTGGGCTGAGCAGCTTCAGGGGCTGAGAGATGTAGAGAATGTGGTGGAGAGAATTGTGCTTTGGGATGTGGGTAGGTGTCAGCACATACGTGTAGATTGGTGTGTGTCTAATAAGGATTGGGGCGTCTGTGGGCTGGTTTATGCCTATAGGGATCAGTGTGTGCCTGTGTGGGATATCTGTGCCTGGTGCTCACAGGCCCCGCTGCCCCATGACACCCCTTCTGCTGTGTGCCTGCAGGGGAACCGTGGCCGGCTGGGGGTGGTGGTGGCTGCCTACATGCACTACAGCAACATCTCAGCCAGGTGAGAGAGACATGTGGTCCTGGGTGGCCCTGGGGCCCACTGGTGACCTCCATCCCAGTGGTGCTGGGGTGCTGGTGCCAATACTTCAACCTCATCTGCCCTTTCATCCCCACAGTGCTGACCAGGCTCTGGACAGGTTTGCCATGAAGCGCTTCTATGAGGACAAGGTGGTGCCGGTGGGACAGCCATCCCAGAAGAGGTGGGTCCTGGCACACCTTTGCAGGCTGGGTTTTTCCCCATAGGGGGGTTGGATACAGGGGTCCAAGGTGGATGTTGCTCTGTGGATTCTGCCCACTGAGCTGCCTCTCTGCCCTCCAGGTACATCCATTACTTCAGTGGGCTCCTCTCTGGCAGCATCAAGATGAACAACAAGCCCCTCTTCCTCCACCATGTCATCATGCACGGCATCCCCAACTTTGAGTCAAAAGGCGGTAGGTGCCCCCAGCTGTTTCCCCAGCCTGCTTCTTCCCACACCACCACCCCACACTGCCCGGCCAGGCCTACCCTCCTTGGGCGATATTTTCTACCATTTCCTTGGCAGTCTGAATTTCCCTTTCCCTCTCAGAGACTGTTCACTCATATTAGCAGGGTGCTACCGTTTTCAAGCAGAGATGCACTCAAAGGATGCCCTCCTGATGCTAGGCACTAACCTGAGCTTTGGGGTGGCAGTGTTTTTCTGGCAGCTTTTCCAAGGATGGCACCAGACTGGGGTTTGGGATGCACTATCCCGTCTGGTGCTGATTCCTCATCCAGATCATCATCCCACCCCTGTGCCCAGCCCAGCACTTTCCCTTGGTCCTACAGGACCCAAACTGAGTGCTTTGCCCTTTCTCAGCTCATCTACAGCATCCTTTCTGCCCATTGCAGATGTTGCCCTTGATCGGTGCAGGCTGGCTGGGGCAGGGAGCGGCTGTTTGCTTTGGCTCCCTCCCTGTTTGGATTTCTCCCCCGTGACTAATCCCTCCCCTGGCCCCTCCGCCCAGCCGGCTAACAGCAGTGTGCCTTTTCTCCCCGCCTTGATGTCTTCCAGGTTGTCGGCCCTTCCTGAAAATCTACCAGGCCATGCAGCCCGTCTACACCTCGGGGATCTAGTAACTATCTCCTTGCCATGGGGCTTTCCTACTGCCCAGCATGGGGGGGATGGCAAGCGGGGGAGGATAGAGAAGGTCAAGGACAAGTCTCCTGTGGTCTTGTACTCTGTGCTTAGTCCGTTTGGGGGCCAGGGAAAAAAAAGGGGCTTCCTTTTTTTCGGAGGTGGTAACTGGCTATACTGGGCCGTACTGGACCCCTTCTGCTGCGAGGGCTGTAGTGACTCCGCAGATCAGCAGAGGGAGCCTGGGGCTGCGTGGAGCCTGGGGCTGGGTGTCCCTGGAGGGAGTGGGGAAAGGGATGAGGACATCTGGGAGAGGAAGGCACCCTGGGAGATGAAGGCATTTCTTCTCTCTCTGCTTAAAGAACTGCTCTTCCTGCCTGGACTAGTTCTCACAGATCGCAGAGTATTCTTAGTTGGAAGGGACCCACAAGGATCACTGAGTCCAACTCTAAAGTAAATGGTCCATATGGGACTGTACCCACAACCTTGGTGTAATTAGCAGCATGCTCTGACCAGCTGTGCTAATATCCTTTCTCCAGAAAAGGATTTCCCCCCTGTTTTAATCTCCCCACAGTCTTTTTCTGATGCCGATTCTGAGAGTAGGCACTGGCAAAAGTAAAGCAGGAGTTTATTTCTCCAGCCTTCCAGACACCCTGCCAGCGCCACATCCCAGTCTGGGTTGGGACCCCTGGTCTCCCTGGAGGGACCAAAGCACCTCACCTCTGGGATATTCCTATCTCAACCCCCAGGACCAGGTCTCACTTCCATGGGTCCCCGTTAGCTGAGATTTACTGCCATCCTGGCCTTGCCTTTCAGCTTTTAATAGACTGTTTATGGGATGCCTGTAATAAACTCCAGGTTTATCTTGCCTGTGAAATCCAACTCCTTTCTTCCCTTGTCCCTGGCTGCTGACGCCACCGCCTGTCGGCAGTCTGTCGGTGGTGCACGGGGAGGGGAGGGCCTCCCACAGGGAAACTGAGGCAGGGAGAAGAGTCTTCCCAGAGATTTCTTCCTCTGTGTTCTAAGCTCCAGTTGAGCCATGGGAGCCTGGTGGATGGCTGATAGTCCAGCCTCGGCCCTTGGAACCTGGGCAAACCCTCCTGCCCAGAAGTTTTTGTACTCTTGCTGAGCTGTGCCTCAGTTTGCCCTTTCTGTCCTCCTTTCATTGGGAATGGGTGCTCCTTGAGGTGGTGGATGGGACCCCCCTCAGTCACAGGGAGGGCAGGCTCTGTGCTTTGCTCCTTTCTGCTGGATTTCGGTGGAAGGGCTGGTTGAGGTGGTGCTAGGAGTTTTCTGGGCAGGGGTCTCTGCAGCACAGCTCACCTCCTCCCACTGTTCCTCTCTGCAGCAATGTGCAAGGAGACAGCCAGACGGGCATCTGCATCACCATTGAGCCTGGCTTGCTGCTCAAGGGCGATATCTTGGTAAGGATCATCAGCTCAGCTCCTGGTGTAGGAAGCAGACAGGGGTTTTGTGGTTGCCTTGCCTCGGGACCCCCAGATTCCCCTTGCTTAGGTCTGGGGTCTGATCCTGATGGCCCATCCCCGTTCCTCTCTGCAGCTGAAGTGCTACCACAAGAAGTTTCGCAGCCCTACCCGTGATGTGATTTTCCGTGTGCAGTTCCACACATGTGCTGTGCATGATCTTGATGTTGTCTTTGGCAAGGAGGACCTGGATGAAGCCTTCAGAGGTGACTGCCCTGGCACTTCCCTATTCCAAACTCCCTTATCCTCTCGCCCCTGTAACTCTGGTGTCATCATGGGGACATCTGGGCACCCATCCCAGATCTACCCCCGCCAAAACAGGGCACCCCTGCTTCATCTGCAGGGTGTGGTGCAGCTTGGGAAGTGGTGGCACTTTCATTGCCAAAACCATTACTGGTGCAGAGAGGCTGCCTCACAGTTGTTTCAGGGGCTATGGTGCACTGCTCCATGCAGGGATATCCCCTAGCAGCTCCCAGCCTTAAGCTGGTCTGTAGGCAGTTTTGGGGTGACTGGATACTACTGAAGCTATGGTTGGAGATAGTCCCCTTATTCTTCTCTCTCCTTGTCAGATGACCGCTTCCCTGAATATGGGAAGGTGGAGTTTGTGTTCTCCTATGGCCCCGAGAAGATCCAAGGTATGGCTGGCTCAGTGGCATGGGGGTTTGGAGGTGGATGCTGTCTCCTTTCCTTCCCCTCAGCTGTATCCCCTGCTCCCTTGTGACCTCCACCTGTCCCCTTGAAGTCCCTTTGTCACCAAGGCAGGGTGAGGCATCCAGGCAGTAAGGCTGATCTAGGAGCACCCATGGATACCCTATCCCTCTCGCTCACTTTCCCAGAGGCTACTCTCCATAGCCCTTGCTGAGCCAGGAGAGATGGAAGAAGTGTTTGGGAATGAAGGACTCCCTTGCTCAGGAAGTCCAGACCCATGCACACTCACTTCCAGTCTGTCTGCTGGTCTCTAGGCAATCCCTAAAGCCCCAGGCAGTCTTGTACGCCTTGTTTGTGAGTCTTGATGTACATTCTGTGCTCATCCATCTCTTGATGCTGCCTTTCCTACAGGAGTCTCTTGTCTTGCCCTATGGCTCCTGCACTTTTTTCCTTGCGTGCAGTTTTTTCCACCTATTCTCCCATCCCACCCTTGCTGGTTCCATTGTCATCCTACCTGACTATCCTGCCTCTTTCCAGGTATGGAGCACCTAGAGAATGGACCCAGTGTTTCTGTGGACTACAACACGTCTGACCCACTCATCCGGTGGGACTCCTACGAGAACTTCAACATCCAGCGTGAGGAGAGTGCAGAGGGGGCCTGGGCTGAGCCACCCCTGCCCAGCAAGCACCTGGAGAAAGGTTAGGGCTCACAAGGTGGTCAGTGGCCAAAGTGTCCACATGGAAATACCCCCTACCCTAGGGCAGGGGACACTGGTGGGCAGCAGAACTGGGGACAGGTAGCTGCTGATGGGAGCAGTGTGGCCATGGGATGGGTGAGCAAGATCTCGTGGACTTTGGCTTCTGCCACAGTGCCAGGGAACTTAGGCTCTTCTTTTCAGCATTTAGCTGTCAAAGTCCTGTTTGCACAAGCAGAGTCCAGCCCTAGTTTATGCCTCAGACCTCTAAGAAATCCAAACCCCATGTCTGCAGGACCATTAGGTATCCCAGCTCCTTTGTCATGCTGCAAGCATGGCAGCATGTAGATGTGCCTTAATTATCCTTAGGGGATGGCGATGTCTTACTGGCCTTCAATGGTCTGCTGCATCTCTCAGAGCTGGGAAAAAAGTCCTTTGAGTACCCATTTTGTTGCAGCAAGTTGTTTGCTGTCACCCACTTGGCAGGAATGGACAGTATTTGTGTGTCGAAGGGTGGTGGGCCCCTGTCCTGGAGGCAAGGCCACCTGTGGCCAAGCAGATGCCTGGGCTTTGCTGGCCAGATCTGGAGAGGCGTCCCTGGAGCAGGGACAGCTGCGGTCCCTGATGTCCCTGAAGGTCACCGGCTGCTTCGAGTGGGAGCTGTGGATGGCAGTGCTCGCAGTGGAGGGTGGGGGCTCTGGGTGCGTGGGGCAGGTGAGGGTGTCTGTGCTGTGGTGGTCACACTGAACCGGGACTGGGGCAGCTGTATGGAGCCGGCATGGGCACTTGCCTTGGCACAGGGCAGTAAACAGGCAACTCGTGATGTGCAGGCTCAGCTGTGTGCTATGTGCAGGCTGGGGAGCTGTGGGTGCAGCCTCAAGCTGGCAAGACTGCCTGGCAGTCCCCAGAAACCTGAGTGCCTCATTGCATGTGTTCTGCTCTGGACCCTGGGCCAAAGTTCCTGCACCCCAGCCCCTCACAGGGCTGCAGGGGTACCCCAGGACTCATCTCTCTACTTTCATGGGGGTCTTGGTGAATATTGGGGCTGCAGAAGTACCCCGGGGCTCATCTCCATTTCCCCTTGGGGGTCTTAGCAGGTGTCAGGGCTGTTGAGGTACCTCCATGCACTGACTGGGCTGTCCTCTGTGCTGGGAAGAGTGGCAATAGGGAATGAGGGCACCTTGAATTTGTAAACACTGCCCCAGTTTGGAGATGAGCCGGGACTGTGGAAGGGTGAAGCTGCAGGCAGAAGGCTGCCCTCTGACCCGTGCCAGCACAAGCAGCTGCAAGAAGCCCATCTACAAAGGGGTCTTTCCCAGCTGTCCCATGGGGCACTTTGAGCAGTGGTGGTGGGAGTCAGCATGGGCTCGAGGGGCTCCCATCTTTTTCCCTCTCTGTTGTCACTTTTCCTCTTTTCCAGCCTGTCCCAAGCCAGGATGGGGACTCTGGTGTCCGGCTGTGCAGGGGGGGTCCCTGTTTATGGTCGTTCTTGCCTTATTTGGTCAGGGAATTGCACGCCACATTTTTGGCACCACCAGGCGTGAGCAAGCGGCGTCTGGGGGCGGAGGGGGGTGAGGTTGGCACCAGGACCCACACCGGGCTGGGATCAGCCGCTGCTCCTTGTCCCTGCCACTGCCCGTCCTGCCACTCGGCGAAGGCTCCCCACAGACGGTCTCTGCAGCCTGGGCCAACGGGATCGGGATTGCCTGCCAGACGGTGGGTTCCCCCATGCCGCGTCTCTGCTGGCCACGGCCGCTCTCAGTGAAGGTGGATGCCCTTTCTCCAGCAGCTGTCTCAGCATGGAGCACCCATAAGGGCTGGGGGCTGCCTGCCAGGGTGAGATGGTCCTGTGGGACCCCAAAGCTGGAGGGACAGGCGGGTGGTTGGGGATGGTGCCTGTCCTGGTGTTTCCCTCACCTCTGCCGTGCTTATCTGTGGGGACTTGGAGAAGGGGAAACTCATTTGCAGTGGGGTCGTTGGTTGACTAAGCTCTTCCAGAGCAGGGGACCTGAGAGAGGGATCTGTACCCCCACATCTTGCTCTCTGGCTGAGGGGACACAGCTGGATTCAACAGGCTCTCTGTGAGCCACTTCCATGGGACAGGCTGGCCCCAGCAGTGAACTCTCCCTCCTGCTTTACTCAGGCAGAGTCTCTGCTGCCGACCATGTTTGGGCTGCCCCATGGTCTTTATGGAGAGTGGGGTATGCTGGGATGCCCCCACAGTCTGTCCTTCTGCCCCTCAGCCATGTCTGCACAGCCTGGGGAAGGCAAGTGGCTCTGCCTGCCCTCCTTCCTCCTCCCTGAAGTGGCTTTCAGGTCAGTGGTGGCTGCTTGGTAGGTTCCTGCTGCAGTTCCCATGGCCATTGGTTGGCTGAGGGTGTTCAAAGGCTGAAGGGAGGTGATGCTTCATACTCTGTTTTTGTGGTTGCCAGCACTGTGGTACCTCTTCTTGGGGTGCCAAGCTGGCTCCAGAGAGACAGTAGGAGGCTGGCAGCTGGATGTGGCATTGCTGGGTTTGCAGCTGGTTGGAGGATCACTGCAGAGAAAGTTTGGGGTACTGCAGATGCTGTAACTCTGTATGGAGATCATTTATGGCCTGGTTTGGTTTTGCTGAGGAAACCAGTGCTGATGGAGAACAGGGTACTGGGGCTGGCATGGAGTCAGTGTCCTCAAGGTCTGGATGTGTGACAGTTGTGGGGGGACCCCAAGCTCTGTCATCCTGGGGTGGCGTGAGAGAATCTGAAAGGGCCAGATGTGTCCCCAGCCCAGCAGCTCCCTATAACCAGTGGTCCTTGGACACACCCTGGGCTGGCCCTGCCTGCCCTGTCTTTTTACCAGGCCGGGAAGAGAGTGGCCAGGGCCTGGCCAAATCCGACATCTGTGAGAGAGTTGCTAAATCCCCACCTGAGTCACGGTTCTGGCGTAGGGCTCCCCTGCAGCTCATCCCTGTCTTCCCACACAGGGCAGGGCTGGCCAGGGGTGGGGACTGAGATGAGCATCCCACCCATCCAGTGTGGGGAGGTCACATCGGAGCCTGAACCACACGTGGCAAAGGTCATGGGGTCCTGGAGCCCCAGAAATGAAGCTGGATACTGATCCTGCACTCTTCCGTGGAGGAGAAAGCCCCTTGATGGGGTTGCTGACATCCCTTTGTCCCCCAGGAGAGTTGGCATCTCATGGGGTACACCTTTCTTAGGGGGGTCACATCCTGTCCCACTTATCAGGAGGGGCTGAGGTTGCCTAGGAGGGCAGGCCAGGCTGTACAGAAGTGGAGAGCCAAATGGGCCAGGCCAGAGCTGTTAAATCCATTGGTGGAGCTGCTGGCAGGCTGCTGCTTTCCCCCTGCTGCTGGATTGGTCCCTAGGCCAGGCTTGGTGGGGAGGGGGGCCACTGGCTCTCCTCTTGCCTTCACCAGCTGACTAAAGCTGAAGGAATCCACTTCCCCTTCCTTATTCTACCCCTCTCTGCTGCTCTCTGCTCCATCTGCTCCAAGGTAAGCGTGTGTTGAGGGGGGCATTTTGGAGGGCAGTGGAGATCTGCGTAGGCTGGATGGGAATTCACAGGGAGTGTCCCCCTTGCTTTTGGTTATTCCCCATGGGTGAAATGCTGGAGAATCTATGGGTTTGGCTAGACATTTCAGCTGGAGTGTGGCTATTCCCAGGGCAGGATCTGTCCTGTGACCTGGTATTTGGGGTTGTTATGTGGGGTGGTGGTGTGGTTTGTTCTCACTTGGACCGGGAACCAGGCAAGGCTGGGATGCAGGGAAAGAGAGACCAGCTGGTGAAAACTCAGCCTCTACTCTTCCCCCTTCAAACTGTCCTTGAAGTCAAAACTTGTAGCAGTTCCATGCTTAGGGCTGGGGTTGTCCCAGGGCAGGAGTGGGGAGCTCTGTCTCTGCCCTCCCGCAGACAATGCAGTCGGGACAAAAAGTAAGCAAACTTCGGAGGTTTTGGAAGGATGCTGGCTTGGCATGTGGTATTATCTGGGAGCAAACAGGGCTGTGAGTCAGGGGGCCAGCTGGAAACACTGCTCTCATCCCCTGCCGTCATCATTGGGGGTGTGGAAAACACGCGATTTGGGGGATTAGAGTGGAGGGAGCCTCATGTTTTGCTGAGTGTGGCGGATCAATTGAAGAGTGGAGTCCTGAGCATGGGTTCTGGCAGGGGCCTGGATGTGGGGTGGGCTTGCTGTCACCTGGACCAGCAAATTGTCAGCACCATCCCATCATGGATTTTGATTAGGGTGGTGCAGTTTGGTCTCAGACAGCTCTGGAGTGGATGGGATCATGCCATACCTCCTGTCACAAAGCAGGGCAGTGTGTGCATCCTGAGAACAAGGGTGGCTTGTTCATGCTGTGCCCATGGTGCTGGCAGGGCAGGCAAGGGGATTGTGAAAATAGGTCGGTGGGATCGGTGGCTTGTCCGTGGCTGATATCCACCCCTCTTTAGCTGTGTAGTTATTTCAGATGGAGAAACTCAAGTCTCCAGCAAGACATTTGAATTTGCAGACCCGTCTGGGTTTCAGCATCGTGTGTGGTTTGGAAGGACATCCCACCCTGAATGTGTCGCTGCTCTTTGGGGACAGGTGTGACGCATGCAAATAGGAGCTGGGCAGGGCTGGGTGTCTCAAATGAGGGGATCATCCAGCGGGGTGATGCTCAGTGCACGGTGCAAGGTGGGCAGGCTGTCCAGCTGTCCGGCTGTCTGTCCTGCCTAGGAAACAGTTAACGCGGCGGAGCCGTGCCTGTTGGAGGAAGTAGTTAATATTCATAGCTGGAAGCTGTCTGTCTGGCTGTCCTCCCTTCATGGCTCCCACCCTCTCCGCACCTCACTGAGGTTAACTCGGGCTGGAGTTGGAGCCTGGGCGGCCCCGCCGCCGTCCCCGCGCCGCTCCCCTTCCCCTCCCGCTCCTCCCTGTGGTCCCTGTGTGGTCTGGGGCGGAGGGGAGCACAGCCGCACCTCCTCGCCTCCATCCCATCTCCGGCCTCTCCCACCTTCGGCTCGTCCATCCTCGCCTCCAGCTCCCCGTGTCCTGGGGTTCCCCGTGTCCTGGGGTTCCCCGTATCCCACCCCTTCCGGCGCCCCGCCGCCGGCCGAGTACCCCTCTCGCGGCCCCGCAGGACACGGCGCTGGGGAGGGAATAGCTCCCTCCGCGAGAGGGAAAGCAAAGCCAAAGGGACAAACGCCAACCCAAGCCAGCTCCAGGCCGCCGGCTCCTGTCCTGGACGGACACACGGGGCTGGCTGTGGACGCCGTTGGAGCTGCCACCATACTAGGTGCCCCTGGAAGGCTCTGGTGCTGGAAGGGGTGAAGGAAAGGGATTTTGCTGCCTGCTCCTTCCCTTCGCCTGGGATCTTTTAATCCTCGTCCCTTCTGGTAAGTCTTGAATTCGCTTTTCTTTGGTCTGGGGGTGGGTGGTAAATTCATGGTTGTGGTGACCCACGGCTCAGGGGCTGGAGTTGCTCCATATCTGGTTACAGGATGAAAACAGAGATAAAGCAGCTGAACTCTTCCCTGTGAGCTTCAGCTCACACCCTATATCCTGCAGAGGGTCCCGGGACCCCCAGGGTCTTCCCTGCGGGCTGATGCTCCAGAAATGCATTGGGGCAGGGGCTCTGGGTGAGGAGTGGAGGCAGCAGGTGGGATGCTGCTGGGGGCACTACAGGGAGACACGGTGATGCCTCAGCCTTACTTCTGCACCGGTTCAGAGCCGTGGACAGGATTTGTGCTGGTGCACGATGCTGCGTGCTGCACCCCACTGCGTGCGAGGCCGATGCCTGGGATTTTGGGGATGCGAGCTCACTCCCTCGGTGTTGTTACACTTATTCTGGAGTAGTTTTTTTTACTGGGTGTAGCCACAGGGTGCTGGAGAGGGAGAGGACAAAGCATTTCTTCTCTAGGGCAGCGAGCCTGGCAGCAGGGCTGGGACCAGGCTGTGCTCAGCGCTTCCCGCAGCTGCCTCCATACCAGAACAGATAGAGCCAGAGCAGAGCTGCGTCTGGGGCTGAGCCCAGGGCAAACCCAGCCCACGATGGGATGGCACAGTCTGCCAGGCAGGAGCTACTCCGACCTTCAGGGATGAAATCTGACCTTGCTGGGAGCCGCAGACACTTCATAAATGGAGTCCTGAAAGCCTGCTGCTTTGAGGGTGGCTGGTTTGGCCAAGGCATTCTATCCGTTTATCCCTTAGTTTTGTTTTGTGTTATTTTTTATTTTATTTTATTTTATTTTTTTGTTTTGTTTTGTTTTGTTTTGTGTTATTTTTTATTTTATTTTATTTTATTTTATTTTTTTGTTTTGTTTTGTTTTGTTTTGTTTTGTTTCATTTTATTTTTTATTCAACTTCTCAGGTGACAACCAATAGATAGTCGTATGAGAGATAGTGTGACCCAGGGATAGTGGAGAAGGCTTTGGAGGGGCAGTGAATAGCAGTATTTGTCTCACGGCATCAGAGCCCAGGAGGTACATGGGGTTGAGGACAGGATGAGCAATCAGGTGTGGGGCACAGCAGCTGTAGGACAAGGGCTTGGCTGATGTCTGAGCTGTCACAGGCTGTTCCTTGCTTACTACCCTGGTACTGCTCTTGAGGGGGTGGCCACCAGCCCCCCTATGTCCCCTCCTCACCATAGGTTCTGGGGAAGGTGTGACTTAGCCATTGGGGCTTTCTGTCTGTAC
Source organism: Illadopsis cleaveri (assembly GCA_013399915.1). Classification (NCBI taxonomy): domain Eukaryota; kingdom Metazoa; phylum Chordata; class Aves; order Passeriformes; family Timaliidae; genus Illadopsis; species Illadopsis cleaveri. Next base: position 976,676 of record VXBB01002174.1, on the reverse strand, counting down.
CATGAACTGCATTGTGCCCCATCCTGACCTCTTTTGGAGACATTTCTCCCAGCTGTGGGGCAGTACCCAGCCCAAAGAGTAATTAAAGCCTTTCCTGTCTATTTTTTCCCTTGGCACCACATGCTTACATTTATATTTATTTATTCCGTTTTCCTTTCTATTCCTCTGCTGTTGTTTTCCCAGCCCTCATCCTGGCTTTTGCCCTGTTTCTTGAGACCAGCCAGCGCCCGTTGCAGCCTTCAGACAGGAGGGCTGTGCCTTTTCCCCTGTCTCCAAGCAGTGTCTCAGCCTGTCCAGTATTGACACTGACCCTGGATATGCTGCTTTTTTCTTTTTCCCTTCATGGAAAGAGTTTCCCTCCCTCTCTTCCCCTTTTCCCCAGTATGGGAGGTGTTGTGGAGACAAATGTTACTGGCTCCTGGCTTTACTGGCTGGATGAAGAAGCTCTGAGTCTCTGTGAGAAATTCTCACCCTTTCCCATACCAAGTGCCCAGAGAGGACCTTGCTGCATGGTCCCTGAGACATCTTCAAGGCAATGGGAGGCTTTGGGGCTCAACTGCCTCCTTGGGGTACTGCCAGTGGGGATTCAGGAGTGGAAAATCAGCAACAAGGAGAGGGCCCTGACTTTGTAGGACTTGGGCTCAGTGTTATTGCCCTCCTCTGCTGTATGGTGAGGGGGCTGTTGACGTGGGAGCTGCCGGGGTGCGGGTGCGGCAGCGGGGGACTGGTTAAGCTGTCCCGGCTCGGAAGTGTTTTGCTTGCAGATAGGACTGCTCTGATTTCACACTATCGTGCTAGGGCCGTCTTCCGTCCCTGAGTCAGCCGCCTGGCCCCCCGCCAGGGAAGAGTAATTTTTTCCTCCAAAAGAACGTGTTTAACACTGCTCGCGGGACCTTCCAGGAAACCTCGTCAGGGAGCTGGAAAAACAAGAGTCTGCAGCCTGGTCCGCGCCGTGCTTCTCTGGCAGGGGGGGATGCAGCTTGGGGACTGTTCCCATTGCTGACAGTGGCCGAGGTTCCTCTATATCCTCAAAATCTGTCTGCCCCGCTTGGAAAGGTTTAAAGGGTACAGTTGGTTGTGGTGTTGGTGCTGACGGGTGTGATGGAAACTGAGGGGCTCAGAACTGGAGTGCAGGATTACTGGTGGTGATGCTACCATGCCCTGGCTGCCCCTCTGCCTTTAGGGGCTGTGGAGCAGAGCCAACTGCCCATACTGGACTTGAATCATGGTGCCAGGGCCTTCCCGGGGAGGAGATGCTGCATGTTCGGGGTTGGGCAGTGTCGGGCACTGTCGATGCGGAAGCTCTGGGGCAGGCTGACCTGGCCTGGGAGAGGGAAGGGTTAGAACAGAAAGGATGGGAGCCTCTGTAGCTAGGGAAGAAAAAGTCAAGGATGTCTGTCTGTCTGGATCCACGCATCATCTGGGAGGAGAGTGGGCAGGGAGAGGGAAGGTGGGTCTGTGGTTCATCTGTCCTTCACCCATGGGCTGAGTACATCCATCCAGCTGGAGACACAAAGAGCTACAAGGCCACATACTACAAGGCCACATACTGATTGGCTCCACCCGTCTTCCTACGGCCTGTGGTGCATCTCCTCCACCCTCCCTGTTTGCCTCCCTGGTGCCACATGGTCCTTTGGGCTGGATGAGCCCTGTGGAGCTGCGATCGCTGATGGTGTGGGTAGCCCCAGCCTTGCAAGCCATGGAGGAGAATTGCCAGGAATGATGCCTGGAAGTAGTGCACGAGATATTTGGTGCATCCCAGTGGAGCAGGCAGTGCTTGCGTGTGAACTGGGGGGCTGTGGGGGCATGGGGTTGGGGAGGACCTGGCTCCAATGTCTCTGCGTGGTGGCGCCGGTGGGAGTGTGGAGGGTGCCGAGGAGACATCCATGCTGGTCATTAAGTGTTCTGGCACACAGAAGAAATCGAAATCACCGGCTAATGGGACCCATTAGCTCCGTGCAGAGAGCCAGCAATTGATCTGGGATCTCGTGTTCGTTTCTCCCCTTTGCAGAGGTTGGGCACACACAAGGGCCCCTGGATGGGAGCCTCTACGCTAAAGTGAAGAAGAAAGACTCCCTCCACGACAGCACCGGTGCCGTCAACGCTGCCCGACTCCCGCTCTCGGCGGCACCCAACCACGTCGAGCACACACTCTCAGTGAGCAGCGACTCAGGCAACTCCACCGCCTCCACCAAGACCGACCGGACTGATGAGCCGGCGGTGACCGGGGCACCCAGTGGCCAGGCGGTGCTGAGCCCCGAGGAGAAGCAGGAGCTGGATCGTCTCCTTGTCGGCTTTGGCTTGGAGAGTGCGCCAGCCATGCACAACCACGTGCCCGGCCCTGTGCCGGCACGCCTGCCTGCCATGCCGGGCCGCCACGTGGTGCCGGCTCAGGTGCATGTCAATGGGAATGCCGCGGCACTGGTGGCCGAGCGGGAGACAGATATCTTGGATGATGAGCTGCCCAACCAGGATGGGCACAGTGTGGGCAGCCTGGGCACGCTCTCCTCCTTGGATGGCACCACCACTGCCAGTGACACTGGCTACCAGGAGGCACCTCGGGTGGGCAGCCTGTCCTCCCTTCCTAATGGCCCCTCGAGCTGCAATGGGGCTGAGAAGCTGCTGAAGGAGGGGCTGTATGATGGCGAGCCACTCTCCAATGGTGGCTACCCCTACAACAACCAGAACACCCTGATGGGCCACCACCTCCGTGACACACTGCCTTCCTTGCGGCCCTCGGCATCCACTCAGGAGCACCTGGCTGGCTACCCACAGCGCCTACCGGGCTCCCACGCCTCAGGGTGGCTCCAGCCTCAACCACTGCCCAGCTCCCAGCCCTATCTGTATGCCTACGACCACCCTGGAACCTACCGCTCCCGGTCCTTCCCGGCAGTGGACACTGCCAAGTACGACGCGAACCCGGTGCTGCCCCAGGCCCCGGCTCGCAGTACCAGCAGCCGGGAGGCTGTGCAGAGGGGCTTGAATTCCTGGCAACAGCAAGGAGGAAGCCGGCCACCTTCCCGGCTGTTGGAGGGCGGCATGGAGAGCCACAGCCCCAGCATCTCTAGCTGCAGCCCCCAGCCCAGCCCGCTGCAGACGGTGCCCCCACACAGCCACAGCATGCCTGAATTCCCCCGGGTGCCTTCTCGCCGGGAGATTGAGCAGTCCATTGAAGCGCTGGATGTCCTCATGCTGGACCTGGCACCTGCCGTCCACAAGTCGCAGAGTGTGCCTGCCACCTCCCGTCAGGACAAGCCAGCCGGACCCCTGCCCTCCTCCCTTTCGGCCCAGCCCATTGCTGGTCTCTACGCCCGGCCAGCTCCACAGGTGGCCCAGCCGAGGTCCTTCGGCACATCCGCAAGCCCTGTGGTCTCTGAGCCCGGGGGCAAAGCCTTTTCTCCCGGAGAGCTGGACTATGGGGTGCATGATTATCGGGAAACCTATTCACCCTGCAGCTACCAGCTGACACCGCTGCCAGAGCCCAGGAGCTACAGCCATGCCCCGGCCGAAGCACAGATGGGCACTGTCCCACTCGGCACCTTGTGCTACAGTCCTGTGGGGTCTCAGCAGCAACTCACCTCCTCCCCACCTTCCCCCACCGTCCCAGCACAAAACCAGATGCCCCTGAAGGGACCGGAGAGCTATGAAGAGCTATCGAGGTTGACAGAAGAGCCCTTGAATCTGGAGGGCCTGGTGGCCCACAGGGTGGCAGGTAGGATCCTTTGATTCCTTGGGGGGATGGGGAGGATGCATGTCCCGAGGTGCTGGAGCACATGGGGGTGGCATGCATGGTAGAGCTGGGGATAAGTGATGTGAAGACTCCTTGTCCGTGCTGGATCTGGGCTTGGGACTGAGCCACCTGCCATGGAGACGTGCAGGGCAGGGGAGCAGCCTGTGCTGCTCTTCTTTGCTGAAATCCTTCTTTGCAGCTTGCTGTCTGCAGCAGCATTGCCCAGAGGTGGGAAGGGGTGGCTGAGGGTGTCAGATCCCCCCATCCTGTTAGGGTAACAGGGCTGGTCTGTCCCTGGAGGCAGGGCCAATCGCTGGGTCTCAGGGGATAGCTTTCTTTTGGGGAGAATATGGAGAGTTGGGGAAAATGTTTTCATCTCTGGCTGAGGTTGTCCTGCCTGGGCCCCACTTGGACATGGTGTTCTTCCTGCCTGAAGCGTGATCTGGTGTAGGGTCCCAGCAGAGAGCTTGCCTTGTGTTTGATGTAGCTGTAGTCATCCCTGATTTCAGCCTCTGCTTTCTCCCCGGATTGCTGGGTTCAGTTCTCGGACCTCCTCCTTGGGCAGCTGGGGTGCTGCTGGAGTGGGGACTAGGCTGTTGTCTGTCAGCTGTAATTCTGCCCAGCTTGGCCCAGGGTGGTTTGAATCTGGACCTAGCCATGGGGCAGTGGTCAGGGGCTGGGAAGACATTTCCCAGCCCTGCCAGAGGGGTTTGGTGCTTGGCTGGGTGCACTGCCGAGTGTCGGTGCTGTGGCTGGATGAAGGCATTAGCTCTGTGCTGTGGAGGGGAAGCTGCATCCACCAATCCCCTGCCCTCCTGCAGCTCTAGCTTAGGGACTTTGGGGCATAACACTGTCCCAGGCACCCAGAAAGAGGATGCCATGGTGCTGTGGCAGCTTGGTGCCCTCCCTCCCTACTGCTTCGGCTGCAGTTGTTCAATTGTGGAGTGACATTTGGGAAGGCTTTGGGGCTGTGGGCCAGCTCTTGATGCTGGGGCTTGGCAGCTCCGTCCCTTCCAAGTCTGTGCTCAGTCCAGAAACTCGCCCGGCATTAGAGGGAGGGGGAAAAAGCTTGGCTGGAAAAATCCAGCAGCATCAACCTCCCAGGAGTGGGGACTGAGTCACGGGGTGTGGGGCAGGAGGGGTGCCAGTGGCAGGAATGGGATTCAGGAGGGTCATGGAGTTATTGGAAGAAGTTTGCATCTGAAAACAGACCTCTGTGATCCAGATCAGATTCATAAAGGGTCATGGGGCTTTTGCAAAGAATTTAAACAAACCTAAGGACACATGGATGCCCAAACCGTGCTGTGTGTCTGGATTTAATATTACAAGCAGCACATGCCTGCCTTCCCCTGTTGCCCCATGAAGTATTAAAATAGGCTGGAAAAGTGGACAGTTCTAAGGAGAGGAGAAAGAGTATTTGCAGTGTGTGGGAAATGGATTTTTGATGTTGACTGCCAGAAAAATCCATCCCCCCAACCCTTGAGTCAGGTCCTCAGGGCTGGGCTGGGGTCACTGTCATCCCCTTGTAGCCAGTGGGTTTCCTAGGGAGGAGAGAGGCATCTGGGGGATGACCCCCAGCCTGTGGCCACCTGTCTCTGCTGGAGCTGGGCCTTCTGTGCTGAGGTGGGGACAGCGCAGGCGGGTGGCCTGACCTCTGGCAGGAACGAGGTGTCCTGGAGCCCGTGTTGGGAGGGGACAGCCAGCGGGGACAGTGGGGCACGGACATGTTTGTTTACATTCCCAGCTGCTATAAATTGCCTGCATGTCCTGGCACAGAGATGAGGAGCATCTCACACCTCCTCCGTTCTTGGTGTGGGAATGCTCTCATTCCTTCTTCCTGCTGATGATGGAAGGGAAGAGATGGCCCAGGGCAGCGCTGGTGTGCCCAGCATCTCCCCACAGAGGAGAGGTGGTCCTGTCATTGTTTAAGTCCCTCTTATCTCCTAGCAAGGCATCTGGGGTCACCCCTTCTTGTCCTAGCCCTGAGCATTCTGTGATGAAGAGGACTTGCATGGTGCCATACCTGAGAGGATGGTGATGGGGCAATTGTGGTGTTGCACAACACTATATATGACTAGGAGCTACCATTGATCTCTCATATGGGTTTATGTGGTGCCTGGAGCCAGGCAAGTTGGCTGATGGAGCAGCAGCTCCAAGCAGAGACTGATCTCCTTCAGACCCCAAATGACCCCAGACTCATCTGTTGGACCCCAGCTAATATTTTCTCTCCTTTTCTCTCTCTGTCCCCCTCTGTTGTATCTCGTGACATTTGTCCTGTCTGCCCCTTCCTTTCTCTGTGGGGGACTGTGTCTGTCCTCTCTGACCTCCCATCTTCCTTGCACTCCCTGTCCTGGTATGCTGGCAGAGTACAACGCCAAGCTCAGAGAACTCAACAAGAGCACCAAAGTCCCCCGTCCTCCTCTGAGCCAGCAACGGTCCTTCTCCGGTTCGTTCATTCCATCTCCTTGCTTCCCCCTTCTTCCTTGTTCTTCAGCCTTCCCCATCCATCCTTCTCCTTTCCTCTCTTGCGTTCTTCCCTCTCATCCTTCTTTCCTTCCTTTTCCCATCTTCTCTCTCTCCTTCCCCTTCATGCTTCCTTACCTCTCACCCTTCCTTCCTCCTCTATGCATGCTGAGTGATCTGTGTGTTGCATGGATGTGGGATGGAGGGAGGCTCACGAGACCATCTCTATGCAGGATTGATCCCTTTTCTCAGCAGAGTGATGGTCAGGGCTCCCATTGAGCTCCTCCAGTGATGGGGGACCTCCTGGCCCTTGGTAGAGACTGCTCTGCCCATGCCTGGTTTTGCATCTCTTCCAAGCCTGGCACTGCTTGCTGGTGGCGTTTTCATTGCTGGCTGAGTTCTGGACCCTTGCTGCATCTCCTCCAAGCTTTGCCCTGACCATAGCTCACCCTCTTGGGAAGCAGGGGCTGGGGTGCAGCTCCACAGAACCCAGATTTAGCCGGCTGTCAGCCCAGGAGGGTCTCTCCTGTGTGAGTTTAGGGATCCCCATGTCTTGGTCTGCAGCAGGGAGTGTGGGCTGCTGAGACTGGATTTCATGCAGTGTGATGTTTGCTCCTTGAAGGTGAGTCTGCCCTGGGTGATGTGTGTTGGTGACCTGCTTGGTGCTGGTGGTGCACCCACTTGTCCCAGGGCAAGGAGAAGGTGGGAGATGGAGAGGGGCTGGGGAGTCACTGTCTTTCTATGTGACTTTTCTCTCCCCACTGGCACCTTGGGTTTCTCCCCAGGAGGACCAAAGAGGTTTGAACCCTCCCAGTCCTCAGCAGAGAGTAAGGTATTTTATCCTGCCCATTTGGGGTAATCAGGCGGGATGTGGGGAGCAGTCTGTGCCAGGATAGGGTGAGTTCGGCTCTGGTGAGGAGCAGCACAGGACAATGTCTGTTCCTCATGCAGGCAGGGAGCAAGTTTGCATCTCTCTTCCCTGGGGGTTGTGTGTCTCTGTCTGTCTTTAACTGCTGAGTGCACATCCCGAGGGCCTTGGGATCCCACTTTGTTCTCTCCTGTCCACTGTGGGGATATCACCTGGCTCTTGCCTGGCAGTAGTTCTATATCTCATGGCCTAAAAGCAGCTGCCTCCTGATTTGGCCTAAAACCTGGCTCTCCAGTTGCAAAATTACCTGGGTTTGCCATCGCTCCTGTTTCCTTTTTCCCCAGCTGTTGTGCTACCTGCCCTTCCCCAGCCCTAGAGCTGTGCTGAGTCTGAGGGCAGTGGGTTGGTACTAGGTTAGGTACTTAAATGAGCAGCAGGAGGAATGACAGTGCCACAGGTGTTGGGTGAGATGGTGAGGAGTGGAGTACAGGCTGCTGCTCCCCCTCTGTGAACAGGAATCTCCCATCCACAGCGTCCTTGGGATTCCAGTGACAGTACCATGGCTAAGAGAGGCTGTATGTCTACTGAGGGGGCAAAGCAAGCTGGGGAAAGGAGAGTTTGTTTTTCAAGCATAGTTTCCATCCCATAAATCACCCAGGGGGTCGGGGGAGCCATACTCAGAGCCTGGGTTTCCTCCAGGCTTTGCTCCGGGCGGCCTGTGAAGTTTCCCACTCTCCGCTCCTGAACAATGAGTCCCTTTTTTCCCTTCTCCTCCCTCCCCTCCCTGTGGCCCCGGCTGCTTTCCATGTCTGGGGAGTGGAGCAGCCAGAGCTTGCTGAGCTCCTGGGTGTCTCAGTGGGCCAGATCCAGTGCCCTGTGGTTGGGTGATGTGAAGCCCTGGGGATGGAGCAGGGGGTCCCATGCTGCAGATGTGTGATGTGCACATCTGCCGTGTTTAGTGCTTCCCAAATGAAAAATGCAAAGCAAGGTAGGCGTGCGCAGCTCGAGGAGCCAGTCCCTGCCTCTCTGAAGTGCTCAGGCCCTGCAGCTCACTTTGGAATGGGCCAAGGGATGCTCCTGGTGATGCTCATGTAGTGTTCAGGAGAACCGATAGTGCACAAAGTAGAAGGCAAAAAAGAAAATATAAGAGTTTGCTTTCCCCCCCCCAATATCTTGTTTTGCCCTGTGCTCACAACTGCCGGCTTCAATCCCTTAAAGTGAAGAGCAGGACAAATATATGGGGTGGCCCTATGCAGTGCTGCCTATACCTGCAGGACAGCTTCACAGGGACCCTCTCTGTCCCCCTGTTCTCTGCATGACTCTTTTTAATGGCCATTCCCTGTGCCGGTAAGCACCTGCAGAAGGGATCGGGAGTTGTGTTTCAAAGCTGCTCTTAGTGGAATTTTCCAGGCCGCCTCCGCGGCTGGAGCCAGCCCCGTTGGCTCGAGTCCCCCGCCTCGCAGCCTG
>VXBB01002174.1:948986-968142 GCA_013399915.1 Illadopsis cleaveri | reverse complement strand
CCCCGCCTCGCAGCCTGGCCGCCTCTCCCCCCGAGCCGCGATTTTATTGTTGTTGCCATTCACTGGGCTGATTATTTAGAAATGTGCCCAGGCCACCTCCTTCCCTCCTGCCCTCCCAGCCCTTTTCCCGGGCCAGGAAAGCTCTGGTGTGTATGCCTAGCAGTGAAGAGGGGAGGTCAGCAGGCGTGAGGCGTGGGTCCCATGCAGAGCCCCGGGGAGAGGGGAAGCAGCTGATAGCTGGTTTTCCTCCACCAGCCCGTGGGAAAGGAGTTGGTGTTTGAAAAGTGCATTTCCTGGAGCGTGATGCTGGCCTTTCTCCTTTTTTTTTTTTTTTCTCCTTTTCTCTCTTTTTCTTCCCTAATGTGCTGACCAAGGGGAGCATGCGTGCTCAACGATTCTGTGGGAAAAGTAAAGGGGACAGTGTTGTCACCTCTGCTAGTGGGTAGGAGTGTGAGTCCCACGGGGCTCTGATCTGTGCCCATGATACTCTGTGGGGTTGCTGTGCACTGAACCCGGCACCATCATCCATCAGCCCATTTTTTCCTCTTAACCAGGTGAGGTGGGATAGAAAGTGTGTTTGGGCACTGTCAGGTGCTGGGAGAGTTGAGCTGCCCTGCCCTGTGCCAACTTTGTCTGTGTTCCTGGGCTTTATCCCAGCCAATGAAGATCTCCACAGCCCAAGAAACCCATTCTCCTATGATGACTTGGTCATTCTGTTCTTCCCCCCAGGCTGTGGACATTGGTGGCTTATACTGCTGGGACCTGGGAAGGATGTGTGGGGGGAGATGGAGGGCAGATGCTGATCTCTCCTTTTAAAGAGGCACTGGGGACAGAGCAGCAGTAGTTTTTTAGGGTTCCCTGCAGCATTCCTCTGTTGGGTTCTTTCTTCTTGATCAGTGCTTCCTCTGCCTCAGGGATTCACAAAACCAGGTTTTTTCCACTGCTATGGTTGAAGCCACATCTGGCTGTGGGAGCAGGGATGCAGGCTGAATACAGCTGTCCTTGTGATGGGTAATTTAGTCCTTTCCCACTATGACGCTGTCAAGAGACCGTGTTGCTTTCCTGCTCTGCAGGGCTGGGCTATCTGGACTAATCTCAGGATGCTCTTGCCCCTTGCACCCACTGTTGTCCCTGAAAATCTAATGGTGCTTGGGAGGGCTAGTGCAGCAATTCAGCCACTAGTCGCAACCTTGCCTTGCTTTATCACCTGGTCTGGGGTCACTGTGGTGGGGTATATCTGCTCCAGTTACCCATACTGGTTTGGGGGTTTGATGCAGGTGAGTGCTGAAGCTGAGACCTCTTAGGTCAGGCCTGGAGCATCTCCTGCTGGTCCCCATCTCAGCTGGCAGCTCCTCACCCCTCTGCCATCCTGTGCTTGCCCTGCAGGGGTGCAGCCCCGGGAGAAGCCTCTGGAGGAGAGCGCAGTCCCTGCCCGCAAGCGGACCCCCAGCGACAGCCACTATGAGAGGAGCTCACCAGAGCCCAGCTCGCCCCGCAGCCCCACCGTGCTCTCACCTGAGGTGGTCAGCACCATCGCAGCCAACCCTGGAGGGAGGCCCAAAGAGGTGTGCTGGAGTAGAGGAGTACTGGTGTTGGGGGGTGGCTGGCTGGGGAGACATGCCTCCAGGGAGGGGAATGGCTTGGTCAGCATTCACAGCATCCATAGATTTGAGGATCAGTGATGGTTCTTGTGGTGGTGGTAGTTTGCAGGGAGGAGGTGCAACCCTTCACTTTGCTGCCTCTGCCCTGTCCTTGGGGTGTCCTAGAGGTTTGTTCCCATCATAGGGATGGGACTGACCCTTTTTCCTCCTCTCCCCAGCCTCACCTCCACAGCTACAAGGAAGCCTTCGAGGAGATGGAGGGTGCCTCCCCCACCAGCCCACCCTCCAGCGGCGGTGAGATTTCTCCCCCCACCCCAGCCTTCCCTGTGTCACCACAAACCCCTTACTCCAACACCTGTAAGTGCCATGGCTCTGGGAGGTGGAGGGGCTCGGTGGGCAGCTCTGGGCAAGCCAGAAATTTGCCAAGGGTCAGACAGCTCCAGGTTCCAGACACCCACTGCCATGTTAACCATTTCTCCTCTCCATCCTCCTTTCTCCTCTACATCTACCATTCCATGCTGCTGTCAGCATCCCACTTACTTCAGCATCTCGTGCTTGGCACCCTTGTCTTGGCTTTTTCGCACCCTCCACTCACTGGGGTGTTTTTTCAATCAGATCCCAAGGTGGGATGAGGAGAGAGGCATGCTTTCACCCCATCCCAGTCCTGCATCTCCCCATTTTTCCAAGTGGCATGGCATGAAGAGAAGCAAAACTGCAGTAGCAGGCGAGTGGGAGGGAGGCAGGAGGGACTGAAGATCAGGAGGGCAGACTCCCACATCATGTCACTTCTTGTTCGCAATTTCAAAGGCAGGAGGGGAAAAAAGCTGGGATGTATGCTCTTTGCATGCAGCTTGTCTCTGCTGCTCCAGCACAGTCTCTCTGTTCTGACTTACCCTGTCTCAGTTACGGTGGGTTTGTGTGGCCTGGGTTTGTGTGACCAGCTTGAGCGACGAACCCTGAGGAGCAGGAACATGTTGGCACAGCACAGCTCAGGCCAGAGCAGTACAGTGGAGCAGCCAGTCAACTGGGAAACCCATTAAAAAGATGGCAGCCCCCTCCGTCCCCTCTAAAACACTTCTGTAGGCTGAAGGCTGAGGAATGCTGTAGAGTTGGGGATGCTTGGGCTGAGTGCAGCCCCCTCTGATACCATGTCCTGATTTCAGTGAAGCCACTTGCCCCCCACAGTTCAGCCTATGGGACTTGGGGTTGTTTTCTTCTGTAGTGTTGCTCTTCCTTCCTGCAATCCTCTGATGTTTGAGCCCTGAGTCTCTTGGGATGAGGATGAGTGTGGGAGCATTGCCGGGGTGCTTGGCAGCTCGGAAATGACCCTGTTGTTCTTGGGGACTGTGAGCTCAGCCCTGGGGCAGCAGCAGCTCCTTTGGCAGTTGGTCAGTGGCTTTGGGGGATGAGTCACTTGCAGAGGTGACGGGAACAGCCTGGCTGGGGTCGTGGCCCTGAGACAGTGCTTTTTATCCAGCACCAGCCAGGGAAGCCTGGGAAGCTTGAAGTTGTAGCTTTTAGGCTTTGCCAAAGGGTCCCTGAGGGATACAGGAGCAATTCCCCTCTGTTGGGGGATTGTGGTCCCAGGAGAATTCCTAGCCCTGTGAGGACCTTGCTGCTCATCAGCCAGCTGAGGTGTGAGCTAACATTGTGGCTTGGGGTCAGCTGGATTTGAGGAAATCAGACACCCACTGGGGAAGGTGCTGCTGTCTTAGTTTCCCAGGGTCTTGGCTGCTCGGCTGCTCCAGCCCCAGGCTGCTGGGTGGACCTGACCTCAGGGCAAGGGTTTGGCTTTCCTCTGGACCTCCCACCACCCACTTCATCCCAGCCTCGCCACAGGCCCTGAGCCTGTGCCACCAGTCAGAGACATTCAGACACTGCTGGAGGCCCGTGCCCTTTGGTCTCTCTTGCTGAAGATGATGCCCTGAGGTTTCCCCTGACATGGGAAAATACAGCATCAGGGAGATGGGGCAAACCCAGTGGGTAGGAGGGGAGAGGAGGTGCAATCTGCTTGGGGCAGTCTGCCCTGCCCTGTGAAACCCCACTGCCATCCATACCATAGCCATACACACGTATGCAGCTGCTCCTGGTGTGTATGTCTGGGCACAGGGGTGCAGAACTCACATGTACATTGCCAACCCCCTGTGTGAACATTCTCACCCACCCATTGAGCTGGTCTGGAGGGCAAGATTTCTTTGGCAGTCCTTCTGTCCCATCTGTGAGGGGGGTGAGCTGCTCTGGGACAGCTGGATTCCAGCTCAGCCAGATGTGGGGATTGGCAGAAAGGAGTTCAGGTGTGGGAGAGCTGGGTTGGAATGGCTGCTCACACAAGGGAAATAAAAGGGGCTTCAGGCCTTTATGGTGGGACTTCATGGGGATGGTGCTGGGAGATGGGGTCTGGGCCTCTCCTGATGGGAGTTGTCCCCTTTCTCCATCCTGCCTGCTTTACAATGGGGCAAGGGGCTTGTACCAGTCACCTCCTGCCCTGTGCCCTCTCCCAAATGAAGAGGAGATGAGTATCCTTCTGTAGGTTGTTGCTTCATATGAGGGCATCTCGTGTTCTCAGCAGCCCTCCCTTGCAGCCAGTGGGTGGGATGAGCTATGGGGGCTCTGAACCCATGGGCAGCTCCTGCCTTTCTGCAGCGTCACCTCCCACCCCTCCACTAACATTCTTGTGTCCCCTGTGCCGACAGTGCGTTCTCCCCCTGGCCTGGCCAAGACCCCGCTCTCAGCACTGGGGCTGAAACCCCACAACCCAGCTGAGATCCTGCTGCATCCCGTGGGAGGTGAGTGCGGACACGGGGACTGCAGGCAGGGTTTTTTGTGGGGGCATCTGTGAGGATACCCTGGAAGGGTGCCTAGTTTGGAGAAGGCACTTCCACCTCCCTTTTGGGGCCAGGTGGCCATGTCGCCTTGTGTGGGGACTGTGGGACTGTGTAAGCATGGGGAATGTTGGTGCTACCCTGGGGGGCTTGGCACAGTAGGGTCTTCAGCAGTGAAGGCTAGATAACCCTGTGGCCCTGTTTCCTGCCCAGCCCCATAGTCTTCCCTCTCCCACCCCCTACATTCCTTCTCCTCCCTAGGACAGCTGGAGACAGTTTGCTCTCTGGGAGCTGAGCCTGTCAGCCAGAACAATATCCAGAGCTCTTTCCATCCTGGACAGCAGTCTCGGAGTGCAAAGGCCCTGCTGTCCTGGGGACGTGTCCTGGAGTAGCCTGCCAAGCCAGACCTTACTGCTCCCCAGCACCTAGGGCCCCTTCCTGAGCCGGCTGAGTGTAACCTCCTTAAACCCATCTAAGTCTGGGGGCCACAGGTTGATTGAGCTCACACTGCAAGACCCTCTGCCCTCAAGGGTGAGCTGACGGTTTTTTGGTGCTTGCTGGGCTTCTTGGAGCAGCCCTTTGGTTACTCTCTGCTGCACTTTCCCATTTGAAGCCAGCCTCCTGGGTTTTGAACATCATTTCTGGGATGTTGACCTGATGTCGGGGTGTCTGAGGCCTGCTTTCAGTTTGGAGCACAGTGTTGGGAGGTTTGAGGCTCTCCTTTGTGCTCTGTGTGCCCCTGCCTGAGCAAGGCAGAGCTGCTTAACTCTGATTTCTCTTTCTGTCTCACACCTCCCTTCTTCCTCTTCCCACTCCCATCACTCCCCTGCCCCTCCATCTCTCAGAGCTAGAAGGGGAAGCGGGCGGTGACACTGAAGAAGGTAAGGAAGGCTTTTCTTTCTCTGTATCTCTCTTCTTCATGTACTTCACTGTTGGGACTGTCACTCAGAGCAGGCCCAGGTGACTGTTCCAGCAGCTGTTCCTTACGCTGTCCCTCAGTAATGTAGGAGCCTGAGTTGCCTGTCCTGCTCGCTTTAGAGGAGGGGCACATCATGCCTTGTGTCATGGTAGGATTTCTCAGTGTCCAAGTTGGGCCTGAAGGTCTGTCACATTGTGTGGCAGTCATCTGTGGGGACTGAGAGCTCTTTGTCAGTGAGTGGCATCCTTACTGGTGGCATGCTGGGGATGCTGGCACGCTACAGCCAGCTTTGGATGAGCTTGGAAGGGATCTGGGAGCAACAGCCCTGGTTTCAGTCTCCTTCCCTCCCCTTTTGGCTTTGCTGTTGCCATTCAGAGTGAAAATAAACCAAAGTGCAGCACAAAAGGTCAGCAGGCGCAGAGGCCACCAGTGTGTTGCCAGCTCAGCCGGCCGGACAGTGGTGCAGCACCAGCAGCTGGGGCACATCTTCCACCCGCCAGGCAGCTGCCCAGATTCTCCCCACCTCTCCTGTCTCTGGGTTGTTTCACTTCGGGGATGCCAAGGATAGGGCTGAGCTGGGACAGCAATTCAGGAATGGTTGTGCTGATGGCGCAGGCACTGTGGGCTCTGGGATGGCACATCTTGTGTGGGGACAGTGGTTTTGGGAGTGGCCGTGATTGCTTGGAGTGCTGCCTGCTAGGTAACGGTTGTTGGGTGGTTTTGCTTCCTCCTTTAATGAATTTTTGGGCTCTCAGAGCTGGGATGAGGAACTGTGTATTCAGGATGAGCTTTGGGGAAAGGGTGTCTCTTGGTGGGTGCGGTGCTTCCTCTAGCTCTAGCAGCCATCAGCATTTCTCCTTGGAAGTTTTTCAAAATGCACACAACCAAAACCTGAACACCGTGTGATACTGGAGAAAGTGTTTGCTTGAAAAAAAGTGATACTTTCAGAACCGATTTTTCAATGATGGCTTTTTGGATACATTAAAGGAAGCGAAGCTGGGATAAAACCAGGCCTTCCTTGCAGTAAGTTCCCCCAAGCTTTACCATTTCTATGCAGCTTTAGGCCTCCAAAGACTGAAACATTGCCTCTCCTCTCCTTTCCACCAAACCCTCAGGAGCTCAAGCTGTACTGCATCTCTGTCCCCTTGCATGATGGTTGACCCCCAAGCAAGGATGTCCAGTGACCCTGCACTGCCTAGGCTGAGTGATCACCATGGACCTCTTGCCCTGCTTCATCCTCTCTGAAATGATATTTTTGGGCATTGAATCTACGGTTCTGAGAAGGGACTGGTGTTTTGGCTTACCGCTGGCTTAGGACCCTCTGCACTTAGCCACACATTCCAGGAGCCACACTCTAGGAGGGGTAGTCCCTGCCCCTCTGTGCTCTGCCTAGCAGATCCCAACTGGAATGGCTGTCCTGTGTATGGGGCTGGAAGATGCTTTGGCAGTGTGGGAGCTCAGGATGTGGCTGTCAGCTCTGAGGAGGCTTTAAAACAGCCTGACCCAGATGCAGCACTGGGGATTTCTGGCCAGAGTGCAGCCCTGCTCGGATTTGGGATTCCCAAACAAATGCCCGTCTCCTTGGTGACTCAGAGCTTCTCTATTTTCCCACCCATTTTCCCATCTCCAGAGTCCCTTCCAAGAAAACACAAGGAGGCAAGATCAGATTTTTCAACCTAAAAAAATACTGCCTGAAACTTCCTAACTTTTCTTTTCTTTTCTCCTGTCCTGTATTGAATCAGTATACTGGAACCTGTGCCCATGGTCACACACCTTACTGTGGCACAGCTCCCAAGCCCCCTGGTCCTGCCTTCTTAGGAGGGGCTGGCATTTTCACAGCCTTATGGTCTTAACCTCTTGCAGGCTGACTCATATGTACTGTCTGGCTAATTTTAGTCTGGACTGGGGAGCTGGGAAGGGGAAAAGTGAGTAGCTGTGAAATTAATTTAATTACCTAAGCTGCGATGAATTTCTTGCAGCTGCCCTGGGTAGTGGCTCATCCCTGTCACTCAGGATGTCCTGCCTCAGGTGCTGGTACCCAGCCTGTGTAGAGGTCCATCGTCTGGTTTTGGTTCAGATCTTTCCTGGGGTTGTTGGGCAGGGACATCAGCCCAAGGGAGGGACTCATCCTCCCCTCTTCACAGACAGATGGGGCACAGAGATGCTGCGGGAGACCTGTGACAGTCTTTTTCCTTACACGTCTCTGCTCCAGCTCTGAACATGGAGCTGTGCATTGGCGTTGCGGACTGTGAGCAGGCCAGCTTGCCAGCAGGCTGAGCCAGAGCCCAGCTGTTAGGACTAATAATAACATTAATAATATTTGTCATGCTAATTACTACTGCAGAGCTGCTTTGGGCATGGCCAGCCTGGAGCCAGAGACTGGCAAGGCTGCCCGGCCCATAGGATTTGATGCCAGTGGATCTTGTGTAGGGCAAGCTGAGGTGTGACATGGCTGCAGGGCTTGGGGGAATGAGACAAAAGCTGCAGCCCCTTCCTCTGGTGCAGCTTTTGGTGGGGGCTGTGGGCTGTGGGGGCTGTCATAGGGATGGGGACCAGCCTGAGTGGAACAGGAGGTAGGGGGCAAGTATGAGAGAGGACTGAGTCTGGCGTCTGCCGTGGCTAGTAATGGCCAGCCCAGCCTGCTGCTCCTGGCAGGGGACATCTTGGCGGCTCTAAAGGAAAATCGCTTTTCTTGGTCATGCTCATAGGCTCTGGTTTCAGGCTGGGCTGGGAGTGAAAGTGTTGGATGCTGCAGTGGAAATAGCTGCAGTTGCCCTCTGGTCTGTTGCTGGAGGTGGCTGGGAGAGGTGGGCCACAGGAGGCAGGGACCAAAGGGCATTGTCACATCAGTCCCGTGTGAGTCAGCGCAGGCTGGGCAGAGTCACTGGCTCTATTTTTAGGGGCCGTGGATGAACAGGGAGCAGGACGTGTTCTCTGTGGCATCCTGGGTGGGAGGAACGCTGACTCAGAGCAGGGTGAAGGGGCTGTGGCAGGCAAAGGGATTGTGGTCCCATGTTCGAGTCCCCTCAGGGAAAGGGATGACCCCTCTCCCTGTGCTCTGGCTGGGAGTCTTCAGCATTCTTGAAGTAATTCAAGGTCTTGAATGAGCCAGATGTGTTTTTGCACAACCCCTGGTGGAAGAGGTTGGGGGAAATGTTCAGCTGGAGGAGGTCAGCTCAAGAACCTTCACTGGTGTGAAATGTGGATCCTGGGAAGGGTGTGGCCCCCTTCCCATGCAAGCTGTAGGCTCATCTATTTTCACTTCTCTTTTTCTGCAGAGCCCAGGAGCTATGTTGAGTCAGTGGCCCGCACGGCCACAACGGGCAGGGGAGGGACACTGCCTGCTGCCCAGCCCGCTGCCCAGACCGCAGGCCCAGAGGTGCCCACCAGGAATGGCACTTTCTCCAACTCCTTCATTGCCCCCAGCCCTGTCTCCACCAGCAGCCCTATTCACAGCATGGATGGGTAAGGCAGTGGGTGCAGGTCCAAGGGACTGATGGGACTGGGGCTGAATGAATCCTGCCTGGTGCACAGGCTTAGAATCAGAGTCACAGAGTCACAGAATCATTAAGGTTGGAAAAGACATCCAAGATCATAGAGTCCAACCTTTGACTGAACACTGGCACTAAGTGCCCTGTCCAGTTGTTTCTTGAACATCTCCAGGAATGGTGCTTGTTCCCACATTGAAACTGCCTTTGCAAAGACCCACATCTCTCCATGCAGGTATCCCAGCCAACTTCAGTGCCCTGAGAACACAAATCCGGGTCACTGCTGGTCACTTGGTGGTTACTGGACCTCAGAAACCTCTCACTGGGAACCTGGGCCCTGGAATGGGAGGAGGGATGGGTTGTGCTAACCCTTAGCCCTGGGTTAGGCTGAACATTAGTCCTCGGGGGTGAGATGGAGCCATTGTCCCTGTCCCCTGTCCACCCTGCCCACGAGGTGTTCTGCAACCACACAGGCTGGCAGGGCAGAATAAATGAGGCGTTTGCTGGGAGCAGAGCTGAAAAAAGGCTATGTTCCCCAGAAAGTCATATTTTGAGGTGCAACTGGGATTTGTGGTGCAGCTAAAGCTGCCTCTAGTTGCTTCCATGAAGCTGGCTGGACCATCCCATGGTTGCCTGTGAACAATCAAGTAGCTGACTGGCTCTGTGCCTCAGTTTCCCTATGTGCCACATGCAGGAGGGTGCCAATACTGGTCAGCAGCAGGAATGAGCGGTGGAGCTGAATTCTGCCTTTCTTTGTCTCTCCTCAGGGCCTCCCTCCGCAGCTACCCATCAGAAGGCAGCCCCCACGGCACGGTTACACCTCCCCATGCCTCAGCTGAGCCCTTGTACCGGTCGCCTGTTGGCTCGCAGATGCCCTCTGCTCACAGCAGCTACCAAAACTCGTCTCCATCGTCCTTTGCAATGGTCCAAGGAGGGGTCCCGGCCTCGGCACACAGCAGCCCTGACTACCCTGATGGCCGAGCTGGCCTCCAGCCAGAACCCCAAGCTCGGCCACAGCCACAGGTCAATGTGGTGGGGGTCCACACCCTGCCAGGGAGCCCCCGCAGCCTGCACCGGACAGTGGCTACGAATACACCGCCCAGCCCCGGCTTCGGGCGAAGAGCCATCAACCCCAGCATGAGTGGTGCTCCCGGCAGCCCCGGGCTGGGCAGGCATGCTGTGATGGCCCATGGCAACCTGGTGGCCCCACCAGGGAGCCCCAGCCTGTCCAGGCACCAAGCAACAGCAGCCACATCCCCTGGCAGCCCTCTGTATGGCTATTCCAGCCCAGAGGAAAGGCACCTGACACTGTCTCGGCAGAGCAGCTCCTCTGGCTACCAGCCTCCCTCCACGCCGTCCTTCCCTGTCTCCCCAGCATACTACCCTGGCACAAGCACACCGCACTCCTCCTCCCCGGACTCGGCTGCCTACCGCCAGGGCAGCCCCACATCACAGCCTGCTCTGCCTGAGAAGCGGCGGATGTCAGCCGGGGACCGCTCCAACAGCCTCCCCAACTATGCCACTGTCAACGGCAAGGTGTCCTCACCCCTCTCCAGTGGCATGTCCAGCCCCAGCGGTGGGAGCGCCGTCGCGTTCTCCCACACGCTGCCGGACTTCTCCAAGTTCTCCATGCCAGGTAAGGGATGCTCTTGGAGGTCCCCGTGTCCCCCTGCCCTACTCAAGGCTCTGCCCTCCTCCTCCTTGCTGGCCATCAGGAAAGGGATTGCAGCTATGTCCTGATTTACCCCTCCTGTCCATCCGCAAACCAAAGGCACCGCTGGGGCTGGGGCCATTTCCTGCGCTTTCTGACAAATCCAAACAGGAAAAACACCGACCAGCATCTCTGGCATAAACAGCTTCCAGAGATGTGTATGCAGAGATCAAAGCTCCTGGAGGCGATCTTTCTCTGCCGTGGGGATGCACTGACCCCTTGGCCTCATTCCCAGAGAGCTTTACCCCACTGGGACTCCGCTGCGGCGCTGCCTCCTCATTTTAAATGGTGCCGTGCCCTGGGTGCCATCCTGCCTGGAACCCTTCTGCTAGCTCCAGTTACAGACACCTTGGTGACGTCAAGATTGGGCTGATAGGACCAGGAGAATAAAGCTGTGGGGCAGCGGTGGCTCCGGCGGCTGGGCCAGTTCCTCCGCTGAGCAGGCAGCCCTTTGTGGGCACTCTGGCACTCGTCCTGGCCCCGTGACTCCTGTGGCCAGGGACCTTTCCCCGTGGGGAAGCATGAGCAATTTAAACCTGTAACAATTAACAAGCAGCTTGGAGAGGGGAGTGAGCCCCCTGCCTCTCCCAAAGTGACCAGATTGCTGAGGGCTGATAGCATGTCTCCAGCAGAGATGCTATCCAATCCTCTTGGTTGTTTGCCTGGTTGTTTTTGGAAAGCAGGTGATTGTACGTGTTGCCTGAGTAAATGACAGCTTCACAGCCAGAGGACCAGCTTCCACTGGGGCTGTGCCACTGGTGGGCACTGAACAAGGCACTGTCAGGCTGGGGCTGGGGCTGCTTTGCCCAAGGTAGATCGACCTGTCCAGTTCCTCTTCACAGAGCAAAGATAAGGGAAGAAATTTATTTTTATGAAGTGTGATCCAAATCTTGAACGTTAGAGAGCAGTGAAGGTCGTCTGAAATCAGGATCTCCCTGTCACCTCCAGACATACCTCTTCCCTCCAACAGTTTTATTTCACCTGGTCAGCTTGTTTTAAATGAAGACCTCCTATTTCGTGTCTGGCTCATCTGGTGCACAGCTGTTCGAGGGCCCTTGAGCTTGGATTTAGCTTTAGATGCCCAGCAGCCCCATAAGCAGGTAGTGATCAGCCTGTCTGGGTATGGGGAACTGGGCTGAGGTTAGTGCAACGTTCTAGATCTGAAAGGAGGTGGACGTATTAATGCTTTGGCTGGATGTAGAGTTTCAGGTACAGCATCTTTCAACTTTTTCTTGTTTTTTCTTCTCTTTCCTGCAGACATCAGTCCTGAGACTCGTGCCAATGTCAAGTTTGTGCAGGATACTTCCAAGTACTGGTACAAACCAGACATCTCCAGGGAGCAGGGTAAGTAGATGGCACAGGGTTGGGAACTGGGATGTGTCTGGGATCACAGGGATTAGCAAGGATTTCCCTTATGGATTGTGTTACGAGTGAAGGTGAATAATGACTGGTCAGGCTGTTGCAGATGAGGCTTGAAGCCCCATTCAGCTGCAGGTTTGTGTGATGTGGGCTCTTCAAACCTTCCTCTTGGTAGAGGAGCTCCAGTCCCTGCAGTGTGCAGTGGATCAATGTTTGCAGTTTGGGATGCAAAACACCCAGATGTTGAGTTGATAATGCTCAGAGGTGTCTTGGAAACATGGCTAAAATGAGTGGGGAGAGCAAGAAGGTGGCAGGATGCCTTCAGGGGCATGGTCCCAGCATTTGGGCCTTGGTTCCTGCTTGCTCTCCAGTACTTGGTTTCTCAGAGATAGGCAGGGTATGAATTGGAGATGCCCACAAAAGGGCAGTGGAGCTGGGGGAAGATGAGCCTGTGCCTGGCAGCCCACTCAGATGTGCAGGAGGCGCGGTAACATTGTGGTGCCTGGCTATGAGGTGTGGAGCTGGAGCACTCCGTCCCAACCCCTACCTGCTGGTGTCTTGAGGGTGTGTTGGTTCTCACTGTGCCATCTCTGAGCTCTGCCCTTCTCTCCTGCAGCCATTGCCCTGCTGAAGGACAGGGAGCCAGGGGCTTTCATCATCCGAGACAGCCACTCCTTCCGGGGAGCCTATGGCCTCGCCATGAAAGTTGCTTCTCCACCTCCCACGGTCATGCAGCAGAACAAGAAAGGTATTGTGTGCCCTTCTCCTTCCCACGCTGAGATGCTTTCCATCGTTCAGCCAGGGTGAGCGGGCAGCTGGGGCTGCTGAGCCAGTTGTGCCCTTGGGTATGTGCTGATGTGGCAGGATCCCTGCCTCCCAGGGCACAGGGAAGCAGCAGACACCCTCTGCCTTGAGCTGTGGAGAGCTCAGGAGCACTTAAATCTTGGACGTTGGTATAATGACATGGGTACAGCCTCTCCAGCCCACCAACACTGTGGGGGGGGGTTTGGCTTGGGGTTGACCCTGTGCAAAGGGACAGATTTGAGGAGCGTGTGTGTAGTGTTGGGGACCTCTCCCTTGAGCTGGAGCACTGGTTTCTTAATGGTACTGCATAGTAATAGGAGGAGGGTGGCTCTGGTGTGAGGACATCTTCTCTCTTCCCAGGAGACTTGACCAACGAGCTGGTGAGGCACTTCCTCATTGAGACAAGCTCACGAGGTGTGAAACTAAAAGGATGTCCCAATGAGCCTAATTTTGGTAAGTGCCCCCAGCATGCTTTCCACATGTGGGGTTGGGGTTGGGTTTGGGAGAGCCTTGCCTTCACCATACTGTCAAAGCAGAACTGTCGGGTGCCTGGGAGAACCTGTTACTGCCTCTTGTCCCTGTGTAACTGAATCCTGTGGGCATTTGGAGCCTCTGCATTCATGCACACTCATGAGAGCACACAAATGTGCCTGTATGCATAGGTACATACCTTTCTACACACACGTGTAGAACAACTGATGCTGCTGGGAAGTTGGGGGGCAGGGGCTCCCCTTATTCCATTTATTCCATGAATAAGGTTGTCTGAGGAGCTGCACAAAGACCTTTGTTGCATTTTTTGTTCCTAAAGTGGCCGTGGCACCTCTGTCCCCACTCTGAGCCCTCTGTGGAGGGCTACATGATGATTTCAGGGAGGGGAATTGCCACATGTGGCATTAGGCCCATTAGTGAAGAAACCCATCTAAAAGCCTGTTTCTATCCACCCAGAGCAATGGTGACCTAATCAGGGAAAGCTGGAGTTTCTTATTCCTTTCCTTGGTTAATGATTATCGTACTTGGGATTGTGCAGTTCCATAGCCTAATGATTTTGCAAAAGGATCATTGTATTAACCCAGCAGGTGCAAACAATTCTTCATCTGGCAACAGTGACCCTATGTTGACCATCTTCCCTCTCTCCCCAGGCTGTCTCTCAGCACTGGTGTACCAGCACTCCATCACACCCTTGGCCCTGCCCTGCAAGCTGGTCATTCCTGACCGAGGTAAGAGCTAGGACCAGAAGGCATTGCATCTGTCCCCACAGCCTGCAGGGAGGGGGTAGTTTTCCAAGCAGGGAGCACCAGTAACTATCCCTTGTCTTCTAGATCCCATGGAGGAAAAGAAAGACTCTGCGTCAACCACCAACTCAGCCACAGACCTCCTCAAACAGGGTGCAGGTGAGTTGAGAGGGATTGTTGTGGGGTGAACTTGGCTTGGAGTACTGGTTGACCCCATGTCTGCTGTCTCCCTTTCCAGCCTGCAATGTCCTCTTCATCAATTCTGTGGAGATGGAGTCTCTGACGGGCCCTCAGGCCATCTCGAAGGCTGTTGCTGAGACGCTGGTGGCTGACCCCACGCCCACAGCTACCATTGTTCACTTCAAAGTCTCCGCACAAGGCATCACCTTAACGGACAACCAGAGGAAGTAAGAGCCTCCATGGCCACATCTCTGGCCAAAAGCCAGTGTTGGCTCGTTCCCAAAGCCAACAGGGCTGTGATTCAGGAAGTGTGTTGGTGAAGGATCTCCCTGGGATGGCATCAGCCTGGTCATAGACATGGCTGAGCTTTGACTCTTGGAACATCCTATGGGAGACCTATGGCAGTGTCCCCTGGGCTGGTGGAGCTGTGTTGAGGTGGCCCTGACATTCCCTGCTTTATGTTTCAGATTGTTCTTCCGAAGACACTACCCCCTCAATACCGTCACCTTCTGTGACTTGGACCCCCAGGAACGAAAGTGAGTGCTCTAACCTGGGGGGAGCATGTGACCCCCAGCCCTTTTATTCCTCTAGCCTCCTGGAATGCTTGGAGCAGGGTCTTTGCTTGCTCTTTCCCATGCTCTTGCAGAGAGCAGGAATGCAAGGTCCCCTTGGATACCGTGGTGTGATGCCAGCTTCTTCTGGTGACTTTTTGGTGCCTACAAGCACCTTCATGCTGAGGGAGAGGTGCATCATTTTTCCATAAAGCCAAGCCTGTGCAAAGCCAGGCCGGCCTTCCAGCATTGGTGTGGTGGCCCCCGTTATGGCCCAGTCTCTCTGTGGGGTGTAGGAGGGACCATCTCTCACACCTTCTCTTCTCCTTGCAGATGGACTAAAACTGATGGCA
This sequence comes from Illadopsis cleaveri, assembly GCA_013399915.1. NCBI lineage: Eukaryota > Metazoa > Chordata > Aves > Passeriformes > Timaliidae > Illadopsis > Illadopsis cleaveri. Next base: position 953,122 of record VXBB01002174.1, on the reverse strand, counting down.
GTGGCCCAGCCAAGTAAGTACTTTCTGTGCTTCCCAGCAGATTCCTCCCAGCTGCTCTCAAGGTGGCTTCTGCCTGTGTTTGGGCATTGGCTGGGAGATGCCCTGTGCAGGGCATCCTGGCTGTGTGTGAGATGGGCTCAGCTCTTGGGGGCTCTGGATGCATCTTTCAGCCCCAAATTCTTGGTTAGAGCAGGCATGGCTCTTGCTGAACTGACCAAACTGGAAACTCTCCCAACAGAGTCATTATGAACTAGCTTATGGAGCACAGCTGGGGTTATGCTGATGGCATGTGAGCTACTGGTCATCCCTTCCCTTTCTTCCTGTCCTGACCCATGGGAGCACAGAAGTGTTGGCTGAGCCCATTTCCAGGGGCCAGCTCCCACTAATTTTAGCCATTGTGTGAGCAAAGGGGTTTTTATTAGGATGTCCAGCTGCTGGGATATTTCTCTTCCCCAATTAGAAATGCTGTAGCCTGGGCCTGTCTCACATTCTGTTCCCCCTGTATTTATAACTTGAGTTTGCACATTCTAATTAAAAAAAAAAAAGGGACATTTTATTCATCAGGGGAGAGACAGACAGAAATAACCAGATGGTCTCACTCAGCTTCCTGTGTCCTTGCATGGCCTGCATCTCTTAAGGGTCTACCCCAATGGCCAGCCCATCTCACCTCTGGCTTCAAGAGGCCAAACCAAGGCAATGCTGTGGGCATTGTAAAGTCCCTTCTTTGGGACACCTTGGGAAGGGTGGCAGAGATGTTTAGAGCAAGGGCGGTTTGGTCAAGAAATGGTTGAAAGCTGGCCTTCAAAGCAACTGCAGCAAAAGGGAAGAGGAGATGGGCCTTCATGCAGGCTGGGTTGGGATTATTCCTGTGTATTGTGAGAGGTGGATGTTAAAGAGGGGAAGTGGGGCAAGACCATGTTGGAAGAGGGTGATGGTAATCATTGCAGGAGCAATATTGAAGCTCTTGCCTTCTCCCCACACAGGCTCTTCGGCTTTGTGGCCAGGAAGCAAGGGAGCACCACAGACAACATCTGCCACCTCTTTGCTGAGCTGGACCCAGACCAGCCAGCTGCAGCCATCGTCAACTTTGTCTCCAGGGTCATGCTTGGCTCCGGCCAGAAGAGATGAGCTGGCACTTGCGGGTGATTCTTGAATTTTGGAGAAGGACTTGGAGCTGATCCGAGAAGGAGTGTGAGGAAGTGCATTGTGGGAGAGGGAAGTGAATCGGGGGGGGGAAAGGGTTGGAATTTTGGAGGAAAACAGAAAACAACAAAAAAACACCAACAAAACCCCTAAACTCAACACAAGCTAAACACACACGTAGAGGAACCAAAGCCACGCACCTACAAAAGTGAGCCACAAAGTCACGCCAGACAGGATGCATGTCCCATTGCAGGGAAGGTGACCAAAGCAAAGGCGGCAGTGAGAGGTGTGTTTCCAGCTTTCAGCATCACAGCCTCGAGTAGTGACATCCATTTGGGACTGAATGTGGGACCATGACTGGTGTTTTCCATCTGGAAAAAAAAGAGACAACTGGCAAAACCCATGGAAGAAGCTTCATCCCAGCAGCACCATCTGCTGTGTGTTTGAACTGACGTGTAGGAGATAATGACATGCGCTGAGTCTATGGGACACCAGAGGAGATGCTCTCAGAAACCTTCCCTTGTCCAGCTGCAGAGGAGGGTCCTCACTGATCCCTGTGCTTCCCCTAAAACCTGCTCATGACCTGGTAACTTTCTGGGGGCATGGGGAAATTGGTCCTGAACCTTCCAGTTCCTGGGGAGCTCGGCCATGGGCTGACCTTTGCTGACCCAGAGCCCAGCATCAGTCAAAGATGAGATGCTGTGAGTCCACCCAGAGAGGCAGGTCACGCTGTTCTCCTCTTCCCCAGAGGTTCTGGTGCCCCCCAGCCTGTGAGGAGGTGTGGGGGTTCCTGCCACCCCTTGCCTGGGGAAGGTGGATACTCCCCAGGAACCTGGAGGATGCAGAAAGTTGCCTCCTCTCCCATCTTCCACTTTTCCCTCCTGTCACTAGTCCTCTTTGGCAGTTTTCTCCTGCGGCCTGTCACATTCTCTTAACACAAAAAAAAGTAAAACAGAAAGGAAAGGAATAGTTGTAATAATAATAATGATTATAATAATAGCGGATGCTGGCACAGGTGGGTTCCCTGTGCAAAGCAGCAGACCCGTGGCTACCCCTTATCTAGCTTTTCGGAGACACGCAAGCGGTTTTTAAATTGCATGGACATTCAAGTTGCACGAAAGGCAAATGACTAAAAGTAACTCAGGCGCTTTTTTTATCCTTTTGTTTTGGAGGCCACGTTAAAAAAATAAAAAAAAGGAAGAAAATTTTAAAAAAAAAAGGCAAGAGACCTGCAGTGACTGGGCAACTCTGGCTCAGTGGGGAGGTAACAGGTCCTCTGAGAGCCACCCTGGTTGACACATGTACCCCCAAAACCATCTGGTTCGAGGCTTGTGCCCCTGAAATGCACCATAGTTTTGCAGTGATTACAGTGCTGTTGGCTTTTCCCTTAGATTTGGTAGGTGAGGAGGGCAAGTTGGGTGGAGAGAGGGGCAGAGGGCCCCTGTGCTACTGCAGGGGGAGAGATCATGGTGGGGGTGCAGCAGGTGGAGATCCTTGCCCTATGGTGCTGGAGAGGGGGCAGAGGATGCTTCGGTCACATGTGCAGGTTTAGGGCAGGGGGAATGGTCCAGCTGGAGCCGCAGGGTCATTGCTGAGCCCTCTGCTGCAAATATTCCCCCTGACAGCTTTTTTGGGCGAAGTTTTCAGTGCAAAGTGGCCCAGATAGTCTTTTGGGGACAAAAATTAGAAACATAGCACTGCAGTCCCCTGGAGAGCTTGTCTCCCGTGGACCACCCTTGCCTTGATAGCTCTAACATATATATACAAGCTATACTGACAAAATACTGTAAGCTAATGAAATTTTAAGGAGGAAAAAAAAAAGGTTAAATTTACATTTGAAAATATTTATTTTTGCCATATCGCTTTCCGCGCATCATATCTCCCCCACTATATCCCACCCTTCCCCTGCCCTGGGGAAACACCTGCATGTTAAAAGAAAATCCAGAACAAGGCAAAATACAGATGGGGGAAGAGGCGGGGGCCCCTGTGTCGGGGTGTCTGCGTGTGACCGGTGTGTGTGTGTGTGTGGGGGGGAGTGAGCGGCGTGGGCGGCCGGACAGGACTGCCAGGGCCAGAGGCTGTGCTGATGTACTGAGTGTGAAAGGATGCGTAGCGAGGAGTTGGTTGTGAGATGGTGGTGGGACAGGAGGTTCTGGGGTGGGGGGCTATCCCCCTCCCCAGTTCCCTGGCTGCACAGATGCAGAGATCTTTTAATTTTTGATATTTCCAAAAAGTGATTCCCTCCTTCTGCGAAATTCAAGTGAGACGAGACAATCTCACCCGTAATCTCCTCACCCTGCCGTTCACCCAACAGAGAAAACACTGTGTTTATAGATATATAAAGATATATTTTTTAAAGCCTCTATTTTTCAGACTTGGTTTTCTCACTGCTAAGAAAAGAGATGATAATAATGTAATTTTATTTTAATCTGCTGCCTTGGAAACTGGTGCTTGGAACTCCTATTTCTCTTTTTCTCCCCATACAAACAAAGCAGATCTAAACACCCCAGAGATGTTGCATAGAAGCCGACCCCAGCAGATACCTGTCAATAGCATCACGCCTGCTTCGGGCCCTGAGCCTCTCCCGGCTTCCTCACTAACCCACTAGTTGAAAATTTAGACTGTATCCAAATCTCAAACACTAACAAAATCATCTGATGATTGTATTATTTTTTTAACACACAGCTAATCACCTTCCAATGATGTAGCCGGGTGTTTATCAGCTCCCTTTAAAGGCACTTTTTTTCCCTTTAGCTCCTTTTTTAAAGAAGGTTTTAAGCTGTAACAACCCTTTCTGTTCCCGGGAAAGACCATCAGCAGCACTTAGGATTGCCCAGGTCCTGGGGCTGGTGGGGAGTTAGTGCTGGTATTTTTTCCTTATGAAAGGGACAGAAAATACTCTTTGGGGTTTTTTTTTCCTCTTTTTTTTTTTTTTTTTTTTTTTTTTTTTTTTTTTTTTTTTTTTTTTTTTTTTTTTTTTTTTTTTTTATCAA